>JAKSZT010054478.1:12850223-12878069 GCA_026826555.1 Tolypeutes matacus
AGAGCCAGAGGATGCGAGAAGACTTGAGCCAGGGTGGGAGGGGGCTGCCAGCCTCGCTCTCCCGTCGCTGTGAAGTTCAAACCCGGGTGGGGAGTGCTTCGGGGGGCAGTGGCGTTTACCTCTCCGGTGCAGCGCCGACTGGAATTGGGGGGGGGGGTAGAAGCCGAGGCTAGAGGAGACCCCTGGGGAGGGGAGAAGGAAGAAGAGACGCTGCTGGTAATAGATGGGGGCAGGGCAATGTGGGGGGGGGGCAGAGGAAGCTTCTTGCAATTGAAGTGTTTTTTCGGAACGTTTTTAAAAGATTTTTTTTTGGGGGGGTGATGATTCCTGTAGCAAAGGGGTTTCGAGCGGCAGCAGCGAGGAGCTGTTTTCATCTCCAGGGTTTGCAAACTAGAAGGGAGGGGGCGGGGCGGGGCGCGACGGCTCACGTCGGACCCGGAGAACCGAAGCTTCTCCTTTTCCTTACTTTAGTGTTATTGTTATTGCTGTTGGGACTTGCAGAAAAGTCAGGAGCTGCCGGTGGCTGCAAAGCAGCGAGTGGGAGGAAGGGGCTGGGTGTGAAGGAGGCCGAGCGCTGGGGGTCACGGCCGCCTCCCTCGCCGACCTGACAGCTGAGCCGCGTCTCGCTGACCCCCCCCCCCCCAGGCTGCTGAACGAGAGCGAGAAGCGGCCCTTCGTGGAGGAGGCGGAGCGGCTGCGCGTGCAGCACAAGAAGGACCACCCGGATTACAAGTACCAGCCGCGGCGCAGGAAGTCGGTGAAGAACGGGCAGGCGGAGGCCGAGGAGGCGGCGGAGCAGACGCACATCTCCCCCAACGCCATCTTCAAGGCGCTGCAGGCCGACTCGCCGCACTCGTCGTCGGGCATGAGCGAGGTGCACTCCCCCGGCGAGCACTCGGGTGAGTCCCTCCTGCGCGCCCAGGCCACGCCGCCCACAGCCCCACGTGGCATCGCCCAGGCCCGCGCCCGGGAGGCTCCCGTGGGGGACGATGCCCCGTGGGGAGGGCAGCACTAGCCCCTGCGTCTGAGCCCGCCCCTCTTCCTGCCCTAGGCCCCAGCAGCTCCTGAACACGCGCGCGCGTGCACACCCACCCCAACTCAGGGCCGGTAGCCTAAGAGATTCATCCTTTATTGCGAAGTTAAATGTCTTTACAACTTTGCAAGACACCCGCTTCCCTTCGCTGCCCCACCCCCAAAGCACACAGCGCCCTCACAAGTGGCAGTTTGGTCTTCCGCACCCTCCGAGCCTCCGACCCTGCCCTGACAGAAGGAGGTTGCCGAGTGTGCGCTGGTGCGTTAATCACTCCGCAACTCATCTCCCGCACAGCGCGGGGTGCGGGTCCCTAATACGGTCTAGGAAAGGGTCGCGGGAGGGTTTCGAAGACTCGCCTGGGGCTTTTGCTCGCTGATTTCCCCCGGGCTTCTTCCTCTTCCGTTGCCTGCAGGGCAATCCCAGGGCCCACCGACCCCACCCACCACCCCCAAAACCGACGTGCAGCCGGGCAAGGCTGACCTAAAGCGAGAGGGGCGCTCCCTGCCAGAGGGGGGCAGACAACCCCCCATCGACTTCCGCGACGTGGACATCGGCGAGCTCAGCAGCGACGTCATCTCCAACATCGAGACCTTCGACGTCAACGAGTTTGACCAGTACCTGCCGCCCAACGGCCACCCGGGGGTGCCGGCCACGCACGGCCAGGTCAGCTACACCGGCAGCTACGGCATCAGCAGCACGGCGGCCACCCCGGCGGGCGCGGGCCACGTGTGGATGGCCAAGCAGCAGGCGCCGCCCCCGCCCCCGCAGCCGCCGCAGCCGGCCCCGCCGGCCCCCCAGGCGCCCCCGCAGCCGCCGCAGGCGCCCCCGCAGCCGCAGGCTGCGCCCCCGCAGCCGCCGCAGGCGCACACGCTGACGCCGCTGAGCGGCGAGCCGGGGCAGTCCCAGCGAACGCACATCAAGACGGAGCAGCTGAGCCCCAGCCACTACAGCGAGCAGCAGCAGCACTCCCCGCAGCAGATCGCCTACAGCCCCTTCACCCTCCCGCACTACAGCCCCTCCTACCCGCCCATCACCCGCTCGCAGTACGACTACACCGACCACCAGAACTCCGGCTCCTACTACAGCCACGCCGCGGGCCAGGGCTCCGGCCTCTACTCCACCTTCACCTACATGAACCCCGCGCAGCGGCCCATGTACACCCCCATCGCCGACACCTCCGGGGTCCCTTCCATCCCGCAGACGCACAGCCCCCAGCACTGGGAACAGCCCGTCTACACACAGCTCACCAGACCTTGAGAACAAAGGGTGATGATGGCCTTGATGATCCTAAAAATAACCGAAGAAAGAAAGAACCAACCAGAATTTCCTTGGGACATTGTTTTGGTTTTGTTTTTTTTTTCTTTTTGTTTTTTTTTGTTTTTGTTTGTTTGTTTTCTCATTTCTTAAAGACATTTAAGCTAAAGGCAACTCGTCCGCAAATTCCAAGACAAACCGTTTTCCGAGCCAAACGCGCGCGTTACCAACTTCTTGCGACTCGGTGGCCAAGCCGCTCTAGGCTGGTAGGGCCGGCCGAGTGGACAAGAACCTGGACTTTGAGCACCCTTCTGCAGCGCAAGCATTGGAGGACTATGGAGAGTCTGTGACCAGTTTGCCCAATCTCTCTGCCTGTTTGGACTTTGTAATTATTTTTTAGCAGTAATTAAAGAAGAAAGTCCTCTGTGAGGAATATTCTCTATTTTAAATATTTTTAGTATGTACTGTGTATGATTCGTTACCATTTTGAGGGGATTTATACATATTTTAGATAAAAAATTAAATGCTCTTATTTTTCCAACAGCTAAACTACTCTTAGTGTGCCCTAGCTCTTCTTGCAACCAGAGTATTTTTGTACAGATTTGCTTTCTCTTTAAAAAAAAAAAAAAAAAAAGGCAAAAAAAAATGTGTATGTGTTGGTGCATTAACATAAAGAAAAACCCTGAAATTGTGTTATGGGATCAATTTTGGGGGTTAGCTTTGCTTAATTCCTCAGGCTTTCCAATTAAGGAGAAGCTGCCTTAAAAAGAAAAATAAAGGCCTTATTTTGCAAATATGGAAGAAAACAATAGTCTAGAGAAGCATTTGGTAAGCCTTATCACATATATATTTTTTAAACAAGAAAAACACTTTGAGCCTTAAAACAATGCTGCTGGAAGATCCATGTGCTCTCTTTTCTTCCTGCCTTTGCTTGGTTGCGCCAATTTTAAGAAAGAAGCAAAAGGCAAGCAAAGGGGACGAACTCTGTCTGGGGAATGTTTCAGCAGCCAATAAGTGCCCCAACTGCATGGCCCCCTGCGTGCTTGCCGGGGCATCATGTGGGCCGCAGATGCTGGGGTCAGCTCTGACTGTCACCTGTGCCTCTCTGAGCGCCAGCAGTTATACTTCAAGACATTCCACGTGCTAAAATTATTTATTTTGTATGGAGAGGTTTTAACTGAAAAGAGTATCTTGCGCTCGCTCTCTTTTTAAAAATTTACCTTCTTTAAAATAGGTTGTTGGAGCCTTCCTCAAAGGGTATGGTCATCTGTTATTAAATTATGTTCTTAACTGTAACCAATTTTTTTATTTATCTCTTTAATCTTTTTTTTTATTATTAAAAACAAGTTTCTCTGGATTCCTTGGCCTAGATTTGTACAAATGCCTTTTGTCCATCCTTTTTTTTTTTTTTTTTCTTAGTTGTTTTTGTTGAAAACAAACTGGAAACTTGTTTCTCTTTTTGTACAAATGAGAGGTTGCAAATGTAGTGTATCACTGAGTCATTTGCAGTGTTTTCTGCCACAGATCTTTGGGCTGCCTAAATTGTGTGCGTGTGTGTGTTGTGACACAAAACAGTGCAAGCGTGTCATCAATATTCCCCTGTGCGCTCTCTTGCGAGGAGAGGAGAGCCCGGCGGGAATCGGCAGACTGACAGACCTTACTTGCTGCTGTGGCTGGAGAGTTTGAGGATTGCTTTTTAAAAAAGACAGCGAACTTTTTTTTTATTTAAAAAAAGATATATTAACAGTTTTAGACGTCAGTAGAATAAAATCTTAAAGCACTCTTATAATATGGCATCTTTCAATTTCTGTATAAAAGCAGATCTTTTAAAAAAATATTTCTGTAACTTAAGAAACCTGGCATTTAAATCATATTTTGTCTTTAGGTAAGGTTTGGTTTGTGTTTGTGTTTTGTTTGTTTCGCTTGTCCCTCCCGGCCCCAAACCTTCTGTTCTCTCTGTGAAACTTAACCTTTCCTTTTTTTCTTTTCTTTCTTTTTTTTTTTTTTTTTTCTGTATATTATTGTTTACAATAAATATACATCGCATTAAAAGAAAGCAGCTCTATGGATTTATTCACTGGATTCTCCTGTTAAAAGGGTGATTTGAAGAATTTGGGCACAGAAGAGGTTGTTAAATGCTGACATGTTTTGTTTTTATATGCTTCTTTGGCCATCCCAAGAAATACACTGAGGAAGAGACTGTGATGTTCCCAAAAATCTAAGCAGAAAAATCGTGAGACATGCCACCCCCTTAGGTCAGACAATTGCATGTCCGTAGTCACCCACTCTGGCAAAACGCTTGTTGTGGGTTGAATCTCCTGCTCCAGGACAAAGGCTGTTCCCTTGGGGGGTGGGTCAGAAGGGAACATTAGACCTGAAATCAGTAGCTTGTCCTCAGAGACAGATTGCCAGAGGCGGTGACTTGCTTAATTTAATATAACAAACTTTCTGTTATTATGAACACGCACCTAAGAAATGGAATCTCCATTTAAAATGCAAAGGAAGCCAAAGTAAAAGAGTGTCCAAAGAGGACCAACAGGGAGCATGTCCTCTTAACCCATTTAAGGATTCAGAGCCTTCGTGGTTCCTCTGCCGAGACAATGGAATGGGATGACATTATTATTAATTATTATTATTTTGTTCCCTCCAGTTTAACTCATTCTGAGCAGATGGAAAGCCATCATAAAGGTAATGAGACCTAATCCTGTTTTCCTTGGCCTCAGTTAGACGGGGAGTTTCCAGGATCAGAGAAACGTTCACTCAGGTCATTTTTCATCAAACACATGAAATCACTCCCTCCCGTCCTACCCCCACTTAGACACACACCCCCCCCCAGCTGACTGGGGAAGCATCTCTCAGGAGGCAGCTCTTCCACCACCTCAGCTGGTTCTACTCCTGGGCCGGCGTTGCTGACAGTCTTGACCGACTCCCAGCCTCGCTGGTGCTATTACCTCACACTGGCTGCTCTGGCTTATTGGATTCCTGGCTTGCGTCCCACGCCAGGATCACAGCAACCAGGAAAATGGTGGTTATCAAACCCAGGCACCATCAGGACTCGGCCTCCTTTGCAAATTCCTTCAACAAACACTGATGGAGTGCCTCTCATCTGTGGGTCACTGTGCAAACTCCCCGTGCCCCCGGGGCCCTTCAGACGCCCGATTCTGCTCCTTCTTTGTGCCAATCCATTCGCCCAGGCCCAGAGTCTAGCCGGCATTCTTACAAAATCTCTATTTTCCCCCTGGCCAATACTCCCAAAGTCCTTTGTAAAAGTCTCTCTGGCGTTCACTAATTCTTGTCCACCCTGAGCTGCCCTAAGCTCGTTTCCTATTACAATCAACACTCACCATTCCGCTTTAACCACCCCCTTTCCCTACCAAGTCCATCTGTTTGCCTGGTTGCTCTCCCTTCTAGAAATAGGTTCTGTTCCTCAGTATGTGACCTTTGGCAGGCATCTTTAGGGCCAGAATGTTCTGGTTGGGTATAAACTTGTTAGGCGACCTAAGGCAAGTTGCTTTTCCTTTCCGTGCCTCAGTTTCCCCTTTGGGAACATCTAGAACCCCTTCCTCCTGTAACAGGGTTGTTACTGCAGCAGATTTGAGAAAAGAGCAATCTGGGAATTGGCTGCATCTGAATTTCTTGGTCGCTGCAGGAGTCCTGCTGAGTTGGAATCTCTGGGCCCAGGAATAAGAGTATTTCACAAGCTCCCCAAGAGGTTTTGATGCACAGGAAAATGCAAGGGACACTGAAATACTGGGGAAAAGTCCCTTTGAACCCACTCCCGCCCCAGCCACCAGAGCTAGTCAAACCCAATATCACTAGATTACAAAATATTTTAGAGGAATTTTTCATCAAAATCCAGAAAACACAGAGCTTATCACCCTGGCAACAGGAACACATCAGGCTTGAAACCTAAGAAAGAATCTCCACACCAGAAAAAGCTTCTGCTTAGATCCAGGGTTATTTATTTATTTATTTGCACTCAAAACCTGTTTTGGGCTGTTTCAACAAGAATGGATTTTTTTTTTTAAGCAAAAGGACATAAAAGGGAATTAATAAAACTCATTTAGATTCTGGGCTATTATTAAAAAAGAAGCATGTAGTCTAATTTGAGCTGTGTTTGACTTTCCCACCTTGGCTCCATCCCCATTCCTTTCTGTCCCCTGATTTCCAAAACACACCATTTTGAGACACTCCCTGAGGCACCTTTAAAATTAAAATTGTTGATGAACTGTGAATATAGCCAGAGATGTGATGCTAATGAAGCTTAAGCATCAGCACACTTCATTTGCCTGGGCACCTTCTACGGTCCTATATCTAATCTTTTGATTTTAAAATTTATATTCTTTTTCTTAAAGAGCAACTCCTGCAAAAAAAAAAAAAAAAAAAAAAAATTTAGCCCCTACCCCCCCCCCCAAAAAAAAAAAGCCTGTTAGCTTCAGGCACCTCCAACCTGGGCCTGCCCGTGGCCTTGGCTGTTGGCCAGCAAACCAGGCGTCAGAGGCTGCAAGAACACACTTTCTTTGAAAAGGTTGACCGTGGTGCACTTGCCTTTTTTCCCTCAGTTTTAGGTCTCAGCAGCGCTTACCACATAGTAGATGATTGATAAATATCAACCTTTCATAGCAACCGTGGACCTGACTGCATTGCCACAGAACCCATTATCGGGAATCTCTATCCTAACATCCCATTGCTCACCATTTGACCTTGGGGCAAGTTTCTTATCCCTCTTAGACTCAACATCTTCGCTTCTCAAATGATGGCAATAATATTCTGTCAGGCATAATGAGGATTAAGTGTGTTAAAGCAGGAAAAGCAGGCAACAAATCTTAATTATCTGCCCCCCTCATTCCTTCACTTCTTTTCATCCTATTTGCTTCTTTTTTCCCCTTTCTGATACCACCTGTCTCCTGCCTTCAGGACTGTCTCACATTGACTCTTGCAGCTGAAAAGTTTGTTGGTCCCTGATTTGGCTATTTGTGTCCCCTCATTTGCAGACTAGAAATATTTTACTCTGGGTTTCTGGAGAATAGTTATTTTCAGACCTAAATATATCTGGGTCAGGCTATTTCAGACTTGCACTCATTTAAAACAACCAATCTAAACTGGGGGGTAATATCTATATCACCTTGAAGCTACTGCTGGACACATCTCATGAATTTTCAGGATTTCATATTGAACTTAATCCTGTTATCATTATTCCATGCTGCCATATTCCACTCTAGGAAGATTTCCACTCCTCATTCTTTCCAAAAACATTCACTGAGCACTGACTGTGGGTCAAGATACAGCAAGCAGTGAACAAGAGCGACCCAGGCCCTGCCCTCATGGGGTTTACATTTTAGCATGGAAGAAGCAGGCAAAAAGCAAATAGTGCTCCCTGGTAGTTTCTTGTTTAAATCCAATGGGGAAAAAAAATACAACTGACCAAGGCCAGGTGGGAGGCTATTGCATCCACCCAGGTGAGAATGAGGAAGGCCTAGCCGAGGATAGCGTGAAGAAGGGGTGGTTGAGGGATTCGAGAATGGGTTTGGTGAAAAAGTGTTGACCTCTTTTTCCTTCTCCTGCTCTCCATCCATTTTTCAGTGACAAGATGACTCCTCTGACCCAATTTGCACAAAGTTTACCTACTGTGTTTTTACATTTAACACTGTCCCCTGCAGATTACCCTCCATTAGTCTCCCTTTCATTGAACTGTGGGTTCATGTGTCCCACAGTTCTCTTTTTACCAATGTCTCCAAGAGAAGGAGCCAGTCCCTCATACCTAGAAGGGTGTCCTGATCACCAGACATTTGGCTAATATACCCCACAGGTTAATGGAATCAGAAATGTGGAAGATATAATAAAAGAGTAGCTAGTTTAGCTGTGTTCTCATTGCAAAAGTCCTTTATCTAATATGTTAGACTGTTGAACACTCCTCCAATCTTTTCTAGGATACTTCTATTGGCTGAGAGTTCACGTGTCCTCTCACAGAGATCTTTAACTGTGGGAAAATTTTATATCTGCAGTTTCCATCCAATGGTCAAAGGTGGTCTATCTCCCAGCCAGTATGGTGTAAATCTTATCTTTCTTCCAAATGACAGCCCTTCCACTATGTGTACGCAGTTTTCAAGTTTCCGTTTAGTTCCCCGCCCCCCGCCCACTAAACATTTCTAATATATTTTCCGTATGAAGTGGTTTCCAAGCCCTTCCATATCTTGCCATTCTTCTTTGAATATACTTCATTTACTAATATTCCTTCTAAATTACCATGTCCAGAATTATTTCCAGGACTCTAAATGGAAATATAGAATACAACTAGATTAATGTCTCTTATAGGCAGTAACTGTGCTTCTATTAGTTTAAGATTGTATTAGCTCCTGTGGCAGCCAAATCACCCAGGTATGTTTTGGTGAACAATTTCTTACCTTCTCTGTATTTGTGCAATTAATTTTTTTGAACCTAATCACAGATTTACATTTATCTCTTCTTTCTTGACTGGTGTGTGAAATATCTGGGCCATGCGTTATAGGCTCAGTGCAAGAAGAAAGAAGAAAAGGGATTTGCATCATTGAGCCCTTACTTTGCCAGGCACCGTGACAGATGTTTTATATATGTGATCTCATTTAATCCATTTAATAACCCTTAGAGACAGGTGTTTTTATTACAGTTTTATAAAGAAGAAAAGTGAAGCTCAGAAAGAGTCAGCAAATAACCTCAGGTCACATAATTAGGAATTGGCGTAGACAGCTACCACAGATTCGCCTTCACCCCCCAAGTCCTCAGTTTTCAAAAGAGAATTTGAAAGAGAAGGGAGAATAAATGGAGAAATACATTTCTTATGTTGTAAATTATATTACAGGGAGACTCTAAAACAAAATCTGTGCATGTGACACCTCCTACCTTTCAAATCCTTCCAATGGTTACCCATCCACTGGGAATAAAATTCAAATTCCTTGCCATAGGATACAATGCCCTAACCTAGGAGCTGGCAGGCTACATCCCACAAGATAAATCTGGCCCACCACCTATTTCTGTAAATAAAGTTTTATTAGAACACAGTCATGCACATTTGTTTATGAATTGTCCATGACTGCTTTTGCACTATAATGGCAGAGATGAGTAGTTGTAACAGAGACCTTATGGCTCGCAATGCCTAAAATATTTTCTAGGCGGCCCTTCACAGAAAAAGTTTTCCAACTTCTGCCCTTCACAATCTAGCCTTCACCTGCTTCTGTGATCTCACCTCTCACCACTACCCCCTTACTCCCTGGGTCCCCTCCTCTGGTGGATTGAATTGTGTACCCCAGTTTGAACATGTTCTTGGTCTTGGTTCACATTCTAGTGAGTGTGGACCTATTGTAAATAAGATCTCCTCAGTTAGGATGTGGCCCAGCTGAATCAAATTAGGCTTTAATCCGGATTACTGGAGTCCTTTATAAACAGAGTGAAAGTCAGAGGAAGGGAGAAGCCACAGGGAGCAGCCAGAAGAGGGAAGTCAATGGAACGCAGAAGAGAAAGGAGAAGACAACGCCATGTGGTGAAAAAGCCAGGGAACCCCAAAGATTACCTGCCAGCCAGAAGATACCCACTCTTGAGACAGCAAACCTTCTAGACTCTAAAACATGAGCCAAATAAATTCCTGTTGTTTAGCCAACCCATTTTACAGTATTTGTTTTAGCAACTAGGAGGCTAAAACAGCATCCCTCTGCCTCCTTTATTATCCCCAAATCTGTCAAGCCCTTTGCCATTTCAGGGCCTTTGTACATGCAACAGAATTTTCCGTATAGTTTCCTTTACATCTCTCGGGTTTCACCTCAATTCCACCTCTTCAGAGAACTCTTACTTGACTACCCTGGATGGAATGATCCTCACCCAGTCATTCTCTACCCCATGGTCTATTTTTCTAACATTACCTGAAATTATTTTTGTCATTTATGTGTTTGTCTCATTCCATCAAGGCTTTGAACTTTGTCTTGTTCCCAATTTTTCTACAGTACCTAGAAAATTGTTTAATACAGAAAAGTTCAAGAACTATGTAATGATGAGTTAGCATTTTTTTGTTCCTCCAGATCCTGAGGTGGGAATCAAGTATTTAGGGACTAGAAAGCAAAAAGTATTCAATTAGTATATAAGTTAAATGCTAAATGGAATGAATATTTAATAAGTGTTCATTAAGTGCCATGTAGGAGTTGGGGATACTAAAGACATGAGCTCACACAATAGTGTTTAGTGTTGAGCTAGAGGTGTACACAGAATGCTATAAAAATGCAGAGAAAGCCTTCTGATAGAGGGGAAGGATGGCCAGGGGAGGAAAAACATTTCAAGCACAGAGAAGAGATTACGCAAGAAATGGAGATATGAATTAGACTCACGATTTGGGACAATAGCAAGTTGACGCCATGTGAGTCAGATTGGATATGGATAGGTACATGACAAAGAATGAGTCTTGATAGGTGAGCAGGGGCATAGAATCACTGAGAATTTCAGAAAGATTTTAGCTAGGGTAATGAAAAGGTAGCTATGGGATTTAAAAGGGGCAGGGGCATTGCTCTCCCTGCATCAACCCAGTCTTTGGAATTTGCTGTCAAAACCTGGGAAAAGGGAGACAATTTAGGACTCTCTGGATTAGTCCATTTTGCAAGAGATGAAAGCTTGAGCTAAGGCTAAGGCAGCAGCATTGGAAATGGAGAAAAGGGGTGGCTATGAGAGGACCCAAGGGGTAGAAGTGATAGGATCTGACGACCAGTGGGAGGTAGACCGAGAAAGTGGAGGCAGGGAGAAACTCTGTGCTTCTGTGTTCAGTGACAGTGTGAGTGGTGGCGCCTTTTAACAAATCATGGTCCATCTAAGAACGTAAGTGGAGGTGCTCAGAGGGCAGTTGAACATAGGTATAGCCCATACTTCTGCACAAGCTTGACAGGTAGATTGTGGGCAAAATGCAACTTCACTTTTGCCTCCCCTGTCTCTTTAGACTTTACACAGGAGCTGTGGTCTTCCCTGGCCCCGAGTGCTCATTCAGGGCGGGGGGGCATGCATTTTCTCATTATCATCAGAAAATAAAAAAGCCTCTGGCTATTTGTAGTTATTCAAACAATCTCCATTTCAGTCATTGAAATGTCCCTCCCCATGAAACACCTAAACTGACCTGATATTAAATCTTCTCCACTCCTCAACTCACAGTTGATTCAGGATGGAAACCATGGCAGGGAAGAGGCATAGTCCTGCCCTTCCCTGCACATTCCCTTGTTTACCCCTCTCCAGCTAGCCAGACGCTCTTTCCTCTTTCCCCAATGAAGTCAGAGGGGACAGGGCAAGCAGGGTTGGAGAGCAGGGAAGGGGAGAGGACATTTACCTTAATGGCTTCATGCTCTCTGCTCCTTGCACATGGTTAAAGCTGGCGACTCCGGATGGGCCAAGCACTTGATCAGAAAGGAATCTCTTGTGGGGCACTTTTATGTACTCTTCATTTGTCCAGCTGTCTTGACCCAGGCAGATACACCACTATTCAGGTGGGCAGTTTTCGACTCTCTTCCCACCACTCAGCATACTAAGTAACCTCTAGCCTCTTTCAGTTTTGGTCTCCTTGTCCCTGCAGGCAGCCTGCTGATCAGGACCCAAGGTGACCCCCTGCCTTCTCTCTTTCCCTGGGGACCCACATCTAGTCAGGAGAAGCACTCACCCATTCCTTACCCAGCCGAGGTTAGCCCTTCTGTCTCACCCCTCTAAATTACTTAGGCTCTTGAGTCAGCACCAGTCTGCTGCCTCTCTCTACAAGAACTCGTTTCAAAGCTTTGCAAGTGATTCCTGTAAAGCCCCATTTGCTAAACTGGGAGTTGGTAAGTAACATGGCCGACACTTCGCCGACCCAAGAGAAGGTGAGTGTCTGCTGCACGGTAAAAACTCTCTCCAAAGAGGATCTTTTGCTGATATCCTTTCCCCTCTCTGAGTCCCTCTCCCTTATTTAATGGAGGTAAAATTCACATATAGTGAAATGCATAGATCTTAAGTGTACAACTGGATGGGTTCTGATACATCTGTGCAATCAGCATCCCAACCAAATTATAGAGCATTTCCATCACCCCAGAAAGTTCCTTCATGCGCTCTTCCAGTCAATTCCCATCCTAATATACAACCACCAGAGATGAATTTTGCCTGTTCTTGAAGTTTATATAGACTCATACAATATGTACTCATTTATATCTGGCCTTTTTCGTTCAACATTTTTTTTTTTTGTTCATCGACATTGTTACATGTAAGAGTCACTCATTCTTTTCTGTTGCTGAGCATTCCATTAGATGAACATTCAACAAGGTATTTATCCCTTTTCCTGCTGACAGACAGTTGGATTGTGTCCAGCTGGGGCTATTGTGAATGAAACTGATATAAACATAGGCATATGTCTTAATATCTCTTGGGTAAATACCTAGAAGTGGGATTTCTGGGTCATAGGACAGATACATGTTTAACTTTATAAGAAACTGCCAAACTATTTTCCAAAGTGATTGTATCATTTTACATTCCCACCAGCAATGTATGAGAGTTCCAGTTCTTCTACGTCAATACTAATATTTGTTGTTAAATTTTTAAGTTTTCACACCCATTTTTGTGAGTGTGAAATGATATCCTTTGTTTTTAATTTGCATTTCCAACACCCCCTCTTCTTCAGTGCCCCTTGCACGTTGTTTACATTACAAAATTCAAATCACATTGCATCTGAGGACCCCCTATACTCTTTCGGAACCCACATGTTTATTTCCCTCCTTTGGATGGGAAGAGTCTGAATATCCATTTTTCTTACGACTTTTCATTTTTGCAGCTGCCTCGGCACTGTATGAATCCAGCTAGTCCCATGCAGGGGGGATGTGCCAAGTACTATGAGGGAGCCGATTGTGCTGGTCCTCCCTGGCCAGCTGGAAGCAGAGAAGGCTGGAAACCCAGGAGCGTCTAATGTGAGACTCTGGGCTCCCTTACAGGCAGCTTGGGAGGTGGAAGACATCTGCCAATAATGGAAGAAACATTAGATAAAGCCCCAGTAAACATCTGAGCTTCTAGGTGGTGCTTATGCAAATTGTCCTAAGTTCCGGAGCCACAGGTAGGGAGGTAAAGGAACAGCTAGAAAAGTACACTTCCTAGCTTAAAGCCCCAACGGAGGGTAAGATTTGCTTCTATTCTGACTAGCCTCCATCTCTGCAAGGTCAGAAAAAAAAGAGATGTTTCTTTTCTAGGGATCCCCAAAGCAGAAATAGAGGAAGGAGCCTGGAGGCTTTGTGTCCCCTCATACTCGAGGCCCCTGAATGTCAGAATGATTATGAATTAGTTCTTTCAAATCAACAGATCTGCCTCTTTCCAGAGCCAATTTTGAAAGTCCCTGAAATTTCTGAAGCCTTCACTGCACATGAGCACACAGCTGACCTCTCAGTTGATTTCATCACCCAGCTGGCCCCTGTCTGAACCCCTGCCTCCATGGAGAATTCTTGAAATCCATCCTATTCTCCACCTGCAGCTGTTTTCTGGGATTTTGGGGGGAGGGGGAAATGAGATGGCATTTTTAAATCTCCCCAATGCCCCCGCCCTTTGATCTCCTACTACCACCAAGACTATTTCGCCTCCAATTTTCATCTTTTATCCGGTCATTTTGATTCAGCCATAGTGTGCAAGTGGTTAGCTCTCAAAACCAAGCCCTGCGCTCCATGCCACACAGCAAAATTCAGATGGCAGGAAAGTAACTTGAGCCAACAGAGTATCAGAAACCAACCGTGTTCAGCAGCCAGTCAATGGATATGAGGCCAAATGAAATTCAGCTGTCCAGCTAGAGGACAGCACCCATAGACACTAATCACCCCTGGCCTTGTAGGCATACAGTGTAGGAAGAACTGTCTAGCTCTGGTCTATTCAGCCATGTCGCCAAGAAATCATAATCATCAAGACACTGAATATTTATTGCTCATCTACGCCCTGACAGGCTCAAAGCTGGAAACTAGAGGTCAACAATACAGAGGGCCCTCACACCTGCATTGAATAATTAATTTTAATAAATTATGGAGATTTATATTCTAGATTAAGTATAGTCAAAGGAATTAAGTGCATGAAGAAAGAGCCTGTAGTCAGGGGTTTCCAGCTTCTAAAATTCCTCATCTAAACATGTATTGCTTTTAAATTCCAAAGGAAACAACAAAAGTTTGCTCGGTAAGTAAATTGGCGACTTGAAGTATCCTGCTTTGTAGAGTTATCTGTCATTGGATTAGCATTTAGGTTTCTCTCCATGGCAAGGTTATTCTTTATTACTACTCTGGTGATTTCACTGAAATTATAACTATCAGTCATTATTAATGGTAGGGGGTAGGTAAAGGGTGGCAAGCTTCTTGCTTTCCCAGAAACAACTCATGGATTCTGTGTATCTATACTCTTTCCCCAAGTTGGTCACATTTTCACTCTTGATTTCCCAGAGCTACTCAGCCCAAAACCCCCTCTGCTCTTGAAAGGAAGCCAACGATTACAGCTAAATGTCTCTTCTGCTTATTCAGTGTATCTTCCTGGCCAGTTGTGGACAAATGGCCTGTTAACCTGCTGTTTACTTATGGTGCAAAAAATCCAATGACAACAACAACAAAAAAAAATAAGTTTAAGCAAAGTTGGGGGAATTTTTGTGAGCCTAAAGAAAGAACAGCCAAACTGCAAAGATAGTTAAATACCAGCAGCAATTACGGGACCTCTTTGTGAAACTTCTTGGATATTTTAAAAGATGATTCCACCTCCATCTTACAGTCTAGCTCGGAGGGGGGTGTGGGGAGAAGGGCAAAGGGCTGAGCTGCCGACCTCCAGAGCCGGCAGCCTCTACCCTGAGGACACTCTTTGTGCTGCTGCCCATACAGCCTGAGAGCAGAATCTTAGCAAGCGCCCTCGGGCTGGGACCCACCCCACAAGCTGCTGTTGTCCTGCCACAGCTGTTTCCGTTTTTTATTACGATTTTCTCCGCCTTTCATTTTTCAGGCCAGGGAGAAGCTCGGGGGCCCATCTGTTTCTCTCTCGCCCTTTTCCCCATTCCCAGAAGCAAAGCCTGCACATGCGTGTGTGCAGACACACACCACGCCAGGCTACCACAAACCCTTTTAGGATGATGAAGAACAGGAACTAGAGCTGAGCCTTACCCACCCCAAACACTCCAGGGAACTGAGAAGAGAGTCAGCCGTGGGGAGCGGCAGGGGTGTCCTCAGAAAGCCTTCAGGCCAGAGCGTGGGGGGCCGCGGGGGAGGGCGGCCGAGACAGGAGCGAGACTTTCTCAGAAGACAACAGGTTTCCTTCCTAGGAGGAGTTGTTTTTGTTCTTACTTCATGTTCCGTATTAAAAATGGGCTAAGCATTTTCAGTCTGCAGTGCAAGTTATCTCAAGTCCAGCAAGCTTAAGAGAAGTGATCCCATCAGGTGTAATTTTAAAAGGTTAGAAACTGATGGAAAGAGAAACTTTCCCCCCAAGATGGAGCACATAAATGCCAGCCAAAGTCCCTAAGTTCCGAAGGATAAATCTAGGTCCTTCAGGACATTGTCACCCGGGAGCCACCAAAACCAGGCTTTGCTGACCATCTTTCCTTCCTAATGTGGCAGGAGTAAGGCTTTGTGTCCTGCTGATTCCCTTCAGCGTTTCCCCAGAGCCACTCACCCAGGACTGCTGTGCGCAGTGTTCCTTCCCTTTAAAGTGCCTTTGCTCTGTTGCCTTCCATCCAAATTCTGTCCACACCACAAATTTAAGCCTTTCCTGAGGCTCATCCCCTACTCTCGCCCTCAAGTAATTAGAGCATATGAGTAGACGTTGTACTTGATCAAATCTAAGATCCACTGGTGAAAAGACGAAATGTGCATCTTAGAATCAATGAAAAAAGTATGTGTTTGATATCTGTGCCTCTCTATACATTTATGTAGTTAGTGTGTGTGGTGTTTTTCTCCTTTGCGAACTGCAATCTTCTTAAAGGCATAGTCTATAGTCGATCAGATTTTGCGCTCCTCATCAAACACAGAGTGAGCATTATAGTAAGTACATAAGAATCCTGGTAGAGATACTCAGTTCACCAGGTTTCGTACTGAAAAATGTATACTTATCTATTTTTAAAAGCCTAATTCATACCTTTCTAAATATCAATTTATATTGACGGAACATAGGCATTTATGCAAATTAATAAGCAAGGGCAGAAAAATTACAGACCATCGAAATGTATTGCAACTGGGCACCTGCTAAGTGCAGGCACTCTGCAAACCACTTGGCAGATGCGTTTTATTTTAATTTGCACAGCAGCCCTGTGAGGTGAGGACTGCCATCTCCGGTTTGCAGACAAGCAATCTGAAACTCATCTGCCTAGCCTGCGGTCCCTGCTCAGATGAGGCAGAGTTTGAATCCAGTTTGTCTTGATGCCAAAAAGCATAAGCTCAGGAATTTCTAAACAATGTCCACTATGGTTCTTTCATCAAAGAGGCAAAATGTACTCCCTATCCTCCAACAGATCAAATCTCACTGACAACCTGAAGCTGCTTTGCTGCCGCTCAAGGAAGGAGTCAGAGCTCCTCACCACACTGTATCACGTGAGACCATCCAGAGGAATTTTCCTCCTTTCTTAGAGGGAGAAACCAGCAAGGAACCTGATCCCTTAGCTACACGCAGGTTTCGGAGAGGAAAACAAAAAACAAACAAACAAAAAGCCAAACTGTGTTGGCCCGAGTCCTCTGGGAAGAAGTTGTCGAGATAGAATTAAATGGACAAGGGTTTCATTTGAGAAAATGCTGCGTGAGGGAAATTAGGGAGGGAGCCAGAAGGGCTGGGAGAGCTGTCACACTGCATGGCAAGTCTGACCCTGAGTGAAGGAGAAAAGGAAGGAAGGTTGGTTAAAGGCTTCCTAGACTGCTGGGCAAGGGAGTAGGGGAAGCATCTAGCCAGTGTCGGCCACGAGAAGAGTCCTAGGTCTCCCAAGAACCAGTCTTCTTAGAACCATTGCACAGGAGCGGCTTGTGGGTGGCGTGGCCCCTGGCGTTGGGTTTCACGGAGCTGGACTGGGCTTGCGCATTCGTGGAGTGGGGGATCACGGAGGGGACAATTAACCCAATTAAAGTGGATGGTGTGTGTTGAGGGGCTGCGTGGTTGGTGAGGGAAGGGGTGAGACTGGCTCACCTGATGAGCTAGGGAACTCAAAAGGATGGTCGCAGCCATTGCCTTTCTCACCTCTCTGTAAGTCCACACGACCACTGGTCACCCTGGATGAGGTGGTTCCCTCTGAGCTACTTCCCTATACATAGGGGATGGTAGCATAGCCTTGATTTTCTTTGCTATTAATGCATTTCAACTTTCCCTTTTCAGTTGTAAAATGCATGTTGTGGGAAACTTTTTAATTGCAGAAAGATAGAAATAAGAAGTGGAAGAGCCCCCCTGTGCAGCCCACCATCGGAAACCTCTCTTAACTATTTTGATGTGTCCTTCCATCACAGATGCGTCCTATAAATGCAAGAAGGAGGAGTCGTGCACCACCGCTTACTGAACTTCTATCTCTTTAGCATCTAGGCTGAACGCTTCGCCTGTGCTGTCTCCTTTGATCTCTTGATGACCTCTGGGTAAAGCCCATCAGTCCCCCTTCCCAGGGACAGGTAAGGAGGCAGTAGAGGGGTCAATGTGATGTCCAGAGTCCCGGGAGGCCTGCGAGCTAAACTAGGGCACAGAGCAAGGAGCCGACAGCCGAGAACCACAGGCCGGATCCTCATCTGACTCTACGCTTCCGGGCAGAGGGACCATTGCTGACCCTGCCCCCCACCCCTCAACAGGATGCCCTGTATGAACTCTGGAGAAGGTGCCCACACTCATCCTGCAAGACAGAGGGGGTCCCTTTCGTTCATGCATGTCAATACCGCATTTTGCCTCAGGTTTCAAGGGGGGAAAAAGAGCTACCAACTCATCCACTCATAATAAATTGCCTCTCTTACCCTTCAGTTATGATCAAATGCCAAATTAAAGAAAGGCTATTTCTGAAACAATGCAACGTTCCCATCCCTATAGCATTTAAACAGACTAGTCCACAACCTCCAAATAAACTGTATGGTATATTGAGCTAGCAGATGATATCCAAGAAGGAGAGAGTGTGACACCATCAGTGGTGCTTATCTTGCACCATATTTAATTTTGATTATCTCTGTTAATAGGGTCTGGGATCTACCCACTGGGCTTTATTTTCTGCCTGAGGGATTGTGATTCCGAATTGCTGGGGCCCTGCGTCCCTCATCATCCCCAGTGATCTCAAGCCGTAAATCTGAAGCCACTATTAACATGGCCAGACAGATTTTAAAGACTCCAGTATCCAGCATACAATTAACCATCTCCTGTCAGCTGGAAAATCAGCGCTGTAACCATTCAAGTTCATGTCCAAACCCTGTTACATTAAGAAAGGCTTAGGAAAGTTTCCCAAGTCTCAGAGCTAGAATCTCTCTGAAGCTGTGGAGACAGAAAGAAATTCAAAAAGGGAAATGAAGGGGAGAAAGGGCTAAGTACTTGTCACATGTGCATATGTGTTATAAGTCACTCACCATGGCCACCAGTTCTTACCAAAATCGCTTTATTGACACGGTCGTGCAACTAAGCGTTAAAAAAAAAAGCATACAATTTTTAGCAGTCTGCTCTGTCCCCCAGAATTTATGTGCCAATGTGTACTGACCAGGGCCATATAGTGAAGTGGCCAAAGGCGCACACTTGTCGATGCCTGGGGCACTGGCATAGATGGTGGCAGCCACAGATCCTCCCTGTGCTAAGCAGGTTCCTGCAGCTCTGTAGCTGGTGCACAAAGCAAGCCCTCCCTCCTGGTATTGGGTCTCTGGCCACCAGCTGAGAAGAGGTGCACCACAGCTGAGCACCCCAGGAGCGACGCCAAGGGCAGATGCAGGTGTCATCCTAAGGAAAGAATGAGGCAGGGCTGATTATTGTGCAGAAGACTTCATGATCCAAGATGGCAGGAAGTAATCCAGATAAAAGACAAAGGGGCAAATACTGCATGGTCTTGGCTCGACATACATTGCTGATTTAATTTCTCACATTCTCCGTCTCCTCAACCACTGTTCATGCCTCTTCCATTCACACTGACAGACTTGTTCTTTCTCTTCCTCCTCCTCCTCCTCCTCTTCCACCTCCTCCTTCTTCTGTCTCCTCCTATTTCCTCTTCCCTCCCCTTCCTTCCCCTTCCCCTTCCCTCCCCTCCCCTCCCCTTTCCTTCCATTCCCTACCCTTCCCTTCCCTTCTCTCCCCTTCCCTTTTCCCCCCAAATCTCTTGGGTCTGTTTATTATTTTTGTTTTCTTTTTCTTTTTTTTTCTTATTAGAGAAGTTGTAAGTTTATAGATACACCATGCAAAAAATACAGAGTTCCTCTGTAGCCCCATTATTAATAACTTGCATTAGTTACAGTGGATGGAAGATTATTATTGTACTGTTATACTAATTATTATTATAATTTTACTATTAACTATAGTCCATGTTTTACTTTAGGGTTCACTGTTTGTGTCATACAGTACTATGGTTTTGGGTTGTTTTAAATTTGAATAACATATATACAATCTTCTATTTCCTGCTTTTAAACACATTTAATATATAATTAAAGCACAGTTGATTCCGTTCACAATCTTGGGTCTGTTTTGGCCCTTATTGCTTCCTCCATTTGGAATGCTTTTCCCAACCTCTACATATTCAAATCCTACCTAAATTTCAAAACTCAACTCAAATTGTATCTCCTTCTTGAAGCTTTCTCTTATTCCCCCCAAAACCCCATTTTATGGCAATTAGAGCATTTTCTTGGGGCGCTCTTTATTTACATATCTTCTCTACTGATTAGACTGTGCATTCCTTGAAGGCAGGAGTCATGTTCAATTCATCCTGATGAATCTAGAGTGAATAAATAGAGCAGTGCTTGGAGCACAGTATGAATAGGCAGCCCCCAAATAGTAATGCATTAATGAGAACATAGAGGTACAGGTCAGCAGAGAGACACAGGACCTAGAAGTCTCATTTGCATATGCTTTTTCAACTTGTCTGAAACCGAAGTCATCTTACCTCCCAAACCCTTGTTCCCTTTTAGAGTTGGAGACACTACCATCCACCCAGTTAAAAACCCACACTGCATCCTCAGCTTTCTGACTCCATTGCCTTCATATTCAATCAATTCCCAAGATTGCAGCTGATCTTACCTTCTAAACATTTTCTTAGTTCATCCTTTCTTCCCAACCACTACTGCCTAGCTCAGAACTTCTTTCTCCTGGATTAGTGCCTCAGCCTCCTTACTGGTTTCACCAGTGGCAAACCTATACCCGATACCCTACACTCCAACGTTGTCCCAGAACGCCCGGTCTCAAACTGGTATGATTACACCTATATCCTATTTTAAAATATTGCAGAGTCTTTTCTTATTTATAGAATAAAGTCCAAACACTTTAATCCAGCCTGGAAGGCTCCTGTTGACCTGGCCTCTCTCTACTCCGAGCAGCTTTATGTCTCGCTCCTCCTTGCTCGCTCTTTGCAATGAAGGCAATACCACACCCCTGGCTGCTCCCTCCGGCTCTCACGGCCGTGCTGGACCCTGCTGATCTCCTGACCTCCTCACCTAGACAACCCCCACGCGCCCTTCAAGTCTCGGGGGTGATCCATGGCCTTCAGGAACGCTGCCCCTCTCCCTAGCGTGGGTCAGCCCTCCGCAGTCTCTGAGCACCTCCTCCCACTTCTCTCCTAGCATTTACCGTGCCATATTGCGAGAGTCTGTTTGAGACCCAGTCTTCTGTGAAGGTGAAGCCGGTCTATTATCAATATTTGCAACCCCGATTCCTTCCAGAGTGAAGAGTAGCGACTTCCTGTTGTGTTTGGTTTTGTTTTCATCACTGCTGTGAATGTCGCTGAGGTCATAGGAAACTGCCGTCCTTGGTGGGACGGTTTATTTCTTTATCACTAGGGCTCCCGTTCCTTCAAAAGATTTCACAAGGAAAACATAATGCTCCAAGAAGCGTCGGCCTCTTGCGCAGCTGGTACCTGTCATTGTATCTGGTTCCTCCTGGCAGTACGAGGGGGGCTGATGGAAAAACATCAATTCCTGCGCACCCAGGCCTGAGGGCTCCTGTTGTGAGATGACCTTGTAGCAACACATCCTTATTTTAACCATATTCAAAGCTTAGGTGTGTTGAGAATTAGACAGTAATAATAATAATAAGCCATTTGGATTTCCTCTAATGGAGAAAGAGTTTTCAACCTTCTGAAAACTGGAAACCAACATGAGATTGTGATTGTTTCTCACCCACTGCCTGGACATGACCATTTTAGCAGTGAGCTCTAATAATTCAAAGCTCTTCGAAGAAAAGAGCAAAAGTGACTGAGTCCTGAAATGCCAGCAGAACGGGCCTTCAGCATGTACCTTCTGTGGGGAATCTACTTAAATGCAGATTGTAACTTTCTACCTGGGGTTACTAATCTCTACCGCTGACCAAATCAAATAAGAAAGGCTTTCCCCAAAATGGGGCCCGAGCTGCTTTTGAAATTGGTCGTCAGTCTCTTTTGCCTCCCTCCCTGGGTCTTTCTTCATTATGATTACTTTGGCGAGCCCCTTGTCTTCTGCTCCCGTGCCAGCTGCCCAGAAAGAAGTCGGACGTACTGGATGAAAGGTATATAGGAGGTGAAGAAGGGGTTCTGGGGGAGGTAACGAAGAGTAAGACGCCTGTAACTTGGAGTCTGTCTGCAAATCGGGATTCAGCTAGATTTTAAATGAAGTTATATCAAAGCCTGGTTAATTGATAAATGACAGTCTTGCTAAGGGGAAAAACACATTGGGTTCCAAACAACAAGGTTGCCAATGAAGGTTTGGAACACTGTCTCTTCTAAAACAGGATAAGTGTATTTTTATTAACAAACCGTAAGATTGAATTCAATATCGTTAAGCTGCTTTCTCAAACTTTTCCTTCTCGCTGAGTTTGTCATTAGCCCAAATATAATATTTTCCACCCATAAGAAATGTTACAGTCTGACATTTCCCCTCATGATCATCTTTGTGTAGCTGATTTTTTAAAAAGATTTATCTTATTTAATTTCTCTCCCCGCCCCCCCCCTCGTTGTTAGTGCTTGTTGTGTGCTCTTTGTGTCCACTCGTCTTCTTTTGTTAGGAGGCACCCGGAACCAAACCCAGGCCCTCCCATGTGGGAGTGGGAGGCCTAATCCCTTGAGCCACCTTCGCTCCCTGCTTGGTGTGCCTCTTATTGTGTTTCCTTGTTGTGTCTCTTCTTTGTGTCATCTCGCTGCTTCATCTTGTTGCATCAGCTCACTATCTTGCTTGTCTTCTTTAGGAGGTACTGGGAACCAAACCCAGGACTTCCCGTGTGGTAGGCGGGTGCCCATCTTCTTGAGCCACATCCACCTCCCAGTGCAGCTGATTTTTTAAACCAAAATTTTCAGGACTTTTCTTTTGATCCTGTTAAATTTCATTTGACTTGTTTTGATCCATTGTTACCGATTCTTAAGATCACTCTGAATTTTGATTTGTGATGTTAACAGCATTAGTTACCTCTTTCAGTGATTAATTACAAACACATTTCATAAGCGTTTCTTTTTTTTTTTTTTTTTTTTAATTTATTTTTTATTGTGGGTAAAAATCAAAATTTTCACAATACATACCAATATTTGTAAAATGATATATATATAAGCGTTTCTTTTATGACTTCATCTAACTTATTGATTAAAATGTTGAGCAGAAGCGTGGCAAAATAGAACCCAAATGATGCTCCCCTGGAGATTTTCCTCATGTTAACACCAATCTGTTATTGAACAGCTTAAAATCCTCATGAGGTATGACCACCTTCAGTCAAGGGTAAATAGGTCGCTCTATCTCCTGATGCCATCTGCCATGGAAGCTGCCTGTTTTCATGCTACGTTGAGAGCAGACAATCGGTTGGTCCTTCCACCACACTCTCTAATGAAAGATTCCAAAAGGCATATTTAAAATATGCCACCTGTTTGGTTTACATTTAGTGAAAATATTTATTTTGAAATATTAAATGACAGTGCAGGAAGTCCAATATTCATCTTTTCTAAATTGAATATGAATTAAAATAAAATTTAAAAACTGTGAGAAATGCTGAAGTGCCCAAGTCTCATTTCTTCACACTGGTGTGATGTGTTGGGTACATGGCCCATTAGTAAGCAATCCTTGGTTTTTCCTCCTCAGGAGCACAGTGGGACAAGGCTGAGCAGCTCCAAATTACCTTTAGGTGCAGTTATCTCAACTCGGGCAATCGGGTCTTGTTCTGGGAAAGAAAGAACATTCCATGCCCTGTGACACATTGTAGATAAGCCTTCTAGAACTTGAAACAACCACAGTGAAATCGGCTGGGCTCCTCAGCTGACCTGTTAGCAAACAATGTGGCTAGATAGGCACAGGCTCTTCCCAACGGCACTGCTGGATCATGAACTGCCTCCTCCCACAGCACCCAGCCTTCCACACTTTTTGTCCATCCTATGGCTGTGGTAGTGGTGGGGGTCAATACCCTCAGTCAGCAAGGTTATTTTATAAAGAAACGGGAAGACAATGGGGGGCTGCTGAGCTGAGGGGAAACTGACTAGGGAAGAAAGCAAAGGTAGTAAGGGCTAACTTTTACTGAGCACTTGCTATGTGCCAGGCATATTGTAAGCACTTCCTAACCTTTTTCCATCAAACAACAGCCTAAAGGGGAAGGCACAATTAGCCCAAATTTATCTGTGAGGAAACCAGGACACAGAAGAGTTAAGTCACAGGGCCAGAGGCAGAGGACTGGTAAATAGCAGAAACAGGATTTGAACTCAAGTAATCTGGCTTCCAACCCTACCCTTAAATTATACAGCCTCCCTGAGCGTAGCGAGACAGAGCCACGCAACATCGTGCCAAGATTCCAGTTCTTCAAGGAAGCACCGATGAAAAGCTACAAGAGAACAGCTTGCTCCAAAGCGGATGTCAAGGTCCTTGAACAAGGGCCATGCCACTTTCGTCTCTACTCTTTCCCCTGAACCCCACTCCCACCCTAAAACTTGGCCTCCAGAACCTCTGCCCCACCTGCTCTCACTCAGTGGTGGCTTCTCCCCCAGCATCACCAAGTCCAGCAGGGCTGGCAGGATTAAGGACACATTTGTTTTCAATTATGCTGCACACACTCACACCTCCTTCGTTATTTCTTAAGAGATGAAATGGAGAAAAGTGGGTCTGGGGGGCTGGGGAAAGCATTCTCTCCACCTCTTGACCCCTTTTCCTCCCCACTAAGAGCACCTGCCCCAAAAGGGACTATTCCACTGGGTGAGGTAAGATAGGGGCTTTCCACTGTGAAGGCATGGAAGGGGAGGGAGAGAAAAAGAGGGAGGGAAAGGAGGAGGAACCAGAGGAGAAGGAGGGGAGGAGAGAAGGGAGGCGAGGAGGAGGAAAGAAGGAAAGGGAGAAGAGGAAGGAGGGGAAGAGGGGAGAGGGGCGGGGGAGAGGGAGGGAGCAGAGGGGGCAGGGGAAGAAGAAGTTGCCTCCTCAAAGGAAGATCCTTTTCCCATGGAAATGCACTGTGGCTGGTGCCCATTAGCATCCTCATGCATAATAAGAGTTCAGCCTATTGTCATGCAAATTAATTCAGATGACAACACTCTCTCCTGGACAACACTGCCCCAGCACTAGGAAGTTTCTCACACTGCCTCAGCCAATGCTAACTGGCCTCTCCACCATCTTTCATTATTTCCTCCCCCTCACTCCTGCAGAGTTTATTGTCAGCTGCATCCCCCTTCACTTCCCAGCTGCCGTTGGCTACTTTTCATTCTGGAGCAGTTGACTTCATCCAGATAAACAAATTAAAACATAAAAAATATTAACAAAACTAGAGGAAAATCCACATGCCAGATCAAGACTGGAAAAGAAGGTTGTGACTAGACACAGGCCCCTCTTCTTCCTTTTCCCCACATGGCAAGAATATCCAAGCAGCATCTCTTTTTCCCCAGCAAGTAGCATTCTCCCCCTCAGGGCCTGCAAAGATGGGTTCTTGGGGCTGGACGACAGAGAGACTGACTCCTGTTGCCATTTTGGACCTGCCACCCTCCTACTCTTGGCCACTGACCCAGTGTTCCCAACTGTCCACATCAACAGGCTTAAGTCCAGCCACCTGCTGAGGCCAGATCTTGCCCTGACAGGGAGTTCTTGTTCAAACCCAGCCCAGGAGCCAACAGCAAACATGGGTGGCTGCAGACAAAGCCAGAAGGCCATGGCTGTAGAGCTCCAGCTTCTCCATGCCTCCATGCTGAGGGCGTAAGCTCTGCTGTCCTCTTTCCAGCTCCCGATCCCCGGGCGTCCAGACATCTTGTCCCCAGCCCTGGTCCCTGCAGCCGCATGTGCAGAGCTGGCCCTCTCTCTTACCGATCCAGAACAAGGCTGTTCTGGATGCCACATGGCAGAGTGGTCAAGAGCACAGTTCTGAAGACCAGGTTCAAATCCTGACTGCCTCTTTTCTAGGTGCATGACCTTGGGCGAGTGACTTACCCTTTGCGTGCCTCAGCTTACTTAGCAATGAGATGTGAGTAACAATTGTAGTTACTTCATAGGGCTTTTATAATGATTAAACACTTAAGACATGTAAAGCACTGAAAGCAATGCCTGGAACATTTAATAAATGTTGGCTAGTGACATTAATTCATTTTCCTGGACCTTACCTTTCTTTGGCTCATCTGGCTAACTACCTCCTTTCCGATTCTGCTGAGCTCGTCTCTCTACTTATTATGGCTTCCAACCCTCCAGGCAGCCCTATTCTGGTTTCCCTTGCCATCTCAAATATTTTGAGACAAAAAATGCATAACGACGTGCGGCATTGCTAACACAGAAGCATGTGACTCAGGGACGACCCCTGTCCTTTTCAGTCCAGACATTTCGACCCCACCATCTGAGTAGATGGGGTAAGGAGAGACGGGGGTGGGGATGGACATATTGGAAATCAGCTTTAGCTTAAACATTATCCGAACAACAGACAGCCTTTGTAGCCAGACACAAATTATATGCAAATTACATGCAAATCTGAATGTAAATACTTTGAGCCCAAGGAGAAAATTCTTGAGGAGACTGTCCCATTCCTTTCATCTCCACTTCCCAAGCTGCAATTTTGTTTTCTGATTGGTTGGTTTCCAATTAATTATAAAGATTCAAAGGTGCAGGTCATTCTCACAAGGAGTTCATTTTACCTGCTCATCGTGGGTCAGAAGTCACAGGAAAAAAACATTGCTGCAGCTCACCCTTCTGAGGGAAGGGAGTTCTCCCTGAGTTAAGAGCTATAGGAAACATTGGTGGCTGCAGACAAAGCCAAAACCATCCTGTCTGCAGGCCTCTCCAGGGGCCCTTTGGCTGGGCTGGGGAGGGCGCTGAGGCCAGGGGAGGGGGCTTGACCTCAGCCCTCTCCTCAGGGTCACCCACCCAGGCCTGGATCACACTTTTCATTTCTTTAACCAAATGTAAAGGGAAACTAACTTAGTTGGGAGTAGGGGTAAAAAAACTATCCATTCATCCATCCGTCTGCTCATTCATTCAACAAAACCTTCAGCCTTTGCATAGAGTATTTCATCCAGGCTGCCCAGAAGTGGGCTTCCCACCTGGGGGAGACTCATACTCAGATTGGGGACATTTCTCTAAGTTTCGCAGTCAGGACAGTTGTTAGAAGAAAATCCTATAGCCAGACTGGTGTCATTATAAGCTCACAATCCCCATCCTCACCTGGGCCCTCAAAACTGCCAGAAGTCAGGGCTGTTTCTTTAGGAGCTTGCTTCCCGGTTCTAATGAATACCTGCCACACGTCCGCCTTCCTCCATCCTCTCCCTTCTCTGCCCCCACTTTCCAGAGCGATGATCGTGTCCCCTTGTACTCTAGGGCGAAGACAAAAGCTGCCCCCACCAAATCTACAGACTTGCCCACATCTTCCCCACCTCCTCCTCCTTCATCCCTCCTGCTCCAGGGGAGGACAAGTCCCTCCTCCCATCAAAGGCCCATTGCTCTGGCTCCTTCCCAGGGACCTTGCCCCCCTGGGACACCCTGAAATTCCCTTTCGCTCCTTGAGCCTGCTCGTCAGCATTCAGACAGCAGGCTGACAAAGATGCTAAATGGGTTTCCTCCACTACACACTTAGAACAGTGCCTGCTATCCATCAAGTGCGCCTAAGAGTTTGCTACAATTATTCTATGAAAAGCTGATCCAGCTCAATAGTAGCAGGCACAGGTGTCCAAAAATAGTGAGATCACTCATTTGTCCATGGGTAGCACTGTCCAGGAGGGCTTTCTGTAATACTGGAAATGTTCTATATCTGTGCTGTCCAGTATGGAAACTACCAGAACCCTGCGTGGCTCTCAGAGCATCTGAAATGCGGCCAGTGCAGCTGAGGAGCCGAAACTTTAATTTTATCTCATTTTAATTAACTTAGCCACACGTCGTCCTGCTTCTCAGCTTGGCCCACAGCACAGCCCAAGTCAATCCACTTCACACCTCTGTGCTCAGTGCTAAAATAAGTTGTGATATAATATAATATAATATAATATAATATAATATAATATAATATAATAT
>JAKSZT010054478.1:12878079-12928989 GCA_026826555.1 Tolypeutes matacus
ATAATATAATATAATATAATATAATATAATATAATATAATATAATATTGTAATATGAACAATGAATAAATTAATACTAATAAATCATATAAATAAATAATAAAAGGTAACTAATTAACTAACATAAGTGATGAATAAATAATAAGCAATGAGTAAATAATTTAAATAAATCCCCAGATCTCAATTTATTTCTACTTAGGATCTCTAGAGGTGCAAAATTTCCAGAAAATTTGAAACTCTAAAAAATAACCAGGATGAGAAATTAAGCATATGTGCTTCTGTGATTGAAGTGAGAGTTGGGGAAATTTTACAATTATGCAACACTGCTCTCATCTGGCACCCTTGAACGCTTAACACCCCTCTGAAGGACTAGAAACACAAGTGCGTTAGGCAGACTTGCCTTGCTGGCTGAGCTGCTGGGCTGGGCGTGTTTTTAATCTAGAAATGGGGGACGGGCAGAGGGGCTGGAGAGTAGTAAACCCAGGGACCTCCTAAGGAGAGACATCTCCCACCGGTCATGACGGGCGATTCAGAAGCCAAGGTCTGCTCCTCTGTGCCACCCATATACCCTCCCTGGGCCTCGCTGCCCCCTCCTTTCAATGCCCTAACATCTCCTGAATTTTGCATCTCACCCCTGACGACTCCTCCACCACCCGCTTGTCTCTGTGTGATGGACACAGAACACACATCCAAGTCTACCTGAACGTGTTGGAATTCCAGCTTTTCCCTTCATTTGCGCTATGTCCCTGGACAACTTCCTTAACTTAGACCTTGGGTTTCTCCACCTCTGGGCTTTGTTCTCAGCCAGTTGTCAGATCCTTGCTAACCTGTGAATGGCTAATAAAGAAGCTATTAGCTTAATAGCATCTTGTAGAATACCTCCAAGACCTAATAGAGTACACCTCGAATGGGGGAATTCTGAGTGATGACCAGCAGTGGAAGAAATGCATATAAAAGTGCCTTCATCCTGGTACAGTTGCCAACGCTCTTGCTCGCGATCTGAAAACAGCCTGTGCAGTTTGAGGCCCACCGGTCAGGTTTCTAAGCGGGTAGGAACAGAAGGGAGGACAGTGAGCCGGAGTGTGTATGCTCTTACAATTCCTCTTGTCTGTGTTCAGACTCAGTTCAGGGCCTCCAACTTGCTTCCACCAGTCTGCAATAAGGAAAAGCTAAGTCCAGGAGCTGAGCACATCCGGTTCAAGCAACCACGAGAGCTCACCCACTTGAACATTCCGCCGCGTCTAACAGCCATACTTTCTCTTTCAAAGCTCCCCTCCTCCCTCATTCTCTCGCTTACACTCTCATTCTCTACCCTTCTTGGTCTCTCTCTACATTTCAGATTCTTTCCTCATGTTGTTCTTTTTCTCCTGCCTTTTCCTTGCCATTCTTCTATTCCTCCTAGATTCTCTTGTGGAAATAGATTGGAGCTGTGGGAGGAAACCCAAGGACAGGGTTGAGAGGGTTGCTTCATTGGGTGGGAATAAGCAAAATTGACCTCTCTTTCTAGTAGGGGGTCTTCCAGACTATTTTCATGGCTTCACTGGATTTTTCAATTGAGTAGTCTTTCCCCTCCTCCAGGAGCGTGATGCCCAGGGAAAGAAACTTAGGTCTTGGATTCACTTCCAAAAGCCATTCCATTACCAACACGTGCTTCCCACTGTCTCCTGTTTTCTTCTACTCTCCCCCACCACCCATTTCACAAGTGGGGGAATGCAGATATGTGCCTGCAGCTCTTGCCTGCCTCCAACCCCACCCGGAGAATACACAGTCCCGTGAAAATGTTAACACAAAGGGAAAGAAAGGAACAGTGGGATTTAGCCTGTTTCTTTCACACTGGTTGCCTGGTTCTCATTTAGCCCAGTCTCAGACTTCCAGTGGTCCCATAGCTTGCTTGCTTTGAGGGCCTGAGACTGTGGAACTGTGCTTATTTTCATAGATGCTCCCTTGTCCCATCAACAAAGATGAATGCCTGGACCCTCTGGCCGCCTTCCATATGACTTCATTGGCAAAATCCAGGAAAAAGGACTGAGCATCACATCGCATCCCCTTATCAATGTGGGGGTAGGCGGGGAAGGCTAACTCGGCAGAAGGAGGGGAGACAACTCTCCCATCGAATAACTCCTGCTTTTGATTTCACTCCCCACACAATACATCTCACCACGCCTGCCAATCGCCCCAGCAGGGGAGTGGGGGGAGTGGGGGTGGAGGAGAGAGAAGCACGGGCATCACTCAAGCTGCTCACGCTTGGCCCCCCCTGCCCTGCCTGTGCGTGCTTCTGCTCCTCTGCCCTCATAATTCACTTCTCGAGGTGTCACGGTGTGAAGGGACGAGGCATGCTTCCTCATGGTTTCCCTAATCCTCCCGTGTCAAGTAACATATGCATCACTCCCTCGCCCTCCGCACAGTCTTGGCAGGTCCTCCACCAACATCTGTTGCCCGAGTCCTGCCACATCCACACTTCCCCTTCATCAAATGACAGGGCTGGTAGGTAAAGCTCCTCTCTTCCTTCCCCTTCTGCCAGCTCGCAGCTTGGGGTCCCAGGGTCCAGCCCTTTAGCCTCAAACAAGCACCGAATGGGCCAAGAGGCGGAGGCGGATTCGGGAGAGAGTATTGCCAGGGACATCTCCCTCCCCAACCCCCATCAGAACGACACCCGGTGACCTCCTCGACAACATCAGTAATTTGTCTTGGAGAACCGCCATACCTACAGCAAACACAGGAAGGATTAGAAGACAACATATGCCGTGCAGCAGCAGAAACATGCTAAGGTCCTTCCTGAGGCTGGAGGCTCATTGAGGGGGAGGAGAGAGAAACCGAGCAAGAAAGATGAACGTGGAAGAAGGGAAACCCCTTTATTCACCCAGGATTAAAAGGAAATGGATGCCTCAGAACTGGGTGTGCCAAGGTCAAACCCAATACGGGCTTTGAATCGCAACCGTTTTAAAACCCACTGGTGACAGATGTGGACTTTCGCCAAGTCAGCCACAAAATAGGATCAAAGGAAGCTGAAAAACAACTAGGGTTCCCTGGCTAAAGTTTTTGCTGCCCTTAGAACATTAGTCCAGTGGACTTGATCAGGAAGCGGAAGAAAGGCAAGGAAGGGCTAAATTAAAATGAGATGGGGAAAAAATAAAGATGCGGAATCATCTGATCTAGGATTCTTTATTGCAGCAAAGAAACAGAAAGCTCTGACCCGGGTGGAGAGTGATGCATAGAACCAGTGCTGGGACATAGAGAGAAAATCTCTTCACCTTCAAGCAAGGAAAATAAATGTTGAGTAATAATTGCTGCATTTTAAAGAGGAAAAGGGCTGTAGAGTGTTGGGTTCCGGATCATGGGCTTTGAGGCCATATTCACTGGGTTAAACTCCAGATTCAGCCACTTCATAGCTGTGTGACTCTCAATAAGTCACTTAACATCTCTGGGTTTCATTTTCCCCTCAATAAATAGGGTGACAATAGTATCTGCCTTAAAGGGTTGTATGGATTAAATGATAGACACATATAACTGCATTTGGCAAGAGATAAGCCTCAGTAAATATTAACCACTACTTTGATTTACTTTTTAAGAATAAATATAGGGAAGCGGCTGTGGCTCAATCGATGGGGCTCCCGTTTACCATATGGGAGGCCCTGGGTTCGATTCCCGAGGCCTCCTGGTGAAGGCAGGCCAGCCCACGTGGCGCGGTCAGCTGACGCAGCAAGACGACCCAACAAGAGGAGACAAGCAGACACAGAAAAACGCACAGCAAATGGACACAGCAAGCACAAGCAGCAAGGGGGGATAAATAAGTAAATAAAATCTTTAAAAAAAAAAAAAAAAAAAAGAATAAATACACATCCCGTAGAATGTCTGCCTTAGGGAAGTCAAGAGTCTCTGTCATGTGACAGTAATTTGCAAATGAAAACTGTGTTGCACAAATACCTATGAATATCAAATTCCTCTTTCCTCACACCTAAAGCCAGGCTCAGAAACCCAGCTGATGAAGGTTGAAAATGTAACTAAAATAGCAAAAATAATTTCTGGGCGAAGAAAAATATACCTCAAATGGGGTTAACAGATTGCTGAATGTTTTCTAGCTGTGGCCACATTCTAATTTGATCTTGAGCCAATTGAAGATTGTTTGAAAAGTCAGCCACTATTTAATTATCTGGCTGCACTTATCTTCGATGGAATATCACCTCCTTTGTCACCACTCTCCCAAATCTGCTCCTTGACACTCTTACTGTATAATCCAAGGTCTAGAATTCTTGGGTACCTGTCAGCCGGCTCCGTGTGGATCCATTTCTCAGGCGTCAGGCTGCAGCTGTGACAGGGCCCTGGGGGAAAGGGGATATGTTATCATCACTAATTCCGGGGCAAGGTCTCTGTACACAAGTCACCCCATCCACCAACGAATGTTCCCAGCTGTGGGAAGGAGAGTTGGGGGCCCTGATGAAGGAAGGGCTGTCCTCCATGTGGGAGGAAGAGGTCATCACCCACCGGCTCTTCCTCTTTGAGGAGGTCCCTGCAGGGAGGAAGTTGATGCATCTTTATAGGAACATGTCCAAGGCCAGTTGTGTGCATCCCACAGCGACAATCACAAAGTTAGGGACACACTCCACACAGTCTCTGACCCCATGGCTTGATAGAGATTTTTGTAACAGGGAGATGGGGGAAGAATCGGTTCAAAATGAAATCTTTCATTTTAGGAAAAATAAACAAACAAAAAAAAACAAGGAGTGGATGTGGCTCAAGCAGTTGAGCACCCGCCTTCCACGTGGGAGGTCCTGGGTTCAGTTCCCAGTGCCTCCTGAAAAAACAAAAACAAACAACAAGCAGAACAAATGATAAAATCAACTCAGGGAAGCCGATGTGGCTCAGTGGTTGAGTGTCGGCTTCCCACTCAAAAGACCCCAGGTTCAATCTCTGGCCCCCGGTACCACAAACACCGCCCCCCCCCCAAAAAAAAAGGTTAGTTGTTAAATGAAATAGTGTTCTGATTTTTAGATCTATTCAAATAAAGCAATGGAAAAACTCTGTGGCAAGTATGGCAAATAGGTTTAATTTCATCTCAGCAACAACCAAACCTGCTGAGTTTGTAGTCGATTCTAAAGCACTCCACGAAGATGCATTATGAAACTATAAACCAGCATAGAGTTGGTTGTGATTGATTAGCAATGTCTGCCCCACATGTAGTAGCGGGAAGTTGACAGTGATTGATTGGCAATGTCTGCCATGGATACCATGGTTGTGTCTCACGTGTGCCTTGGATAGCACAAAATAAAATTCCGAGTTTTTAATATGACTTTTCCTAGGAATTTTTGAAAACTTTCTTAAAATTCGTTCACCTCCATTTCTATTTTCTCAGTATATAGAAGGAAAAGGAGAAGGAAAATTAATGTTTTTAATGTTTGAATGAACTAATGTCAATAGTTTTTGTTTCAACATGTTAAAGCAGGTATGGTAGCCCTCCTAGCTAAATACCAGGTTGAATCCTAGACAGTTAAGTGAAAATTGATTTTTATTGCTATATCAGATTTCACTTTTTGCCTACCTAAAGCAATTTATCAATATGATTGTCTACCCAGCCACCTATCTACCCATGGGCATTCTTGCATCAGCACTTGATTCTGAAATCTTACTATGAAAGACTGAGGTGCAGGACTTCACTGGGACTGCAGGTAAATTCTCATCAAGTGCTGTTATCATATGGTCTGAAAAGCAAAAACAGAACAGTGGTAGTTTTCATTAACTGAAATAGATCAGAATACTTCTTTCTATGTCTTGGATATTTCTCTCTCTCTCTCTTTGTTGGCCTTAGCAGTCTCCTACCCCATCTTTAAGAGATAAGCTGGAGGGCAGGAGGAGAACATAATCCTGAACTATATAGTCCATAGTTCTCTCTACAAAGAAAATGAGGGAGAAAGGAGCAATTCCAGAACCATGAATGAAGCCAACATTTGGAACTAAAGTAAGGCTGTTTTGGCTTTACTTGAAAATAATTATTTGTTTGACCTGGAATATATTTTAAGATTGCCTATGGCAGTCCTGATAAAAAGAATAGATATGGATAATGTTATATAATTCTTCCTTCTTCTTGCTTTGAATGCAGATGTGATGCCAGGAGCTGCAGAAGCCATTTTGTGAATATGAGGCTACCTCTATGAGGATGAAAAGCCAGCAAATTAAACTAAAGAAGGAGATATAGAATGATAGAGGGAAGCATGGGTTTTGGGACCATCATTGAGTGCTGACCCATCCTGCACTACCAACCTTCATATTCCTTTGTGAGGCAATTATATATCTTTGGTTTTTAAACTGCCTGATGATTTTGTCAATTTGCAGCTCAAAGTATTTCCGACTGATAACAACTCTTTACCTTACTACTATAATTTAGGTTTTTGTTTTTAACATTGGACCTTTACTTATTTCTACAACTGCCTTAAATTGGACCTTTTGAAAAAGAATGTTAAAGATATAAATCCAAAATCATCTAGGAATCATAGGAAAAAGGTGTGTTATGCTGAATGGCATAAATGGGGATTTGGAGATGAGGAGATGAAGGCCTACAAGGAGACAAAGGCCATAATTTCAATCTGATTGGCTTCTCTAACATATTCTAGAGGATGAGAAAGTAGCCTTAAGCCATCAGCCCAGTCTTTCTAAATAGAGCGTTTCCCAAAGCCAGGTCCTTGGTGTCAACACCTCTGAGACCTGAGTCAGAGAGAGAGCCCATCTGTACACATGCCCTCCACCCACCTTCAGCTTACCCAGTAACCAAAGCACAAGTGAGTCAGCCCCCAGCACCTGTGCTAGTGATCTGGAGGGCACCAACCTTTCTCTATATGCAACTCACAAGAACAATCAAGCAACTGCCAAGGCGTCCCACTCACTGCCCTCCATGCTCATGATTACATCATTCTGTGCCTTTCACCTTTCTGACAGAGCCTGGAGACACAACCACCAAAGCAGTCAGGAAGGGCTGGAAATGGGCACGGAAAATCTCCTCTTTCCTAAAAGCAACATATCCCTCCCATTTGCCTTGAGAAGACCAGCAAAGAATGCAAACGGAATCTCTTTCACATCCTGATTTATCCGATTAAAACCATATGTAGACTGTGCTGCCTCCTCTTTTCCTCTCTGCTCCAGGGAAGGGAGGAGGGGGTGGGGTTGAAAAGAGAGGGGAACATTTCTTTAGCCTCTGCTCTTCTATACGTGTCATCTTATTTAATCCTCACAAGAATTGTGCAAGTTAGGGGATATCATTCCCATTTTATGGATAAAGAAGCAAGGCTCAGATACAGCAGGTGATTTGTCTGAGGTCCACAGCTAAGTGCGTGTGGCTGAGGTCACTACTGTTCACACATGCCAGTATGTTTCTCTGTATTTCCCAGTTTACGTGCAATTGGGCGGATTCTGTCACCGAGGTCTGGAGTATGGACAGAAGCAGTGCCCTCCGCTTCTCACATCTTGCATCATCTGCAGCATGCTTGTCCCCACGACTGGAAGCAAAAGACTGCAAGATGGCTGAGCTACAAGGTAAAAGGAACCAGGATCTTTGATTTACCACTTGGAGGAGGAGGGCTGGCCACCATTTTGGATTACCCAATTGATATTCTTGAGTTAACTTGCTGCTGCAGCATGAACTATTCCAGGGTCCCATTTCAGGGGGTCCGTTACATGCCATGGTGAGTGGGGAAGTTCTTGAAGCAGGCAAACCCGAAGATGCAGGTCCATCACGTCCGGTACAGTAGCCAAGCAAAATGAATTCAGAGGGCTTGTATATGGGCCAAGAAGATGGGTTATGAACCCTGGAGAGCAAAAACTTCTTTTGTGCCTCCCTCTTCATCTAGCACTGTACATAAGAGAACCAGGAAATACATGCTGCATCCAATCTAGTCTAAGCTCAGATTGGGCTCAAACACGGTGTAGCCGTCCTTGGTAAATCCCTGCCAGGGTCTGAGTCTCAATTTCCTCTTTTCTTTAGTATAAGGGGAATAGACTGCACGGCTCTCTCTCTGACTCCTTCTTAAGGTTACATGAGAGCGGCACACCAGATGCTCTGTAAATCTAAAAGGAAATAGCCCGAGAAATCCACAAGATTACTGGGAGAAATGATTGAAAGGACCACATTCACGTGCAATTTCGGTATGCTTTGACAGTTCAGGTAGATATTCCAGACTCGGCTAAACTCTGAGAAGCCAAACCAGTGATTATCCCAAGAAGATCAACTTTTATTAAGGAACTGTCAAAGAAAGATAGATGGAGAGATGGATTAGGGGGCTGGAAAGGGGCTAGGGGGCTGCTGGTGAAAAGCAACAAAGATTTAGAGTAGAGGATTTTGTATCCCTAGTCCTTACTCCCATTATATAGCATCTTCCATGGTATGTGACTCTTGATAAATATTCATTGGAAGGGGGAATGGTTTAATGTAATGCAAATCACATGCAAAGCAACATGTAAATTGGAACCATTATATGAAGTCAATAGGTGAGGTACTATGCATATTAAAAGTAAGGGGGGGAAGCGGCTGTGGCTCAATCAGTGGGGCTCCCGTTTACCATGTGGGAGGCCCGGGGTCCGGTTCCCGGGGCCTCCTGATGAAGGCAGGCCCGCCCGCGCGGTGTGGTTAGCTGACCCAGCGAGCACAGGCAGCAAGGGGGGGATAAATGAATAAATAAATAAAATCTTTAAAAAAAAAAATAAATAAATAAATAAATAAAAGTAAGGGGCCAAGCAGCTCCAAATGACCCAGAGGAGGTCTCCAAGACGGTGAGGGTGGGGGGTGATCCGAGAGTCAGAGAACACTGTAGTGAAAGAATGGCACTTAGCTAAGTGTGAAGCAGGGACGTGAGGTGGGAACAGAACCAACCCAACAGGACCGCGGCCTGCTCCCCCACGCCTTCCAAAGCGGTATTCAGAGCGAGCGCTCCTCCACCGCCTCTCCATCCCGATCAGACCCGATCCTGACTGATTGGTCAAATCCACTGAGTGGCCAGGAGGCAGACCGATCCGCTTGTACATTAGCCACGCTATTCGGGGAGGCTCCTTCAAGCCTTCTATCAAAAGAGAAGGGTCACTGCCACCGAGCCACTGAAGCTGGGCCCTTTGGACTCGCCGGTGCCACACGCAGGAGGCCGTCACAGGCTTTTGTATCCCCGAAAACCGTCTCCTCGTGGCTGCCACGGGCTCACTCGCGATGCGTGCGTGTTCTGCCCAGATCTGTGTGCGTCTGCAGAGATGTGGGAAGCTCAGAGCCACGCCCACGGGCCCCGAGGTGCCCACCTTCTGCTCCCTCTGACCCAAGAGCTGCAGGAGGGCTGGGCCATCGTGGCTGCTCCAGGCCAGAGAAGGTCACGGGCTGTTTCTGATTGGAACCCTCCACTGTGTTTGCTTTCTGTGCCCCCATGGACCTCCTGACAGGACTGGGGGACATGGAAATAAGTCAGGGCTGACCCTCCTGGTGACCCACAGCCTCGCCAGCCAGCTCTTGATTGCAACCTTCTGGCTTCAGTAACAGTCCTTAATTCGGGCCTTCTGGCTCCAACGAGGCCAGAGCTCCAGTGGAGGCTGGGAGCAGTAAACAAGCCCCTGCTCAGAAGCTCCACACTCTCTCCATATGTGAGACAACATGAGGCGGGAGAGATGGGGTGGAATTGGAGGGGAGAAGGTTCCAATTGCTCCGCAGACACTGTCCCTGGCCCTGGTATCATCCAGTCACTGTTACCAAAGCTAGTGCCTGGTCTTCTGTGGTCACTGTATACAAACACTAAGTAAGCACCTGACTCTGGGCACAGGAGCTCTGCCTGCAAACCCCTGCCCTTCTGATAATAGGTTGCATAAGCTCTTCTCACAACTGCCGAGTGATATAACAAAACATATAGATGTAGACACCAACCCAACTTTATATACACCCAGCGTGTGCACGCGCCCCTCACACACACACGTCTGCACAGGGCATTGTCAGTTCATCCCCTGTGCACCAGGGACATGCAGCTTCTTCAGAAAGGATCTCCCAATAAACAATCCACAGGAAAGGGTCAAGCAATCTCCCTGCTCTCTGCAGCCTTATGCACGACCATCTCCCCAGTGCAGGCACAGACACCTCACAGACTCTGAGAACTCATCTAATCCAGTTGTCTCCTTTTACAGATGATAAAACTGAGACCCGGAATGGGGAAGTGACCTGATCAGGGTTAGCCACAAATACAGGGAACAGCAGGACTTGAATTGCCGTTGCTGGACTCTCCGCCCAGCGGCCTTTCCACCACAGCACGCCACACGGTTTCCCAGGTGGCTGGCCACGCGGCCAGTACCTCTAGACCCTCACTCCCACCTACATTTCTTGCAGGTGAATCTACAGCAGGCAGATCTCATACTGTCATCCTAGGTACAAAAATAGCAATCACGACCTAAAGAGATATCAAAATAGGAAGGTGAGGTAGAATTCAAGCTTCTGTGCCAAACACATTGTACCTGTTCTAATAATTTACGAAGACTCTGCAAAACTGATTTAGAATCTTGATGGACAGTCACAGGCAAAGCTGCTCCCTCTGACAGCCACGCACCACCCCCTCCGCAGCTTCTCCAACCTAAACTCGAACATATCCCATCTTTTGGAGAAATTTGCTTTTATACTCTCCGAGGTCCTTTTAGGTTCAAGAAGTTGCAAGACAAATAGTATAAAAAGATGAAAGCTGCTGGGAGGAAGTGGGCTTTGATAAGCGATTCTTTACAGGGCTGTAAACCCCAGGCCTCCCCACCTCTGGGGGAATCGGCAGGACGGCCTTTCAGATCCGCTCTGCAGTGCAGCCCCCTCCCAGCACAACGCAGGGTATCGGCCTCCCGACAGAAGAAAATCTGCTGCCTAAAACCCTGCTGCTTATAAACATATTAAACACACTCTGTCAAGGTGATACGGCTTAACATTTGACCCGCTTTCATTTTTCTTTTCCTTTTACGGAGGTGTCAGTGAGTTTACATTTTCATTTATTTGTTTATTTTTTTTGAGTCTCCTCAATTGTAAAGCTTCAAAATGAAGCTTTTGATGAATTTTTTAAAAATCCAACTGCAAGATCATTCTAGGGGTTACCTCCTAACGCTTGGCACGGAGCTGAGCCTACGCACTCTTCAGAATGCACGCCTCGCTTTTAAAACACGGACCCCTTGCCCTACGTGGGTACCTGGGGGTGCTGCTCGGTCCCAGCCCAGGCTCAGACCCATATCCATGAGGGGCTTCAGAGCAACCCCTTGCCCAGAGTGGAAGACCCTCCATTACCAACTCGCAACGGGATTAAGTCATTTGGGTTTCCAAGGAGTCAGAAGATTTTACGAAAGGAACTTTTAACCTTTTCAGTCCAGGGTAGCTTATTAGAAAAGGATCTTTCCTTGAGCCCCAGCCTAGAAGGCTGAGCTGTTGCACACAGCATCAGGGTGGTTTTCCAATTTCAACTTCCCCAAGTTATTCATTCATTCATTCATTCACAGCTTTCATTCATTCAACCAACAAATACTGATGAGCCCAGAATCAGGACCCCTGCCCTTGTGGAGTTCACAGCCTAGTCGGGGGATGCACAACAATCAAAGCCATTGACAGGGCTTGGTTGCCAAAGGAGCAAAGGGAACAAGGTGCATTTGGAGACAGGTAAGGGCCAGTTCCTTAGCCCTGGGAGCTCTGGAAGCCATAGGAAGGGTTTTGGACATCAGCCTAACCCCAGGGGGAAGCCCTGGGACCCTGCCTACTCCTTTCTCCTGCTCTCGTGCTCTTCCAGAGGGAACACGCCCTGTTGGTCTGAGTTAAAATTTTGCTCCCATCCACACTAAAAGTCATTCCCCCGAGCCAGAGAGCATCTTTCACGTGATGCCACACATGCACTGCACCCCGCGTAAGGAAGCCTGAGGGCGTGCTCAGAGCCCGAAGACGCGTGATGAGGAGGCTCGGAAGAGTGGAGTTTCCCATCCTGGACCAGAATTCCAGCCCAGCTGATAAACAAGTGTAAAGGTGATCCAGGCCTAAGCTGGCCGGTCTTTCCTCTTCTGTTTGGAAACGTGTCAGGTTGGCCCAATATTTGCCCTTAGAAGCCAAGATGGGTCACCGACCATTCCAACATGGGGCTGAAGCACTCATGCAGGCAGGGCCGTGCGGTTTGCCAACCACTCCCTGCGAGTCCCAACGCAGGCAGAGACCCTGCCTCATGGGAAAGTAGCTTTGCAAACAGTCACCCTTTATAGCTTAACAACTGCTCAGGAGACAAAACAGGCTGCGGTGTAATTAGCAAAATGATTGGAAAATACGTAAGCCATTCAAGTATCATTAGCATCCCCCTAAATAAACACAGGCACAGCACTTAGTGCCTGGGTGAGGGGGAAAACACAAGTAACCGACCCCATTTGGCAATTTAATAAACGTCTCTCTGAAATTTCTTGACTTGTAGCAATCCTTTGGTTTGGAAACTTCTTTAAGAATACTGCTCAGAAAATTCATTGTCACCATAGGTGACCAACCATTCAAATATAGTATCCCGTTCAAAATCCTGCCTCCAAGACGTGGGAAGCAGCTCTCCCCTTTGTCCCTCACTAGGTGGGGGCTGCAGCTATCTTCAAATTGTTGGGAATGTCCTTGTTTTGATACAATCCCTTCCAGACCATGCTCAGGGTAGAGCCAAGATCTCCTGGTTCTCACCCCTGCCTCCTGTTTTTAGTCACCCTAACATAGAGTTGTCAAACATTTGGTCTTATTATTATAATCATAATTATCATTGATTTTGCTCTCACTCTAACATAAGCGCCAGGAAAACACGGAGGATTTGTTATGGTTTGTTCTCTGCTTTATTGCCTCTAGTAGGCACTCATTAACGTTTCCTGAATGAATATTTATACTGCTCCACACTATCTGGTACTTTTGATAATATTCCATTTAATTCTCACAACAAACCAAAAGGAAGGAGAACATTTACCCCCATTTTGTCGATGAGGAAATGCTGGTTGCCCAAAGTCAGAGAACAGCAGGTAGGGCTGCAACTTGAACCCAGGACAATGGCTCCCAAGCACCTTTCATTCCCCATGCTGTCCAATAAGTGGTCTTACTGGCTGGAATCAAGAAGATATGATGGGGGAAGAAGGAAGAAGAGAAATAGAAAGCAGGCCAAGGAAAATATGAGACCAGTCCTTAAATTCTTAATGTTTGAGTTTGAGATCTTCCACCATTTTCTTAAAGGAAAATGGACATTATATAAAAGTTTCCCCATGATAAGGAATAACTTCCCAGGAATAACAATGACCAGAAAAATGAAGGAAGCCAAGGATGTGCACCAGCCCCTGAAGGACAACAAATGGATTCTTTTTCTCTTCGTAAATAATCTTTGCCCTTTGTTCCTTGTCCTAGCTGATGAAACCACCATCCACCCAGATGACCAAGCCAGAAAGCCAGGATGCATCCTGGACCTTCTTCTCTCTCTCACTTCCCACACTCCTAGTCCTTTTAGTTTCACATTAATCTGCGTTTAATCCGGGCTGTCTTTATTCCCTCCTGCATGTTATTATAGCTTCTCCCAAATACTGGCATGGCTGGATCCCTCATTTGATCCAGCTCTCTGCTCAAGTGCCACCTTCTCAAAGATCCCCTCTTGGCCACTCTATCATAAAATGTGACTCCTCATCAGACTCTTTATCTTCACCTGCTTTGTTTTTCTTAACAGCCCTTGTCACACTCCTCATCACACACACATGTATGTGAGTGCATGCATATGTGTATGTATGTATAGATATAGAAATACACACATGCATACATATCATCTCTGGGCTTATTGCTGGTGTTCCCTACCAGATAATGAGTTTGTGGAGGGCACTTGTTTTGTTCATCGCTATGTCCCCAGGGCATGGAACGATGCCTGGTATACAAGGGGAGCTCTAGAAATATTTCCTGAATGAACGAGCAAATGAGTCTCTCTCCCTCCACTCTCACGTGTCCTCCAGTCCACTCTCTCTGCATCGGTGAGGCTCACCTTTCTGAAATACAGATGTGACCATATTATCTCACTGCTTCCGATGGCTCCATGTCTCCAGTCACCCCAGGACAAAGCCTGCAGTACTAACATAACAACCACAGTCTGCCATGGCCTGGCCCATGACAATGATGGGAGGGAGGGATGAGAGGAAATTGTAAGAGGTGAAATTAACAGGACTAGGAGTGTGGGAAGTGAGAGAGAGAAGAAGGTCCAGGACGCATCCTGGCTTTCTGGCTTGGTCCTCTGGGTGGATGGTGGTTTCATCAGCTAGGACAGGGAGCTTTCCTTTCCTGCCCTGCCACCAGCTCCCCAGACCTCACCCTCCCACGGGTCCCCAAATATTCCACACTCTCTCTATATTTTCACAGGGGAAGTTTTCTAGGCCTAGATGCCCCCCCACCCCCATTTGATTGTTGGGCACACTCTGAAAAGCTACCCCTAATCCACCATCACCCCTTCTTTGTCCCCTACTGTGCCTTGCATTTTACTTTTATTACTGTTCTAGAACCTTGCGTTGTGTAGGGGGTGCACTCGTATCCTTGTCTGTATCCTTCCTTGGACTAAGAGTGGGACCATGTCATAATCATATTTTAGTAGACCCTCAATGTTTGTAGAATTGGAAAAGCTTTCCTCCTGTTAACATTGCTTATAAGTTAAAACAAAGCTTATGAAAAGATGAAGGCAAACCCTTTAAATCTCTCCTTAACTTTCTACTTTTCATACCCCTCCCCTGAGAGCTCTAATTTGTTCAGGAAAAAAGGAGAGGAAAAGAAAAGAAAGAGAGTAGTGAGAGATGAATTTTTCAGCCAAGAAAGAAAAAAACATAACTAGCCTTCGCCTTTTCATTACATTAATGCGTGGTTGAAGCCTGAATTTGGATGACAGAGAACTTGGCAAAGTTATTGCACCCACCATGAAAAGCTGCTGGGCATGACCAATGAATGAAAATGGCAAGAGGCCAAAAATGGACTGGAAAGCAGTTTGGGCTTTGACTTTTATTTCCCTGGAGTGACAGAAAGACAAGCTGGGATCTCAGCACTCTTCAGACCCACTCAGGCTGTACCATGCGTACGACATGCATGGGCCCATCACATGCTTGAATCCAACACAAACCCTGCCATTAGCTTACCCACTCCTGCTCCTCTTCCCTTCCCTCCCCTTCCCTTCCCTTCTCCTCTCTTCTCCTTCCTTCTCTACTCTTCTCTTCTTTTCCCTTCACTTCTCTTTCCTTCCCTCTAATTCCCAGCTTTCCTATTGAATGACTCCAACTTGTCCCAAGACCAATTTCTTTTTCTTTGCTCTATCGCCTGTGACGAGATCATGCTGAACCCAGAGGCAGAGCTGGGAATACTAAAGGTCAAGTAATGTCCAGGGACTCCAGCCACTGCTTCGTCCATTCTCACCACCAAAAGTAGCAATAACAATATACATAATATATGAAACATATATATACATATTTAACCCCTTTGAAAAGAAACGCGGGATAAAGATTTAAAAGGGAGACTGTGCCTTGAAGGTGGATAAGGCTTGAGGGCCAGTTACCTGCTCCCATCTTGAGGAAGAGCAGGAGGGGTTGAGTGGGTAGATGGGTGGGTGGGGACTTGGGGCCAATAGGTGTCAAGGAAGATTCTTGAGTCCATTTCAGAGACAGCTTGGGTCACTGCATCCTTAACCCTGACTTGCTCTCTTTAAATGACCCATTTGTCTGTCCCCAAGAAGATGGCTGGGACAGTTGCACCAATTTTCTGGACTCTAATGTAATCCTTATCCCTTGTCTTTGAGCAATGAACTCTTCTCCTTCCTATCTTAGAGACTTGAGCTGCAAAGATTTGTGTTTTGGTATGTTGCCCAGGTATCTTAGACAAGTATAGAAAGGAGCATGTGATGTACCTAAGAAAGTATTTCAACAGGACTCAGATTCATGTCCCTCCTGCTTCAGGAAGGATACATTTAAGCTCTTTCATTCAACAAATATAACTACTGTTGCAGGCTCTGAGATTTAGAAATATACAAAAAGACAGAATTCTTGCCCTCTAGAAACTTCTTTTCGGAGGGACAGAATCAGAAAAAAAGTTTTTTAAACAGGAATGGTTAAAAGACATGGGGTGCCAGACAGTGCGTACCATGGAATAAAAAGAAAATAGGGAGAAAGATCACAAGGATTAGGAGGCTGCTTTTTGGTCAGAGAAGGCTGCATTAGAAAGTAACTTTAAAGCAAAGACCTGAAGGACGTGAGGGAGGGTGCAAATCCATAAAGCAAAGATGTAGCATCATAAGGAAACTTCCTGGGCTTCTCACATTCCATCCTCCCCGAGGCAGGAGCAAGGAGCAAATGGAAATAAGAAGGGAGGAGAAGAAATGGAAACGCATCACCTACAATACCTGCCATCTGGAGGCTCCTGGAAATCATCAGCGTATTAATTACTGTGTTTACATGGCTGGCAGGACAGAGCCATGGGCCCTGGGTACCCCTCCCTGGGGTGCCCTCCAGGACTTGCCCAGTCAAGTCCTAGGCCTGGGTCTCAAATTGGGGAGTTGGACTTGGGGGGCTGTTGCTTGAACCAAGAAGGGAGAATAGGGAGACCAGCTGAGCAGGCTGCTGGGCTGCAGAAAGCCGATGGATGAATACCCGTTAATTAGTAACTGCAGTACCTGACCAAGGGGAAATGCTCATCTGATGTCAGCTATTAGCAATAGCCTCTGCCACCATTCCATTCCAGCTACAGTGTTTTTCATGTGCTCCTCCCTATTTTTTTTTTAACCTATTTTAGAAAAGGCTAAGGATTAGAAAGGTTCAATACCTCTCACGAGTTGGCACAGCTAATATAAGTGGTGGCCAAAATTTGAACCCACCAATTTGAGCCTGGCCAGTCCCAAAACTTGAACTCTTAGCCCCTAGCATCTACCTACATTTAGAGGGAAAACTTGGGGAACACCTCATGGTTTTCTGAGCAGTCTTGACCCTTCTCTTCCAATTAAGAGCACTGGGAAGAAAACAGTTTGCATAATGGAAAATCGAGGAAGAGGATGATTCATGTATCTAAGCCTTGACTGTTTCTTGTAATTATATACAGAGGTTGTATTATTTCAACTGCTAGGAATAGTGCCTAGGATGCTATGAAGAACAAATAGATGACTTTGAGAGTTCAGGCAACATAGCCACCAGAGCAGGACACACATAGCAGGAAGCATACGCTAGGTCCTTGCGTTTTCTAATCCTTGGCCCTCATTACGTGATTTGCTTTAGCAACGTTGGGTCTTGTTTCTCATTTCAATAACATTGAAAGCTGCAGTAAGAAATGCTCAAAAGACCTGGGGCCCCTCTATGAAAGCAAGGAAATAAGAAGCCCAGGAGGTGAGCAGGCCTGTCTGAAGTCAGAGTGCCAAGCTGGTGCCAGAGCCCGAAGCCAGGCTACCCAGCTGACTGCCAGCATCTCGAGGGAGAGGACAGCCTTCTTTAATCTGTGCACTGAAGTCATCGAGCAGGCAAATAAGGACCCGCATTTAGAAGAAAAAAATGTTCCAGCTCATCCGAATCCTTTCCCACAACCTGTCACCCAAGAGCCCCACACAGAGCTGCACCAGAGACACGTCCAATGAGCATCCACATAGAACTCTGAGGCCAGAGCTGGGCCCATTTGCCCAGCACAAGGAGACAAAAGCAAATGCTTTCCTTCTCCAGGACTGGCCGAGGCAGTGGGCAGACACATTCGAAGGCATTATTGACAAACTGGGCGTGTTAATGGATCCAGGAGCGCCTCTGCAAAGGACTGAGGCACCGCCGAGGCAGCAGAGAGAGAGCAGGAGAATTAAGAACTTTGCGGGTAGAGACCTAAGAACTCCTCAAATCTCTCCTGCAACGTGGACTGCCCGTGGAAGAACCCCAGGTGCTTCTAGCTCCCTCTTTCCTGCTTTTCTGCCATTGCTGGAAGAGCTGGGCCTTCCCGCGGGCTGGCTGTTTAACGAGGCAGGTTGAGAATTTTCAGCCTCTAACTCATGTGTTCTAATCCTATTAAATATGCACCAGCTTCCAAACTCAGTTTTTTTTAACACTTGCACCCCCACCCCCAGCCACCCCACCCCCCACCCCCCGCCTGACTTAGTCGGACTTGCTCCATTCCAGCTTGAAAAGCCATTGCTCATTTGTTGGCAGAGGTCCCACCAGCGTTTTTGCAAGGATTTGGGCTGCGACTCAGCTACCTGCAGCTGTTCCCCAGTTACCACCCACGTAAAGGAATTTCTGATATTAAAATGGGTGACAAACTTCCTCCCCCCTCGCCCCAGCACACGAGTTTGATTGGCATCCACAGCCCAAGGGCCTGGGGGTCCACCTTCCCTTGGTTCTCCAGGCTTAGTGGATGACACATTTAATGCCTCTCTGTGTGTTTTGTGCACCTCCCTTTCACATTGAAGGGTGCCCTCTGGTAAAGACCATTGAAATTCCATTTGGGGGATTATTTCACGAGCATTCTACTAGACCTTTAGAGAACTGGATTTTGTTCACTCTCTACTTATCATTGAATTAAAATCTCTTCCAACCATTGCAATAAATCTTGCTAATTTCTACCCCAGTGTAGAATGTCATCACGTTGGAGTGGGAAGAGGCAAGGCGAAGAGAGAAGGCAGATTCCCATTTTCCCTTGGAAGCAGATGGAAGTTGAAGATCCAGGTTTGGATTGTTCCATAGAACCTTTCAGAGCCAAGGCTGGGGGCTACCTCCTCCTCTCAGAATACACGGGGCGGCGGGTGGGGCAGGGCTTTCATTTTGCCCAGATGGAATGGTCTCTACCAGAGACTAACAAGCAGGCTTCCACAAAGCCTGGCACCCTCCAGCTCCTTCCCTTCATGTGTGTGTGTTGGGGGTGGGCGACAGGCAGCAATGGGGACGGTCTGGAAGGGAACTGCTCATTTTCCTGCCAGCCCAGTCCCCTGTCACCCTGAGCTCGCCAGCTCTCTGCCTATATGCTGCCTTTCAAAGGAGGATGCGACGGAGGCCAACACAGCGCCCACAAAAGCCTCGATGTTTAGCATTCAAGGCAGCTACCTCGAGAGTGGACATTCCAAAGGAGGCTTTGGAGCCTGACAGTGCCGGAGCCCACAATGCCCAGAGCTGGGCTTTCTCTGGGCCTCTCCATGTGGGTTCTGTTGGCAGACACTCTGCCAGGGAACAACAGAACAGCTCCTCCAGCCCCATCTACCCCGAGGCTGTGTCCCTTTGCTTCTGGGCAGTAGCCAGTAATGTGATCCTCCAAGGCAGTGCCAACCCCCCCTGTTGGGAATTCGGCCAATCTTGGGGCTCTTCAGGGAAGAAAAATTCCATTCCCTGACCTCTGCAGGTGATCGGATCGAGGTCCCTGCAGCTTGAAATTTGATTTGATCTTTGATCTCTGCTTGCACAGCTGCAGTAGTTATTATGCACTATAAAGCCTCCCAGGCCCGTTCTCCATCACCTGCCCTCCAGAGTGAGGCTTTGGGGCAGGTAGGCCTGAGGCCGGGGCAGAATACTATCTCTCTGGTTTTCTCATACCACATCCCCCCGGTTTAGTCCTGCTTTCTCATTCTCCTCGTTCCCCAGCCTTAAACCCAAATTCCAAGACCGTGGACATTTTCAAGTCCTTCTAAATAAGAGCATGTGGTTTCAGGAAAAAGAAAAAAAAAAAAACCACTCTGTGTTAAAAGAGCCAAATATTTAACCAAGGCCTCAGAAGAACGCTGCTTGTGGCCAAAGAAGTTCTAGAATGATAGTCCTCCAGATGAGCTTTCCTGGGTTTGGCCTACTTCTCTGTTATGGTGAGATTATTCTGTGGCAGAGAGATACATCTAAGATTGCAGGTTTAATACAGGCCACCGGGACTATTGTCTTTTTTATTAGTAGTAAATGCCATAATGTCTCCTTTTTAAAAAGCTGACTGTATTCCAAGCACTGTGCTAATTACTCTACATGCATAAACATTTTTAATCCTCACCAAATTCTATAAGGAATAGATTATGATTTTCTCATTTTACAGATGAAATAACTGAAGTTTAGAGAGCTCAAGTAACTAGCTTAAGAATACAAAGGGAGGGGGGCAGATGTGGCTCAAATGGTTAGGTGTCTGTTTCCCATATGGAGGGACCTGGGTTTGATCCCCTGGACCTCCTGGTAAAATAAAGAAAAAAATATAGAAGATGTGAGGGTGGGCCACCCAGCCCTGTGAGCAGGTGAGCCCCCAGGCCTCATGAGCGGGCACGCCGTCAGGCCCCACAGCAAGATGATGACATAACAGGAGAGTGACACAAGGGAGAGCCAAGACGAGACGCACCGAAATACCAGGAACTGAGGTGGCACAGGTGGCAGAATGCCTCTCTCCCACATCGGAGGTTCCCAGGATTGAATCCCGGTGAAGACAGGAGGAAGAATGGACACAAAACAGCAAAAACTGGGGGGTGGGGGGTGGGGGGGTGGGGGGAGTTAAAATGGATAGGGAAAAAAGTAAATAAATAAATAAATCTTTAAAAAAATAATACACAAGGAGGTAATGAGGAGTTAAGGCTTAAATTGTACCGAGTTTCTATTTGGGTGGATTGAAAAGTTTTGGTAATGTATGGTAGCATATGCTGATAGATAATACTGTGAACTTAATTATCAGCACTGAATTATATATGTGAATGTGGTTAAAAGGAGAAATATTAGGTTGTATGTATGTTACTAGAGTAAAAAATTTTTAAAAAATAGGACTATGCAACACCAACAGTGAACCCTATTGTCAATGATGGACTATAGTTAATAACACAATTAGAAAAATGTTCTTTCATGGATTGTAACAAATGCACCACACTAATGCAAGGCGTTAATAATAGGATGGTGTGGTCGTTGGGGAGTTTGATGTAATTATGAATTCCAAAAATATAATTGGATCATGCTGGTAAACTGATCTGTTAATCTGGGCATGATTAAGTTATGATTAGGGTGTTGACTGGGCCACATCAGTAGGGCGTTGAGCCCCACCCCTTGGTGGGTGGGGAATTGAATATAAAAGGCATGGCAAGAACAGAGTTGAAGCAGTCTTTTGAGAAGCAGTTTTGATGTTGGAAAGAAGGCCCCAGGGGAAGAGAAGCAAGCCGTTCGCCTAATCATCTACAGCTGACCTTGTGGAGGAAACAGGAGCTAAGCCTGGAGAGAAACGCAGCCCCGGGAAGAGAGGAACCCCGAAGCCTGAACCCTGGCAAACGCCAGCAGCTGTCTTGCTCTAACACGTGGCAATGGACTGTGGTGAGAGAAGAAACTTAATGCTTTATGGCCTGGTATCTGTGGACTTCTACCCCAAATAAATACCCTTTATAGAGACCAACCCATTTTTGGCATTTCACATTAGCACCCCTTTGGCTGACTAATACAGGTGGTATACGGGAACTCAGTATTTTATGCATGATTTTTCTGTAAATGTACAACTCCTCTGGGGGAAAAGAAAAAAAAAGAATACACATGGACCTAGGATCCCCTCGTGATCGTTCTGACTCTGAACTTGAGTTCTTGACTGAATTCATATGCTGCTCCTGTTTGGATGTCCCTTGCCTACACTGCAAAAATATGCAATCAGGAGAGCAGTGAAATCTTCTCTATATTGTCTACGGCCCAAGAAAGTCAATTCAAGATTTATTGAACATCTACCTTGATTTAATCTGAATAACATGATTTCATCCTTTATGGTTTTAAAATTAAAATTGAAGTTTTAGTCAGCAATCTAAAAGGATGAGAAAAAGATCAAGTACATCTTTTTAAAGAAATACCCAAATTGATATAATCTTGAAATGTTTAAACTAATATTTAATTCCTGGGACCTCACGCAGATCTTTTTTTGGGTCCCAGACTTGACAGGAATGTTACTCTGCGATTCTGAGTGTAGCGAAGTCAAAAACTTCTCTCATGACTGTGACATTCAAGTCAGCTTAATTAAATGTTTTAGCTAGCATGTTTTAGTTGCTATTAAATGCCAGTCCCTTAATTTGCAATTGCTTTAAAGCTGTGACTATCTTCAGGCTAATCACCACCAGCCTGCCCCTACTGATGGTTTTATCTCCCCACATTTTAGCTCCTTTCTCTTTCAGAACTCCTCATTGGTCTCTTCCCACGTGGAATAAACATGAAGAGAAATCCGTTGTGTGTGGTATCTTTTCTCCCTACTGCAGGAACCCAGAAAGATCATCTTCCCAGCTCAGAAGTTGCTTTCCAGTGTGTCTTACCTGTTCCATCCTCCCTCGTTTTATTTTCTTTACTGGGTAGAGGATTGTCTTAAGTTTCGCCACCTTCTGATTGATAAATCAAACAGGTCTTCGCTTACTAAAACACAAGCACGTACTCTCTCAGCACCTAGCAACCTTTACAGCTGAATTCTGATAAAGAACTGAGTTACAAAATCTCAGCTTATACAACAAGCAAATCTTATAAAAGTGGGGCCGCAATCTTCCACTCGAAATCATTTTCTCAACTTTTTGGTATGAACTTTTTTTTTTCTTGAGGTACCAGAGGCCAGGTATTGAACCTGGGACCTCACATGAGGGAGGCCAGCGCTCAACCACTGAACCACAAGGGCTTGCCTGAGTTGGCCTTCTCATTTGTTTTCCTTGTTGTTTTTGTTTTTTTTAGGAGGCACTGGGATCTGAACCCGGGACCTCCCTTGTGGGAGGCGGGCACTCAACTGCTTGAGCCACATCCACTCCCTGGTATGAACATTTTCAAATGCACAAGATAGTTGAAAGACTAGTAAAGCAGACATCTGTATCATCAGCCTCTAGAATCAGCAATTCACATATTTGCCATATTTGCTTTGTCTCTATACCTGCATGTGGTGTTTGATTTTTGTTTTGTTTCATTGCTGAAGCATTTGGAGATAAGTTGTAAATCTCATGATACTTCACCTCTGTAAAGTACTGAATATCAGCATTCTCCAACATAACCACGTATCCCCTCAGATATGCCCGGTATCGTCTGCTATGCAGCCCATATTCAACGTCCCCCCTTGTCTTAAAAATGTGTTTTCGAGCTCTTTGCTTTGGTTTCTGGTTTCCACTGTGAACGGGAAGCTAGGAGCGCAGCTGTCCTGGTGAGCCCAGGAGAGCCCCATTTCAGCCCGGGAGCTTCATATCCTTTGCCCTGCCCCTAGGGACACCGGCAAGGCCGGCTTCCCCCAGCTGGGAACCAGTCACGTTTCACGCATTGCACTTGACTGTTCTATCTGCTCAGTCTCTTTTAGACACATGTGGAAAGCAGCATCCCCCACAAAATTCAAGTTTTAAAATAGCTAAGCCCAGCCAGCTCCTGACAAGCAGGGCCAGCCTCGCTGTGGGCAGCGGGGGCATCTTCGGGTGGCGCGAAGACCCAGCACAAACGCCTGCAGCCTGCTGCCCACTCCGTCGAGCCTTACGAAGGAAGACTTCTACTGATGCCGCCCCGTCCGGAGTTTCCTTTTGTTTTTTTTTTTGTCTACCGGTCTGATTAGCTGCTGTTCTTCAGAAGCGTTCCCAGGAGAGCCGCGGGATGAGCTCGTCTGCACAGGTGACGTGGAGAGGATCCGTCCAGACGGTGAACCTCATCCACCACTAAAGCTGAGCTAACTCCTCCTGAACTGACGGTGCACCAGAGGGTGGGCATCGGGGAGCCTGCTCCTCTCCCGTGGACAGCCACGTGCATGGCGGTTCTGTCTGCAAACCTACAGCAAGGACTGTGTGCAAACTAAAGCGAGAGCCTGCATCGGAGGCTCAGCTCCACACGCAAACCGAATGGAGGACGGTCTTCTCCAGGCCTCAGTTTCCTCATCTGCTGCTGTGGCCTCAAAGGCAAGGCCTCTTCCTTCCAGGCTGGCCTCACTGCAGACCCTCCCAGGAATGGCCCCCGGGGCTCCCAGCACTTCCTCAGGTCCTCCTCAGGAGGCTCTCCCTTAGCCTCCAGGCCTGATAAATCCAGAAAGGGCCAGGATCCCGGCAAGGAGCAGGCATAGAGGTTCCTCCCAAGAAGGGTGCCAAGCATTCGCCTGGCCCTTTGCCCTCGGTAGCAGCCCTACCCTGCCCTCTCTTTCAGCATCTTCCGTACCCTCCCCATGGACTTCACACACCTCACAGCACTGCATCCAGTATCATCATGAAGTGGTGGCAAATACGCTGGATTAGGAGTTAAGATGCCCAGCTCCAAACTAGCTGTGTGCCTTTAAGTAAGTCACTTGATTCCTCCTTACCTTAGTTCTTTCTCTGTCAAGCAAGACGTTATCACATGTCCTCTAGGATCACTTTCATCTCTAACCTTATATCTCTGTGCCGAAGTGTTTGAGGCCATAAGAATGCCAGAATTAGTGTCTTTAGAATAATTCATGGTCTTTGCTCTAACAGCAACTAAGCCAGACATGGGGCACACCTGGTGAAGCCTGGCATCCCCGCACCTTACAGCCCACCTGCCCATGGTCGGGAGGGCTGACGCCGAGATGCCATCGAGGGTCTCCCACTCCTGAGAGATCGGCCAGCCTCAGAGATGTTCTCTGCATTCGGCTGCGGCCACCCTGGCCCTCCCAGTCCCTTTTGCACACAAGTCCTCTCTGCATTCAGTGCCCAGATGGTACTTAGACTTCAGGTCTTGGCCAAAATGTTCCTGATGCAGAAGAGCCTCCCTCCCTCCTCCATCCAGTGCATTCTGCACTCTCAGAGCATGATCTGCTCTTTCTGGGGTACCAAGGGCCATGCCCAGTTAGGACATAGTCGCCACGTCTTTCTTCCCTCTTGACTTCAAGTTCCAATAGGGTAGTGTGTTAGCCAAAGGGGTGCTGATGCAAAGTACCAGAACTCTGTTGGCTTTTATATAGGGCATTTATTTGGGGTAGAAACTTATAGTCATATGACCCTAAAGAGTCCAACTCAAGGTACCATAAGAGGTACCTTCTCACCCAAAGCCTGTTGCCACGTGTTGACGCGAGATGGCAGACGACGTCTTCTTCCTCTTAAGGTTCCATGGTCCCAGCTTCTTCCAGTCTCAGCTGTAGGCTGGCACAAGGCTCATCTCTCTCCCCAGGCTCATTCTTTCCAGGCTCAGCTGTTCTGCATTCTTCACAAGGTCAGCTATAGACTATCAGGCTCACCTCTCTTCCCCGGGCCTCTGCCATGTCTAATGGAGCCTTCTCTCTTTCCTCGCATATCTGCTGCTCTGTGCGTCTACTTCCTTGTGAGAGTATGTTTTATCAGCCCATCAAGGGGGTGGGGCTCAACCCTGCACACCCTAATGACATGGTCTAATCAAAGCCCTAATCTTAACATAATTTAATCAAAGACATCTCAGCTGAATCTAATACAAAGGATATCACACCCAGAGGAAGAGACAGTTTGTAAACAGAATCAAATATCTTTTTTGGAATTCATGAGTAATATCAAACTGCCACAGGTAGGGACTCTGCTTACTGCTATGTCCCAAGTACCCTCTACATATATATTCTTAAATTTACATATATAAAAACTCTGGGTGTATATACGTAATATGGGTAAATATATAAATGTGTGCATGTATATATACATACATACATAAACTGGATTATTTAATCCCCTATAATAGGATTTCAACTTCACTTAAAATTGTCCAAGAGCACAAACAAGAATAAATGGAATCGCCACAAGGGGAAAAATTCTTTAAATTTTCAGAGCCAGACTATGGGAGAAATGGGGAAGACTTTAGGATGGAGTGTGGGACCAGAGGGAGAATCTCAATATCTCTTTCTCCCTCCCTCCATTCCTTCCTTCCTCCCTCCTTACCTCCACCTACCATGGGATGGAAACCAATGCCCTAAGTAGATGGCTCTTATCAGCCCACATTCAGAAATGACATTGTCAGCCCCTCAGAAGGGTTATAGTTGGGTGACTATGCATCCCCATTTCCTCAGGACAGGATTTACATCTCTTATCCCAAAGTAATTATTAATAGTGCCCCTTTCACTCTCACATATGTCCAAGTTTGGTCAATAAATATGGTTACCCAAATAATAAAGGAAAGAGGAATTATGGTAAACTAAAATATGTTGAGTATTCCCTGTATGCCAGGCTTACCATATTTTTGTGTAGCCATCAAATTTTGCAGATGAGGAGGCCAATTCAAAGATATTAAGTTTAGTTCCCAAGGTCACAGGTAGGTCTCTCCCTGCCAAGCTGGTGGGCACACTCTTTAAACCACACCCCACTTGGTAGTCTTTTTAGAGACAGCACTCCATCTGAGAAGTCAAATGGCAAGTGGCAATAAATCATAAAACCAGGATGTGAATAGCTGATGTAAACATACCTACAAATCCCCAGGGTCCTTGTATGGTTTCTTCAAATTACTCCTGCCCCAAGTCATTTTTCACCAGCCCCAGCCTTTTCTTCTCACTTCTCTAATATCTCTCCTTAGGCTGCCTCAGCATAAGAAAAAACCCATCTATTGCAACAAGTAAAATGACCTGAACAATAAATTGATTTGGCTATAAAAACTGTGCTGTCTAGGTCTTCACTTCTTAGGCAACTCATGGTAGAAAGTGTTGGAAAATCTCAGCCATGGTCCTTTCAAGAGTCCTTCCCTATAAGAAAATCAACCCCGTGAGAGTTAGCATGGAACTATTGCCATGGCTCACCATAACACTGCTTGCTGCCTGCATGGATTTTGGTGGAAGAACCCAAGTATGAAAAGCCCAGTGTGGTCCCTGCTTAATACCGTTTCTCCCAGCCAAGATGGATTCAGGTCTGAATTCAGTGGCCAATGTCAGGAAAAATGTTCCAGAGGAAGCAAATCTAAGAGGGAAATTCCCAGAACCCAGGTGGTTCAGAGAGGCTATGAGCACCCACCTGAGGGCACCTCCAGGTCTTCTCTGCCACTTGCTCCTGTGGCAGGACATCCAAGAATACATAAAAACACATCAACCTCAGGACCACGTGTATGAGAAGAAGACGTGCTCCCAAGGGCCACATTTAGGAAAGAGGGGAGTTGCATGAACATCTGAATTTATCCACAAAAACCATGCATCTTTGCTCAGGCAACTTATAAGTGGTTGTTTGTTTCTTCACCATATGATTTTTTTTTTCCCTTTCTCCTTTGCTCCATTTGATCAGTTGTCATTGACCCACCAGCACCGGCCTGGCAGAAAGACAGGAGATAGGGGCTGAGTTTCCTTGATCTTTAATCAGACAGTATTAATATTTACCCAGTAGAGTTTCCGTGAAGCTTCAATTAGATAATGGTTATAACACAATTAGCCCAAGGACTGGAAGAGTGTAAGGGTTAGTCAATGTCAGCCTCCTTTTCTCCTCCATCTCCCTCTCCCAAGATTATTTCATTCTGTTTCCTGTCTTTAAATACTATCTCTAGGATGGCATCTCCCAAGTTTGGGTCTTCCACCCTGACCTCTACTCTGAGCGCTAGACCTATATATTTAGCTGCCTTCTCAGTATCTCCAGTTGGATTTCTAACAGGCATCTCAACCTTGTTATGTCTTAAACACAATGTTTAATTTTCTCCAAATCATTCTTCTTCGACTCTTCTCTAATGCAGTAAACAGCATCTCTGTTCCCTGCTGCTCAAGACAAAAATCTAGGAGTCATTCTTGATACTTCTCTTTCCACCACATCCCAACCTTCAAAACATGCTGAATTAGATCCCTTCATGTCAGTATCACTGCCACCCCTGTCATCAAAACCACCATGACCTCTTGCCTGAACTACTGCAAAAATCTTGTAATTGGTTTCCCAGCTTCTACTCTTGCCTTCTTCCTATCTACTCACCATTCGGCAACCATTGAATGATCTTTCAAGAAATCAAATCATTCCCCTACTTGAAATCCACCAGGAGTTTCCTAGCACATTTATAATAAGTTCTAAATGCCTCGCCTGACCCATTCTCTTCCCCTGCTTACCTGGACCATCCCACCTCATTCCTCTTTCTCCCTCAGTTACACGCTAGCAACACAACGCATTTTGTGGTCCCTCAAATGCATACATTTCTTCACCACCTATCTGGAACCCCATACCCACCATCAATGCCTGGTGTTACTTCTCTCCATTCTCCTACCTCAAATCACATTGCATGTCTTGAGCACTGGCTTAGTGTCTGGGCTATGAACCACGTGAGAGAAGGTGCTTGGTCTCGTGTTCACCAGTAAATCTCCAGTGCCCAGTACAGTCCCTGACCCAAAATAGACACTCAATAAATATTTAATTAATTCATTGACTAATGAGGCATCATTATCCCAATTAAGGCAAACGAGAATGCACGTGATAAGCAAAAACACTTCCAGGACTTTGCCTTTGGGGGGCTACTTTTCACTCATTTAAAAATAAGATTCAACTGCTAAAAAGACTTACTAAGCCAGTCCATAGTGCATTTCTGTTATAATAAAACATCATCTTGTCTATTTTCTTCCAGCCCTTATGATAATCTGTAATTACTTTATTTGTTACTCCCATTTTTTTGGTCTGTCTCATCTGTTGGGATGTAAACACCACAAGGGCAGGACCCTTCTTATACTTCTTCAGTGATGTATTCCTAGTGCTGAGCTAATGGGCTGGCACATAGGAGGTGCTCAGTAAATGCTTGTTGAATGAATAATTAAATGAGAACCTTTAACCAGACCTGGAAATCTTGCTACAAGTGATCATGAGCCTTTGAAGAGTCTTTTTGTCCCACTGGAAACCTAGCACAGTGTTTTGCACACAGTAGGGGTTCAGTAAACATATTTCTTGAGTTGAATTTCACTGAACTAGCAGAGCTGTAGAGGCAGAGGCTCCAAGTCCTAATTAGAAAAGCTCTTCTGGAGAGGACAAAGACAGGGAGGAGGAGCCTGTCAGGACACCCAGGTTCCCAGCCTGGCAGGATATAGACAAAGGGTTCAGTGGACTCATTTGCATTTTGTTTTGCATAAATATGCAAGCTCTGTAGCTGAGCTGTAGTCTCCAAGGATGTCAAATGGCAACTGGCTGTGTTTTCAAATAGGATATTCAGAATCTTAAAAACAGTCAGAAGATTCCCACCCAGAAGAAGATTCTTCATCTGGTTATGGTGAGACATCATGACCTTGGCTGAGCCAATGTCCCTGGAATGGGCCCTCCCTGTCCCCTGGCCACTGTTACCCACAAGTGCACACGCACCCCTACTGGGATCTTGGCAAGCCTGTCCAAGGTGTGGTGGCTTCCAATAAGGACCCTGTTGACAGAGTTTAAAGGAAACCTCCCTGTTCACACACGAGCTCCAGTAGATGGGCTGAACAAAGTGGGGAGACCGTCTCTGTTCTGACTGAGGCTACTAGGAGAGAAGAGACGTATCTAAAAGAAAAAACAACAAACAGCACTTAATAACAACTATAACAAAACACTCATCTTTTCACTGAGTGATGCGGGGGCCCACAAGGACCATGGGATTTCTTTCCCCTCAGTTAATCCAGTTGCCCTGATTTGCATGGGATTTGCATAAACAGCACGTTTTATTCAAGCAGCCCTCTCTTCAAGGGCCAAGATTAAGGATTTGTCCCACCCACAGTAGTTTTGTTCACCCTCCACTGTTCAGAAGCTCAGGGAACCCCTAAAATAGCTCTTTATATACTGGCCGAAGTGAAAAGGATACAAGAGAGGGAAAACTGGAGGAGGCTGGGGGTGGGGCCAAGTGCCATCCTCTCTCCCATCAGGGTGGGGGGATGATAAGTTTAAGATCTCCAGTTCTGGAATTCTATAAATCTCTGTAGGCTGCTAGGCACGAAGGGCTGGCCTCGCCAATCCTAGGATGACACTGGGAGCGAGATGTACTGCAGCCAGACCCAGACAGGGCTAATATTTGTTGAAGACTTTTCTGTGACGTCCACTGTCATGTGGGAGAGGGAGGAGATGTGACTAAGTCAAAAAAAGGGAAGGGAGAAGCCAGAGGAATGCGGAATCTTTCCATTAGCCCCGCCACCATGGGTCGCCCTGCTAGCCAGTGGGCTGAAAAGCACAGATCCCTCCCAACATTCAGCCGTCAAGGTGGACCTTCTCATTGAATGAGAAACAAGGCGGGCTTGTCAGTGCTGGTCAAGAATCACTTCCTAACTCCGTCGGGTTTTCACTCGGGTCTACTAAAGGGGCTCTTCTACCCACAGACAGCTCCCCCAGGGCTGGTCTTTGAAATCGCCCATGTTTTTTTTTTCACTTGGAGGGAGTTGCCTTAGCCCAAGCACTTTTGTGTCCATACTCACATTTCCCAGCTTAGCGTTTGCCTTGTGCCAGGCAAGACCACAGCAGCTCCGGGGCAGCCTGGGAAACCACGGATAAAACGAGCAAGAGCAAAAACTCCCAAGAGTAATCAGGCAAACATTCAGGACACTGGGGAGGAAGGAGGAGGGGCAATGGCCAAGGTCTCTCATTCTTTCTCCCCAACCTCTTAATATGTGCCAAGAGTACGGGCTGCTGATTATGGGACGTTCAACTGACCACGGAGCTCTGAGCTACAGGGAAAGCCCTGCCAGAGAAGAGGCCGGAGGGGGAGGGGAAAGGGAAGGGCTCAGGGCCCCAAGGCCTTCCTGGTTTGGCTCCATTAAAGTGCCTCCCACTTTCTCTTTATAAATCAGGCTGAAGGGGGCTAAAACAAGCGAACACAATCGAAATACTGATTTCTGACCCTAACCCGACTCTTAAAAGCTATGGCTCTTGATCAAGTCAATTGAACTCTCTAGGGTTTTTGTTTGTTTGTGTTTCCTTCTTTATAGAATTTGGATTATAAAGTCTGCCCACTGGTCCTCACAAGATAGCAGAGACTCACAAAGGAGATAGTGCCAGAGCTGTGTCAAGAGACATGTCAAGTATTGTCCTGAGTCCCAGTCTAAGGCGCCCAAACAGACTCCCTGACAGTTTTCCCAATCAAACCACAAATATAGTTATTCCGATCATCTTCAATCTGGTTTCCTCTAAACATTTTATCATCAATTTTCTTTTCTTCTTTTCTTTCCTCTTTTCATTCCTGGAGGAAGTAGAAAGGAAGGAACTGGGGTTTCCTAGAACTTTCTGTGCACAGCTTCTTCAGCAGCTGGTGGGTACATCTCTCTGATGTCTCTGACATCAGTAACTGCCTCTCCCTCATTATTACCTTGGGGCTTAAGAAAACCTTTTGTGATTCAGTGACTCTGAAAAAGGATTTTCTCAAAAGCAGTGGGGTTTGTGCTTTCTTTAGTCTTAAGATGCCCAGAAGGCAAACTTACTTTTCAAGGATGTGGAACAGAAAGTCTCATTCCAATTTTTGATGGTGAACCCCTACCAGCCTTGGATTTCTTGTGGAAATCCTGTGGATTTCTTAGCCTAACTTTCAGTGTTTTTAAATAACTTTAATTACTCTGCTTTACTTTTCTGTTTTTTGTTGTTTTTTTTTTTTTTTTTTTTTCAAAATAAGACTGGAGGCTCAAAAGATTAAACTTTTGGAAAAAGTTGGACAACACCCTTTGACTGGTGTTCAGTATAAAGTCAAGTTTTCTTCTGAAGGGCGAGCAACGTAAATAAGTCCCACTTCAGTTTACACCTGAGACCAATGTGTCCCAGCTATTTATTTACAGATTGTTGGGATGTTCTTTTCTCTATCGTGAACTGTTGCCAAAGTCCAGGAACTAGGACTATGGGGAGGGGAAAAAAAAAAAAAAAACACATATTGTTGCAATCCCCTCCTCCTCCTTGATCATTAATTGTATCCTGCTGGGAGCCCTCCCTTGCACTCTAGGCCAGCATGTGTCAAACACATTTCCCTCTTCCCAGCTCTTGCCAAGGGTGTGTTGGCCTCTTATTTTTGAAACCCCCTCTTTGAGACATCGAGAAAGTCAGACGGGAGGAAGGAGGGGGAGGAGAAGATTACAGCAGAGCAACAGGCTGGGGTCAGGCTCTGGGCTGAGCCTTCCAGTCCGAGTTTCCTCCCTGGACAAAGGAGAGGGCTGCTCAGCTCTTCTGCTGTGACCAGCTGGTGGCCGGGCAGGCAGGAGGGACCCACTGTGGTGACCGAAAGCTAAGAGGATACGGACTCAGTTGGGGTTCTCCTTAAATGATCAGAAGCTAATCCCTTGTTCAGAGGCCCCCAGACAACAACCAGCAGCCAAAAGCTGCTGCCTCCCCACCTATCTGTTTTGAGTCTCTTGAAAGTGCAGAGTAAATAGGAAAATCCTTCCTAGGTATTTATTCCCCGCAGAGGGCAGCAAGGTACCTGACCAGGAACCACCTATTGTCTTCCGTCAGGGGAAGGAGTAGTTGCCATCTGGGGCCCCAGAAACTTGACTGGGGTTTCCTCAATTGACTCGGCTCGCTGAGTAGGAGATCCTTGACTTTCAGAGCTGCTTACAAGGCTGAAGCACAAGATTCAAGTCAACCTTGGCAATTCTCCCCAAGGAACTAGGGGCATGAGGTTGCCTTTTTCTCTCACCCTGCTGAGCCCTCTCTTCCCATCTGCCTTAGCGTGTGAAAAGAAATCAAAATTGTCCTTGATCAAGTTGGGGTCTCAGAGACACTGTTTCACCAGGATACTGAAGGATCATCTACTTTTCCCAGGATCAGGAGAAGCAGTTGTCAAGCTCACACTGGATTTCACCAGCACACCCCTTTATATCACACATGGTCTCTTCACCTTCCATCCTTCGGCAGTCCTCTGGATAAGACGTCAAACTTGCTGGGAAGTGTGTATCACTGCCTGGTGCGACTTAACATGTCAACTAAGAACCCAGGCTGTGAGGCAGGCAGACCTTGGTCCAAATGTTATCTATAAGCCGCATGACCTGACTGATCTGAGTATTTTGAGCCCTAGGGTTGTCATTTCCAAGTTTATTCTTTTAAAGATTGAAGGAGAATATGCATGTAGAGTGTTGAGTACTTTGAGTGGCACATGGTGCTCAAGAAATCTTACTTATTTTATAATTAACAAAGTTAAAAATATTAACAGTGAAATCCAGAAGCTCATGTGCCATCTCCTGGCCATACTCCTCTTGTCACCCAGTTCAGGGTCACCTCCTCTTTGGGTTAGGAGGATGCACATGCCCACCAACCCCAAGATCTTCCACCTAGCATGGACGCTCAACGTAAGAGGCGCTGCACAAAAGAAGTCAAAGTCTGGCTCTTCTCGAACCCATGTCTGACCTCCGTCAGGCATACCACCCACTTGCTTGTAGGATTCTGCATGAACATCCACAGCTGCTCTTCCCGCCATATTCAGTCCCGGCATCGTATGTCTCTCCAGGCCAGCATCTTGAACCCAAGTCACAGCTGGCTCCCTGCGGTAGCCTGAGGCCTGACGCACCTGGAAAGAAAACTTTTCCCTCTGTCAAAAATGCACAGAGCCCCTCTGCCCCCGTCCCTGCCACTCCCCCGACATTGTCCTACTACTGTTTCCGTGTAGTGCATCTGGCCAAAGCAAACAGCTCTCCAGAGCCAGCTCTCCAGCAAGCAGCTGCAATACAAAGTTGGCAGCCTGTTTCAGGAAGCCTCGGCCTTCCCTCGCCTGCTCACCCGGCGAACTCTCCTGGAAGACATGAGAAATGAGACCTGACCTTTTAATTAGATCTTGCACAGGACCTGACCTCATTCTCAAAAGGAACTGGAGCTCCCCCCTCCACTCCCCTGCCCTTGCTCTTCTCCGTCTTCTACATGTTGGGTGCTTGGGTACTGGGATTAACTTCTGTCCTCTTCAAGAAAAGCGAGCACATATTATGGTCAGAGGACATTAGGAGCTAGAGGAGTAGTTGTGAGGACAGAATGTAGGAAAATGTATTATTATCCTGAATCACTGGTTCCCTGTCTGGGTTTGAGGTTTGGGAATAGGTTGGGGGTCCCAGACCTGTGAATGATGAGAGGAAAAATGGAAAGAACAAAGAAAGGAGAAGAGAGAGAGAGAGGGAAGGGGAAAAGAAAGGATGTATATTTAGCATCTTTTATTGGTCAGATCATATGATAAGTGTATTACATGTGTTTTTCCCTTTAAATTCTATAAGGTCATAGGTATTTATTATCCCCATTTTACATAGAATACATTGAGGCTCCAAGAGAAGAGGTGACATATTCAGGGCCACTCAGCTGGTAAATGGCAGAGACAAGAGAGAAGACTCAGGACTTCTGGTTCCAAGGCAAGACCCTTTCCATCAAGTTGCTGCTATTTCCAAGTAACTTTGGGATAACCTCCATAATTTTTTCATTTGCATTGGCTGGAATGCATCTATAGCCTCAATCTGAGTGACCTCGATCTGGTTCAATAATCTGGCATAAATCATTTGGGTAAGGTTGGCAGTCCCTGCCTTTGATGCTTCTAGGAGCTGTTTGGTGGTGATGGTGATGATGGTGGTGGTGGAGGTGGTGGATGAGGTGCTGGTGGTGGACATGGTGATGGTGGTGATGATGGAAGTGAGGGTATTGGAGGTGGTTGTGGTGGTGGTGGTGGTGAGATTATTTTTAACATGAGCAGTAGATAAACTAGCTGATTTGCTTGTTCTGTTTCCAAAACCTTCCTTGGATCCTACTCCCCAGCCTTCTCTTCTTCTGATTTTATTTTTAAAAATGGCCAGAGCTCTGAACCTTTGTTTGTTGGTAGCAGCATCTGTAAGATGATATGACAACCTTATATTTATTTATTTTTGAAAGGATGTAAGGGAAATAACTTCTCTTATTCAAACAAAACACCAGGTCCCCAAAGGCTTTTAAACTGGAAGCTGACTCTCCAGGTGGAGAGGGGTGGCTGAGCAAGCAATGCAACTTTTCTCCGGAGTTTCCTCTTTCCCCTTGGCCTTCTCTCCCTCTGACTCTTACATCCACAGCCATGTCAGCCCAGCAGTGAATTATCGTCCATCCTTCAAAGCTCTGGGCCGAGTGCGTCCAGCCCTGTGTTCCCTTGGTTTCCATTAGCCCAGCGGAGAAGCGGACAGACTGGCATTTAAATTAGAGAAGGAGGAGGAGGGGAGAAGAGAGAAACCGAACCAAAAGGAAAACAAACGAACAAACAAAACGCAGGAAATTTAGAGAGCCTCGGATTATAACGAGCATTTTCTGAGCCTTCAGGTTCTCATTCCCAGGGCCAGCTGATAGCCCTAAAGTGCTGGGCCAATTCAGGAGACACCTTCTGGGATTCCCTGCTCCGGAGTTCCTAACTTGTCTCCATGTGAAGTGGGAAGAGTACATTTTCCTCTACTCACATTGTGCTCTTGGAGCCCAAAGTGAAGCTCATCCATCTTCCCCCTCCATCTACTCCCCCCTCCCGATGCTCCCATGCATCTGCTCAGATGCCTGCAACTCTATGGCAACCATGGAAAGGCGGGAACTCACCCTTCAGAGGGCTGGCCCGGTTCTCACAAAAGTCCTAACAGTTAACCAACCTCATCGGCACATAGTGACCTTCTAACGAAAGGGCTCATGGCAGTTGCAGAGTTGCAAAGCTTCGTGCAAGGGACCATCCTCGGCCTTCTCCCTCGTTCCCTGGTGAGGTCAACATTGAAAAATGTAGAAGAGCAAACCAAAAGCTCAAGGGAGAATAATTCACACCTCCCTGGGGCCTGGGAACTGAGTCATTTCATTTCCCTTGTAAAGCATAAGGCAAATAGAAGCAGCGCAGTTTCTCTCCCTCCTGGTTAGCGATGGGTGGCCCTTTGGAGACACTGGGGCTGAACGCAAACAACCAGTTCTAGCCCTGAAGCCATCAGTGAACCCCACAAGGAAAGGTCTCCCCTTGTTGACATGCTGAGGGTCCTGCAAAACCCCCAGGACCCCTCTGCCCGGCTCCCCTCGGCGCCCCACGTTATTTCCCAGGATGGCCCCTCTTGTGGCCCTCACACAGTCATGCCTTTGGGAACAAGAGCACGAGGGGATGGAAAACAAGCACACAAACAATATCTGGCTCATTTTTTTCCTTTGCCGCTCAAGTAACAATTTATGCCTGCTCAGTACAGACAGCAGATTTTATTTATTTTGCTAGCCTCCTACCCCATTCCCATTCCAGGGGTGGGGTGGGCTGATGTTTTCTTTCAAGGCTGTCCTGAAAATTCCATTCCAACCTCCCTCGTGATTCTAGCCCTGGGATTACCATTTCGGGAAGCCAGCGCCGCCTTGTCACTCACAAGACCAGCCTCTCCTCCCCACGCAATTTGGGGCGGCCTTGAAGCGTTTGGAGACACCCCAGGTACAAGTCATTCTCCCTCTTTCCTATCTCTCAAATGTGCTGCTTCGGGACTGCAATTGTTTCTTTTCAGCAGGACATCTCCGACAAGTCTCCTGAAGCCGCCCCCAGGATTATCACTCTCTGCCACAGAATGAGCCACCTAATCTTTCTACAGAAGTCAAACTCCCTTCCTCGGCTGCTAGTTTTTCTGAATCTCCCCGGGGGTGGGGGTGGGGAGAGGTCTGGAGGGTAAGAAGATAAAGTCTGGGAATGCTGCAGCCTGGTACTGAGGGGGTTAAGTGAACCCAGCTTTGGGAGGAGAAGAGCATAGAGCATTCCCCTGATCCCAGATGGAGAATACTAAATAACTCCCTTCAACAAGTCAGCCTGTTTGGTTATCTTGGAGTGTGTATTGGGGCTAACTCATCCTGGCCAGTCCATCCGGATGTAGCCTTGCTCCAAATCAAGCCTTATACAGGAGGCTTAGTCCCCAGGGCTGCCTCCTCCCAGGCTGATAAAGAGTTTCATCATGGATGATTCAAGACGCTGAGATGCAAGTCCTGGTGATAGCTAATGAGGCCTCCAGCCCCCAGCTGACCTCGCTTTCTAGCTGTTGACAGTTTCCATCAGGCTTGCCAAGCAGCCTCCCAGCCAGGCCCAGACAAATGGTCTCCAGTATTCGCACCGACCCCTTCTCCATGTCCCTCTCCTGGATTGCGGTCCACCTCCGAGACTCCCGGTGGGTCATCTCCAGGTTGCAAATGAGCAGACCAAGTTAAATATGACTGTTCCCGCTCTCCAGGCCCCGCACAGCTGGCTACCTGGTTAGAAGGGGGCACTGATTCCTGCAGTCCTGTCGTGCTTCTCCCCACAGTCTCTCCTTCCCACTCAAACTGTCCAGGGCCTGAGTGGGTGGTTTTAAGTCTTGACTTCACTTCAATCAGCATGCGGTAGGCCCAGCTCTCTTGTGCTCAGAGGAGGCTTTAGTCAAGGCAAAGGACACACACACACCACGTGTGCACGCACACAGTGGTCCAGCTTGTTCTCCAGCCAGGGCTGTGATGGGAAACAGGCTTCCTCATCATCCACCCAGCCAGTGGCCCTGAGGGGCCCCCGTTCCTGATCCCAGGTATGGAACTGGATGGGGGTCGGAGAGATGTCTCCATGTGGGTACCAGGCTTCCTCCCTGACTGCTGGGCTTAAGTACCGCTTTTTCCCCTGGAAGGAACGGGAAGTGCCGGGGGCTGATGGGCAGGACTCACGGCCCGCTTCCCCGCAGAGCCAGGCCGTGGGGGGTGGGTCTCACACTGATGTGCAGCTTGGGCTGTGTCCATCCTGGACTCGCGGCTGAGGCTGAACACGTGCCAGGTCCTTGTGTGGCAATTCAGTCCATGGAGCCAGACCCAAGGGCCTCAATAATAATAAATCACTCTCCCTGGCCTCTGCGTGATGCTTTCCGTTCTCTAAGTGCTTTTCACCTACATTGTCCTGTGCTCATCCCGCGCCGTGTGTTAGGTGTTATGGCTTCTCTCCAGTTTACACGGAAGGAAACTCAGCTCCGCAAGGAGCAGAATGAGAACACAATTCTTGAACCTCTAACTCCAAATCTTCTGTTCCTCTCTTGCGGATGGAATTTAATCATGCCTGAAAATGGACAGTACTTTGTCTTATAGGCACAGTGATGAGGTTAACAAAGGCAAGGGGACAAAAGAATGGAGGATATATTTCTTTTAAGAAAAATTTTAATTGCTCTATATCAGCACATTGTAAATTTCAGCATTCATTGCTTTGTGTAGTTAATGCATGAGTATTGTAGAAAAAAGGAAAAAAATCAACACTTAACTATAACTTCAGGGACTGTTTCTCTACACACACATATATGAACATATACATCTTCTCCAAGAATTGTTCTATTCCTATATGCATACAAATATTATATATGTATATACTAATTATGTTATTAAATATATATTAATATATATATCTCATACCATAGCTTCTTTTTCACTTAGAAACATGCTGCAAATAGCTTTCCCTGTTGATAAATAGGTCTATATCATTTTTAATGATTGCTTAATGCTCCATTGTATGTCCAATGAAATTTAAATTGGTTTTCATTTTTTACAATTGCAAATAATGTCATAATGAAGCTTTCATATACATATATCTCTGTACAGCTGTCTGATTCCTTCCCAAAGATAAATTCCTAGAAGTAGAATAACTTGGCCAAAACACAACTTCGACAGCATTCTCTAGGAATCAGAAAGCCTATTCCAAGCACACATTAGTGGACAAGGACAGCCAAAGGGTCAGGCTGCAAGCCACGTTTGCAGGGACCTTGTGTGGCATTAAGCAAAGATCAGATTGGACTTTGATTTCTAGGGATTAGAAAGGTATTAAAATTTTTGAGCGGAGCATGACTTGGCCAGAAGTTGCAGGAATAAGAGGAAGGACAAGTTGGAAGAGGGGAAACTGGAAAGACACCAAGCCCTGGGGTAGGTGAGAGAAAATGAAGTCCTGACGTGGCTGCATCATGAGAAAGAGAAGGGGCAGGAGGAAGACAGGAGGCTGCGACCCAGAGCCATGGTCAATTGAAAGTGATGCCCGGGGAGGGAGCTGAAGATGTTACAGAGACTTGGAGTCTGAACAAGTGAGAGAATAAAGATGCTAGCAACCCCAAAGAAAATGGGAAGGGGAAAATTTTCAGAGAAAGACAAACTTGTGGTGAAGATTTTGGTTGGACACACCCACGTAGAGCTGGCTGGGGGGAGCTCAGGAGGGAGATCTGGATTAGAGGCAGTTTTGGTTTTTTTGTTTTTTTTTAAAGATTTTATTTATTTATTCATTTATCCCCCCCCTTGCTGCTCGTGCTCGCTGGGTCAGCTAACCACGCCGTGCGGGCGGGCTTGCCTTCACCAGGAGGCCCCGGGAACCGAACCCGGGGCCTCCCATATGGTAAACGGGAGCCCTACTGATTGAGCCACAGCCGCTTCCCTAGAGGCAGTTTTGACAGCCTCAGAGGTCACAGTTGAAGCTTCAGGAGGGCCTGGCATTGCAAGGGAAGGCGGGAAGAGAGGACCAAGGGCAGATCCTTGGAATGTGCCGACTGTTAAAGAGCAGGCAGGATGCAAAAGAGCCAAGGTGGATGATCGAGAAAGAGGCAACAGAGAGTAAAAAAAAAGAGAGTCTGGGGCATGCTGTGTGCTGGAAGCCAAAGAAGAGAAGCTATAAATGAGGCAGAGAAACCAAACAGTGAAAATGTGGAGAAGGTGCCATTAGATTTGGCCAGAGATTTCCGCACTGCTGAGTTCCTTGTGGAGAGAGAGTGTACTACCCAACATGCCATGAATTTGGGGGCAACTTGGTCTGAGCATTTGCTGAGGCCAAACATGAGAATGGCACAAAATAAACAGTTCATCAGGCTCCAGGAGAGTGGGAAGTTGGGAAAGATGGGGTGTTCGCAGGTCAGGTCCAACCAGGGGTGTTTCCACCAACTGGTAGGAAGACAGCCTTTTGGGGAATTACTGACATGAACGCACAGGATACAGATAGGGCGCAAAATGAATCAGAGTGTAGCCATCATGGGCTGCTAAAGACCATGCACAGGAGTAGCCCAAACACTTTTTTTAAGTAAAATCCCCAGAATAACAAAGATAACTACTTATTATGTATTACAGGGAGGTTGCATCTGAATTTCCTGTCTTTTGAGTCAATGAAAATGTGAAGGTCTTTGTGTTGGCACAAATGCTACCTTCCCTCCTCAAACATGAAATCTGAGTTACAGAACAAGTCTTCTCCCAGGAAAGGTGGGCGTTCTGTTACAATCTCCATGGCTTGGTGCCCTCTGAAGGCAGTTCCCTGGGTTACATCCCCCGCCCCCAGCTTCAGAGGGTGGGAGCAGCCCTTTAGCTGAGTCTTTCTGCTCTGCTTTGCCTCCTCCAGGACACAATTGAGAGCACACACCAGGCAGAACAAAACAGTGGCAATTGATGACAAATGGACTAAGCTGCCTCCACCTCCCCCTCCCTTCTCCCTGTTGCCATGGAGACACCAGTCAGCCAAAGCCAGGAGATCAGAAAACATCCATAAAGGACGGTCTGGTGGACACAGGTGCTCGGGGAACCAAGCCAACAAGATCCTTCAATCTGCCAAGGGTTGGAGGGGGAAAGGTGGTGAGAATGGGAACTGCGGACTAAGGTGCAAAAAGGCAGGCCTTGTCCCTGGGATAAGAAGGGTCTTCTCTCTCCACTGGGAGCTGTGTCGTTCTCTCCATGTAGGCACCACACACAAAAGCTCTATTTTCTTTCTATCTCCACTCCTCCTTTCTCCTACTTCACCTGCCAACCTGGATAACTCTGAGATGGGCAGCTGGGCACATTCTCAAGAAACCATAGGACCAGGTAGAAGGTTCAGGGGCATCCATCACCAGCATTTTCTCCTCCAACCAGCTTGGAAAATAGGCAGCAAGGCTCAGATATGCCAAAAGGATTCTCACCACTCTCTACCTTTGGGAAAAACAGTGAGCACGATCTCTAAACTTATAGGCCGAAAGCTATCTCTTTAAAAGTGTAGGGAAACGAAAGTCCAAGAGAAAAAAGGAGAAGAGGAAACATAACTTATATTGTGGTTTATTCCTCGCTATTAGTTTTCTGAGCAACAGGAAGTCAATAGTCAAATATTAACTGGAGTTGAACCACAGCTCAACAGGTTAGTGGACATAATTTCCCCAAACAACTGCCTTCAAACATGCAATGGGAGGAAAGGAGGGAAGAAGATTCTCAGTTACTTCTTTTTTAAAAATGCATATCATATCTCCCTACTTAGGTGCTTTGAAGCCTGGTCATTTGAATTGTTCATATTCTAGGTACCACCATGATTCCTGCCACAAGCCAGTCTCTCTGCTCACTCCTACAACAGCTGGAGGACAGAGGCAGCCTGTTGCTCTGAATTTTCAGGTCATTGCATTGTCACTGCAGTAGTTATAAAGGGAAGGCCTGGATTTTGCAGGCGATTGCCCAAAGCTTGTAAGGGCTCCTTGTTTATAGAAAGCACTCAACACATGCTGGTTGGTTGAAGACAGAAAAATGTGAAAGTCTTACTGTAATATAAATTGTAGCTGAATCCCCAGAAACCCTTCTATCCTTCCCCCATTGCTTGCAGTCGAAATGGAGGTTGACCCCACCCAGCTGCAAGGTTGAACCAATCAGAGATTAGTTTCCCACCCTCCTGCCACTTTTAGGCATCCTGTTTCAATCAGACTATTGACCATTCAGCTGAGAAGAAAACATTAACCAGACCGTTACCTGCAAAAGATGCCCTCTCCCCCCCAGTTACATAGCAGAAGTTCTGACAAACCAGTGCAAATGCTCTTTTTTGGAGATTTGGTAATTTACTGGCATATCCCGCTAAAGCCAGGAACTATACGTTGTTCCTTGACTCACCAGAAGCGCAGTGCCAAGAAAATAGGAGGTGCTCAAGAAAGAAGGATTAGTTGATTAGATGGATGGATGGATGGACAGAAAGATGGATGGACAGATGAAGACTTTACCAGAAAAAAACACTAAGCCATACCATATCATCTAGTCCTAAACATTCTTTCCAAAGGCAGAAAGGAGCTAGTCTCTAGTTCTGTAATCGCTAGTCTCAAACACATTCTGCAACGGCACTTACCACTCACCCTGTCATAGATGCCTCAGTGGAACTCAGGATGCAAGGCTACCTCTAGCATCTTGGCCTTACACATCCCAGCATCTGACAGTTATATATATATATATATATATATTTGCCTCTTATTCTTTCCTCCTCTAATGAGAACTTGTATGAGCCTTAGATTCATTGAATCCCAAACCAAACCATGTCCTCTTGCTGATCCCTCTAATTCTGTTAACAGAACACCATTTCCCTCTCCAAGGCTCCAAATTAGCAGCTCATAATTGTTCTTCCCATCTCGTTTGGCCTCCCCATGCAACTTGCAGGCCTCCTCCTCATTGTCTTTCATATCACTTCCTCCTTTCTATTTCAGGTTTGAAGATGGTATCTCTGTTTCCAGTTTTTCTCATCCCATTACTTTCATCATAAGAAGCTATGATACTGTTTTTGGCAATAGAAGGCTTTTTCTTCAAATGAAATCTTATGGAAGACAGAAAAGTACAAAACTTCTCTAGATAAAGCTGGAGGGGTGTGGTGATAATAAAACCCTCACAGTGGACCTTGCAGCGTCCTACTGCTCAAAGCCGTGCACTTTAAAAACCATTGAACAACAGAAAGAATAGAGCCCAGGAAAGCACTGATTTCAGACCTAGCTTCATGGGACCTGTTGCAAGTTACTTAACCCTCCTGTCTTGGAATTCACTCCCTAACCCTCCTGTCATACTGCCCATCTCTGTGTTGAATGGATTATGGTGATCAGTTCACTAGCATTCCTCTTGTAAAGGGAAAGTGCCTTAAGGAAGGGTCTTTGTCTTACCACCTAAAATCCCCACTGTCTCTAGCACAACTTTAGTCATTCAGTAGGTTCATAGCTAATACATGTTGAGTCAAAAATATTTATGATAGTCTCAAGTCAAACTCAGCATTACCCCCCTCCTCCAAACTCTTCTTCCTTCTTGAATCACACTGTTGCTGCATCCTAGTCCTGTAACCAAGTATCCTTCATCCTCACACACCTGCAAGTGTGCCTGCTACCCTAACTGCAGGGCCACAGTTTCCTAAAATCTCCTTCAGTCGTCTCTAGAGTTCACAGGGGTAGGTCACAAGCACTCAGGACCAGGGTGCCCTGGTCTCATTGCTGAGGCCAGCTGGCCAGGCCTGGGAAGGTGGGGCTTCACCCCTACTGCTGCTGGGCTCTCCAGGAAGAGGCTGCTGAGTGGGCGCGAAAAGCACAGGACCCTGAGGTGCCAAACGCTCATTCTCCCTGTGTCTTCACTAGGCTACGATCACTTTGCAAGTCTTAAAACAATGGCATGTATGCCCTTTACCCTGACCTTGGGTCTCACACTGTCCCCTAGACAATGAAGCAGTCCTGCTTATGTCCCGGATCTGTCTAAATCCTTCCTAAGATGGTCTCTTGAGCTTTTGCTTGCAGCTGCTTTTTTTCTACAGGGAATCAGGCCTGTGCCTGGGGAATGGTCGGCTTCCTATTCATGTCTCCTCATCTCTCTCCCAGACACCAACACAATCCTCTCATACATACCCCTTTTCCAGATAGATGATAGATACATGATTGATAGATAGATGATAGGTAGATTAGATAGAAGATAGATAGGTGATAGGTAGATGATAGATAGATAGATAGTAGCTAGATAGATAGTAGCTAGATAGTAGATAGATAGTAGGTAGATAGATAGATGATAGATAGATAGTAGGTAGAGACAGGTAGATGGTAGATATAAATAGACTAATAGATTTAGACATAAATTGAAGCATATATATGAATATTCCTGGGAGTTTTACTGATGCAACAATTTATCAGACACAACCAGCCCAGGGCTGCCGCTTTAGTTGGTGTCTAAAAACTTGTTTTCCAAATGGAAATGTGAAGGCCATCCTCAACACTTCACTTCTTTATTTCAATACCTAGTTAACTGGTTCTGTTGATTTCATCTCCTCATGTATATTGTATCTGCACCTCTGGTCACTTCCATTGTTCATCACTGTGCTTGAGTCCCTCGTCATCTAATGCTTGGCCTGTAGCAAGAGCTTTCTAATAAGGTCTCTCTACCTCCCAAATCATCCCCATCCTGGCCATTTGCCCTGAATATTACAATTGAAAAGCACAAATGTGGCCATTTTATTCCTCAACTTAAAATCTTTCAATGGCTTCCTTTTCCCTAAGGATAAACTACAAACTCTCTTCATTATCTCTCTCTGCATATCATTACAATGGTCTCCCCAAGAACTCTCATGGGAACTGGCCAAACCACCCTATCCCACATCCCCACGGCCAGAGCTCAGAGGGGGTGACCATGTTAGAACATGAACCTGCCCCACGGCCAGAGCCGCTCAGTCCAGAATGGGCATTTGACCATGGCTGGATCAAAGAGGAATTCTGTGCGATGTTAAACTCGGGAATTGTCCTCAGCTATGCTGTGCACCATGTCTTACACCAAGCTGCTGTGAGAGAGAAGGGAGGAGCCAGCAAACCTGGAGAAATGGGAAGGAGAGTCAGAGAGGGGGACCTTAGCACATTCAAATGTGTGGTACCAGCTTCCTCCCGAGGCAAAGCCGCGTCCATATCCTTCCAGGGCCATTGCTGTTCAAGCCTTCCTTGGATTCCATGAGTTACCCCAGTATTCTTCCTTTCAAGTTCTCTTTTCGTCAATGCTAATGAGAGATGGGTTCTGTCGTTTGTAACCGAGAGTCCTAACTATGCATCTACTTGTGACATCTTGGCTCCTTGAGGCTGGGTCTATGACTTAGTCATCTTTGTTATCCTCAGTGCTAATCCCATTGCTGGCACTCAAAGTTTGTTGAATGAATAATTGATTTGGTGCCAGATATAAGGTTCTAACAGTCTTCTTTTGGCCCAGAATCGTTTCCTAGCTCAGAACCAAAGAGAAAGTTAGTGATAGTCTGATTTAAGAGCAGTCTGAAGGCTTTCATCTTTTCTGTGCTACCTTGAGCAGCAGCGTCTTCTCTATGGAGAAAGTTTCCAGCATCACAACCAGAGCCACATGTACTAGTAATGCCTAGTACAGGCATTCACATGCATTCTCTCATGTGACGCTCCCAACAATCCGATGGGGTCAAACCATTGACTAAAACAGCCTCCTTTTTAACAGATGAATGTTACGAGACCTAGAGTGATGAAACAATGCCAAAGATCATGCAGTAATAAATGGCTGCACTGCAGCTCTAGAGCAGGTCTGCCTGACTCCAAATCCAAGGCTCATACAGTTGTGCTCTCTGGCCTTCCCAAAAGATTCCATGAGCTGCTTGGCTCTGTTTTGAAATCTGGAGAAGGCTAAGAGAGAGAGCATGTATTTAAGATTCCTGCCCCTCTGCTTTCCATCACTTTTGCCAGGGAGGAAAAAAGTCTACTCGAGCATGTGTAGATGGTGAATGGTCATATTCTGTGCTGGACAGCCTACCATCAGCAAAGTAGGACTGCAGGGGGGCAGAAAGATGCCCTTGACTTTCCAAGAGGGTCCCAGTTATGGGACCCAATGTAGCCCTCCCATATTTAGCAACTACCCCTTTCCTCCATCTGCAGAAAGGTAATTTTAAGAGCTGTCATTCTTAGGAAGGAGCAGGCAAGGCAAGGGGTGGGTAAGAAAGAGTTAAGGCTGCAGCTGCCAGACCGTGCAGTGTAGAGATATGCTCAAACTGTTCCCACTGGCGACCAAGTCAGCTGTCATTGGACAACAAAGAATCCCCCAGAGCCGCTCAAGTTGTGTCACACCCGGGAAGCCCTGAGAGCTCCCTGATTAGGATTTCTAAATCAGCCCCATCGAGGCCTGAAGAATAAAGCTGAGGAACAATGGCTGTGAAGCTTTCACACAGTCAGCAGTCCAGCCGGACCGCCCGTCTCCCCACCACTGCCCCCTCCCACGGGTCCTCAAAGGCCACTTCACCTCTATCAGGAAAATCAAATCTCAGCAAAAGCCCCAACCTGCTGGGACAGTAGCCAGAGAACCTCGAACTGGTATGAGGGAATTTGCTGCCCAGGAATTCCAGATGCCAGAGCAAGGGGTGAGAGGCTGTCACCCAGGTGTACATTTAGGGGGAGGAAAGAAGAATTCAGTACAGAGATAGAGTTACATGGATTCCAGAGCTCTGGTTTTGCTGTTCTGGTTTCCACTCCACCCAAGTTGGGGTGATAAGAGCTCTGTGCTGGGCTCCTGGAAAACTCCATCCTGACTCCCAGACCCAAGCTTTAGAACTTCTCTCAGGTAAGAGTTGAGGTTCTGAAAAGGCCAGGGCACCTGAGGCGTTAGGACCACGGAGCCTGGAAGTGTTCTGTTCCTTAGCCCAGACAATCACAAATGGGGCGCTACGTTTCCGAAGGGGCTTCCACTCAGAGTTCTGACCCCTGCATGGTATGGGGGAAGCTTTGCCTGCCCTGTGCTCTCCCATCGTTTTTCACCTGCATGTGCAGTTCCTGCTACACTTTTCTGAGGGACAACATGGAGGAAGGGCATGGCCTGGACTCTGAAGACATCTCCTATAATTTTGAATTTTGAAAGCCAGAGGACACTATCACAGGCCTTGGCTCGCAGAGTAACTCAGCTGGTCACTGGTTTTCAAACACAGAGGTTCTTGAGGTAGCTGCATGTACTCAGCAGGTGAGCATGCCAAATGCATCATAACTCCAAGAGTTTCCCAGAAGTATATGCCAATGGTGGGGCAATCCATCACAGAGTCCAAACTCTGCAAAGTCCAGTATCACAATAGCTGTTAATTATAGGACTCCTCTTATGTCTTAAGTAGTGCTTGAAATTTATACTGTAACATTTAATCCTCACAACCTTATTTTTCAGATGAAAAAAGTAAGGCTCAAACTCTCCAAGGGCCATATAAGGAGCACACAGAGCAAAATAATGGCAGAATCAAGATTTGAACCCAAAGCCCTTGACCAGTAGGTCTCACTGGTTCCCTTTGCCTCAATTGACCTTCCAATCAAAATAAAAGAGTATTCAGTTTACAACATGGATTCTTCTTCTGTTCTCTCAGTGCTTATAAAGGATGTAACAAGATCAAACTATCAACCCCAATAACCCTTACTGGGATGGAGTGAAGACTGTGGTTCGGGAGCCAGCATGATAGTGTCCAAAGCTAACTTGGCTGCCTACAGGCTGAGGCACCTCGGGCCAACCAGCTACCCTCTCTGAGCCTCAGTTACTTCCTATGTGAAAGCAACCTCACCTGGATAACAAGGGCAGCAGAAGTGGAACTGCCTGACCCATGGGTCCACACCACCTACCTCCTCCCACAGGTATAAAGGGAAATATTAACTCCTTCTTCAAATCAATCTGCTCCCGGTTAAAGAACCTCCCAGAGACTCTTCCATTTTTCAGCTTTCCATTTCCCCTGCTTTCTTGGATCATTCTTAATTTCCCCTTAACCTCTTTGAATCCTGGCAGGACTGCCCGACAAGAAATGTTGCCTAAAGATGAGGCTTCAAAACATCGGACACCTGGGTCAAACTGTTGTGTTGCCCTTATAATCTGGAGTATAAGTCTGCCCTTGATTGTAGCAGAAAAGCTTGTCTCTGCTCTTTATGGGTCTGCGCAAGGACAGAGGACACAAAATGAGAGGGGCACATGTTAACTGCAGGAAGGTTAATCTAACACTAATGGCCCATGTGATTGCAAGAAAGAGTTGACAGTGTTGGCCTTTGCGTCTTCCTGTCATTTCAATGTGAGGCAGCATATATAGGGTCATCCTGCTGGGAACGGGGTTCCTCAGAACCTGGAGAGAGGCCACTGTTTTCTGCTGATATGGGTATCGTCAGCTTCTCTTTATGGCATCTGGGTGGCAGTGGATGCTTCTTATGTCTGGTGTTTTGAAGGAATAAGTGAATAATGAATGAATGAATGAATGAATGAATGACATGGACGCCCCAAACCAAGACTCTCTCTACCCACATTAAAGTATTTTTCAAATCTCTTCTCCCCCATCTCCTTTTAAAATGTCAGCTCAGCTCTTGAGGCCAGTGAAACATTTAAATTGATGTTGGTAGATGGAAAGAAAAGATGCCAAAAATTATTGCTGCACCTTAATGACTGGCAGGAGGGCAGAGGTGTGACTTGACTGGCCAGATGCTGGGGATGTGAAAGGGCCAGGGGACTGAGGATGTGTCAAGGCTGGGAAGAAGAATGGAAAACAGACCTGAATCAGACTGCATTGTTGAAGACCTACTACAATTATTTTCTGGGGTTAAAGAAGGGATAGAATTTAAGAACTCATGGGGCAATGGGGGGTGGAGTTGAAAGAGAAGGGACTTTACATTCTGACCACTGAGGGCTCTCCACCTTGGCCACTGGCTTACTAGGAAATCTCGATTTTCTCACCTGTAAAATGGGGTAACAGCCCTCCTTCACAGGGCTGTTAAGAGAATTCAATGACATTAATGCACATATTTGGAGGCTGGCACAGGGAGACCCTCAATAAATGGCACCACTATGGGGTGGGAAGAGATTAGGATCAACAGACAGGTTGAAGGAAGAAGCGGCCCAGCAGCTCAAGGCCAGCCACAGGGGCATACATTCTGTGGCAATAATCACAGCAGTGACTGTTCTGGAGGGTGGATTGTGAGGCTGAGAAATGGGTCTCTAAGTGATTAATTGTGACATGAAGGCAAAAAAGGGAAAGAGAGGGACCATCTGTGACCTCAGGGGAAGTAGAGAGGAAATGGGCAGAGAGTGTGGTCTGGGTCACCTCCAGGGTGCTGGCTCAGCTCTAGGGAGAAGCCTCCCTGGTGGCCACCGTGCCCTGGGGCAGGACAGTCCAGTACAAAACAGCAAAATAGTCAACATTTGTCTCTGGTGTCTTCTCTGGTTCAAACTTGTTCCGAGTCCCGATTTTCCCCTTATCCTCCGCACCCAATGATTTCATGCATCCTTCCTCTCCCTGGTAACAAAACCTGTTCTTCACACCTTCTTCTGCACCAAGGCATAGATGACAGGTGACAAAACATGAAACCCCCAACCCACAGTTATTTACATTTTAAAGCCAACTTAAAAAGAAAGTTGATTCTGCAAACATGTTTGGAGCTGTTTTTTCCCAAGCACTGAGATGGACACTGAGGAGAGAGGGGAGAGAGAAATGCCTGTCCCTGCCTCCCTCCTGCAGCGCTTAGAGCGGATCCATGGCTGGCTGGCGGGTGGGCTTCCCCAGAGTCCTGGCACGGCATCGCCCAGGCTGAGGAGTGGGCCCTGCACACACATGGCGCGGGGGCCTGCAGAGGAGCAGTCAGTTGGTCCTTCTGTCCCACTGCTAACTCAGCACCCATGGCACCCCCATCTCACACAGAGAGGAAAAGGCCAGTTGGCGAGCAGAGAGCCCATTGGGACCAGAATGTGGGAGACCTGAGTTCTTGCCCTGTTTCTCTTCCTTGAATGTTCTAGGACCTTGGGCAATTTATCTTTAGTTCCCATGCCTCAGTTTCTCTTAATAAAAACAAAGGGATCTCTCCCAATTCCAACATTCCAGGATTTAAGTGGAATGGCAAATGTATATATTAAATAGAGTGGCAAATGTAGATATACACACACACTCATACATATGCACACGTATATTGTGTGTGTTTATAATTTTGCAAGGAAAAATGTGGCTATCAAAGTCAATGTGAGCAGAAGGGAAAATAGGCTTGGGAAAACAGTGCTTAAAATATAGACTATCCTCTATTAAGATCCAGTGTTCTTAAGCACATAATCTCTCCTCCATATAAAAGCCAAAGATCCAGGTGGTTCAGTTAGAGTCAGAAACGTGTTTGCTACTATTTGAACCGCAGATTTCAGAGCTGGGCCCCACGTAGAGCTGGGTACCTGGGTACCTGAAATCTACCCCCTCCCCCACCCCAGTCTAAACTGGGCCCATCTTTTTACTCACTGCATGCACCTGTTACCCCCATGTGCACTCAGCTAGTGCTTTTTGTTTCTGGGTGGCTGAAAGGAAATGTTGCCTTTAGATAAAAGTGCAAAATTAGTAAGTAAATCATTGAACTTTGACATCAAAAATGATAATGAAGCTGTCCCCAGGCAATGAGTAAAGTGTCCAGAGTGGACTTTCTGCCAGAGACAGAATCAAACAATTCCAGCATCATTCTTGGCTCACAGGCTCTCCAGACTGGAAGGAGCTCTACAGCTTATCTAATCCAACCCCACCTGATAAAGGTATCTCTTCTAGCCCATCCCATCAGGTGGCCCTGCAGCATTTGCTTACACACGGTTAAAGTTGTTGAGAAACTGCAAACATAAAAGTGTTAAAGTTTGGAGGCAAATCTCAAGGCGATTTTATATATATATATCTCCTGTGTTTAAACACTACTGCCTACCACGTGGCTAAAGAATGTACTTAGTAACATCCCTTAGCACGCTGTACAGGAAATCCTTTTTTTCCTGATTCTTGTTTTATTGGTATCTATTCATATACCATACAAATGATCCAAAATGTACATTCAATGGGTTATGGTATAATCAGACTATGCATTCATCACTGAAATCAATATTAGAGCATTGTCATTACTCCTTTGGAGGAAATCTCTTTTCAGGGCAAATCCTTCAGAAAAACGATGGAGCAGGATGAAGCTTCTTTCTCAACTACTTCTGAGAAATCCAAGCACATCAGGGAAAAATGGAGGCACATTAGACATTCAGGGTACCGGTGCACATGCCTTCCCTTCTGGAAGAATCTTCATCCACAGCCCCCTGCCCTTTGCAGGCAGGTAATCTGGACCCGTGGCCTAAATCAAAGCTGATTGGATATACTGACCCACAAGCAACTAATCTAACTCACCAAATAAACACAAGATGAGCTGGGCCAAGCAGACCCCACGCTTGGGCATTTGGGGATTAGAACACCACGGAGAGAAAGATTCATTGCAATTAGCTGATGGAGCTGAGTAAAGAAATGTGGCCTCTCTCTATGCCAAACTCAGCATATGATTGCATTACCTTCCCCCCAACGTGGGACATGACTCCCAGGGATGAGCCTCCCTGGCAACGAGGGATTAATACCAAGTGCCAACTGGCAGCTTTGTGCAGTGGCAGTATCGTAGCCAATGAGGTTTATCCGAGGCACGATTATTGCTAATTGAAAACTTTTCCCAAGTGCCAACTGGCAACACAACTGGAAAAAGACCTTGAATAAAAGGGGGAAA
>JAKSZT010054478.1:12929389-13191080 GCA_026826555.1 Tolypeutes matacus
AATACACATATATGCATATATATTTATATATCATTTTGCAAATGTTTGTATGTATTGTGAGAATTTTGATTTTTACCCATAATTAAAAAAAAAAAAAAAAAAAAAAGAAGTGAGCAAGAATAGCTAAGGGGGCTAACCAAATCCGTGTGCACGCTGTTACAGAGCAGCAGAAATTGGGAGTAAATAAAGCAAAGCAATTTAGAAAAAGGACTGTGAAGCAAATGCACAGAGCCAAGCAGAAATGCGAGACCGTTTGGCTCCTGAGAGAATGGGAGATACAGGGAGGACCCAGCCTATAGACTTTCCAGACTCTGTTCTTAGGCCCAGCAGTACCAGATTCTCTGTAAATGACATCAAGTGCAAATAAAAGGCTTTTAAGGCATTGGAGTACAAGGTGTGTGAATAGGTCAATATCAAAATTTGAAAGTATAAATTGTGACTATTTCAGTAAATTGCCCATTGTGCCATTATTCCGTGCTTATTCAGTACTTTGCTGTCCTGTGTTTTCTCATGCTAAAGCTCTCACCTATTTCAGATTTCAATCTTTAGAGATCAGGGACAAATTCTGTCTGTTTTCTAAGACTGTGAGACCTAGCACAATGGCATGTTTGCAATTTGGGAGTTAATTTTTAGCATCATACTTCAAAAAATGAGATAGGATTTTAACAATAAAAAAAACGTACACAAATCACAAGCATTGTTGACCTGTTGTTCCCTTTAAACACTATGCATGTTCTCATCATAACAGCCCAATCTGGAAACCATTCAAAAGCAGAATGGATCAACAGACTGTGATGTTTTCCCACAGCATTACACAACATTGAGAATAAACAAACTACAACCAACTTTATGAACAATCAGCATTGATGTTGCGTGAAAGAAACATGACAAAACCATACATAGTGTATGAGTCCGTTCATATACGGTTCAAATTAAGCAAAACTAGTTGATGGTGTTGGAAGTCAGGATGGGGGGCATGCCTTGGCAGGGAGGGGAGTGGGAAGGTGGGAGGCTCCTCCTGGTTTTCAGCTTCTTGAGGCAGGTGCTGGCTACACAGGTGTGTTCAGTTCCTGAAATTCTTCAAACAGCTCAGCTATGGTTTGTGCTCTTTTCTGTAGGTATATTTAGCTTCAATAAGAAAGAAAAAAACGATTTATATATATAAAACTATGGAAACTAAAATCAAAATAATATAGAGGAAAACACATAGAATTTACAAAGTGATGCTGAAGTTGATAATATCCTGTTTCCATATTGTTGTTTTGGACCCTTGAGGCAAATTAGAGGAAACCATTTGTTGGAACATTTGCTTTAGAAAACAGTGGTTTGCTCACTTCAGGTTGTAAGCTCGGTTTGGCCTATGAATTTGTTGTGGCCCCATCTGCCCAGTGAGAATTAATTCAGTATGACATCATTAACCCAGCTCTGATTAACGTGACCTCTATAAAAGATATATAGATTTACTGAAAATTAGGAACAGAGCTGAAGGCATTTCTCCTTGTTTCAAAAAATGTATTTTTAAGTATAAAATATCTAAAAGATGAACTTTAGAAAAGCAATGGCTATTTTAATGCTTTCTTTTGGTTAACTGAAACCTGTTTGAGATTTTTTTTTTTTTCTCTATCATATACCTTGGACTACCTCCTTCCAATCTTTTTTTTTTTTTTTTTTTTTCTAAAATTCTGAGCCCAGTTCAACCTTCAGTTCTAAAGGGAGACATATACACCCAGAGCAGTGCCAGGTCATGTCCAACTCCCTCTCAGACAAAGCTATGCTTTAGAAGGCTGGCTATGTATACATTAATTACTTATACATTTGTGCATAAAAATGGACTACAAACGTAGAGATGTTTGCAAAAGCCTATTTAGAGAATAGTACTCAACTTTTCAGTGGCAAAAAAACCCTTTCATTTCATACACAATTACTTTAGCTTTAAAATTAGGTTTTCTCAGAATTTTCATTGTTCTATCACTTTTTCAAATTTACCTTTTAACCTGTTCTGCCTTGGAAAAGGGATCCTCATATTCAAATATTATTTTTTTTCCTCTTTACTAAAACAAATCCTCTTTTTAACAACAACAAAAGTAGGCTCTTGGAGTTAATCAAATTAAAAGTTTTTTTCAGTTCTAAGTGTTAATCACTCCAAAGGCACCTTAACTTAGAAATCACCATCATCTTCCTTTTAGGTTCAGCATCTTCTCAGGAGGTGCTCAGTGCCTTGGACTCTGAGTGAGCCGCAGATGGTTTGGATTTGACTCTGCAACTAAATGGTGATGAGATCCTGGCAGGCTACAGCCCAACTGTTCACAGTTTGGAATCTCACAGGAATCTCCTGGGGGTACTTGTTACAATGCAGATTTCCAGGACTCTCCCCCAAAGAGTTGAAAGTGGTAGGTCTGGGATGGGGACCCAGGCTTGGATTTCTATCTCATACTCCAACGGCACTGATACAGGTCCTCCGTGGCTGGCACGTGGAGAGGCGTGCTCTGCACAAATCCTCAGATTCTGCCTCTATCAGAGACACCTTCAGAGGCCCTGCCTCTTCCTCCAACCCCTGACTCACTTCAGTCCCCCTATCCCGTCTATACACTGAGCCCAAGTGGGGGAATGGATTGTAGTCCAAGTAGTCTCTTGCAAAGCTTGATTGGAAGGAAGAATTCTGGTGGCATTTTTATTCTGTCTTTTGGAACAGGGCATTTGGTTCTAGACCCCATTATCTAACCGATAAGGGAATAGGGTTGCTAGGAATAGAGTGGTAGAAAAGTGAGGAAGTCATTGTCACATTTCCCAGGCAGGACTGATGTTAGGCAAAATGTCAAAAAAACAAAGAGCAAAACCACTTTGTCTTGATAACTACCTTCCTCCCTTTGTGCCACCTCCTGGGGTTCTTTCTCTGGGTTGGGGCTGCCTCAGCCACTCCCTCCCAGGCCTAGACCTGTCCTTGTCCTGCTCAAGTTCCCTTTACCTCAGGCAGCTAGTATCAGCTAAAATTTAGAAAAAAGGCAAGTTGGCTAAATTAGTTCACACTAATGTGTGAATGACTGATACACTGGAGTAATAGTTAAGTAGCACTTAGAAGTGAATGTGTGTCTGCAGCAGCCATACTCTTTTCTGGTTTCTCCTGGAAAAGGAGTCTTCCAGTCCCTCCGCCACATATCTGAACGATGTCTTACTTACATAAAGTTGGCTGTCCCATTTTAAAAGCCATGTCCTACCCCTTGTCTCAATCTTACCTGAAATTCAGACTCCCGGCTTAGAACCAGAATTAACAACCACCTAATGTGAACTCTAGGTAATGCTGCTAAGAATATACGACTTCAACGCAACTTTGTTTCTTGTCATTTCTTCACTTAAAACCCTAAAGACTCCTTGATTCTTGGCTTGTCTGTAAAAAAAAAAAAAAAAAGAAAGAAAGAAAAAAGAAAACACTACGTTTTCCTTTAGTTTTTAAATTTTCTCCTCCTATGCCATGCTCCTATGAACACTGTAGGCTCAACATCAATGCCAATTGCAATGGAAAATAAAAAGACTGCTTAGCGATGCCTTCAAGGGCACACGTTATGGCTGCACTGGTGGGGGCAGGTAGGGCGACAAGGATGAACCAAAGACAAATCCCGTCCTCTGAGACCTTGGAGGCTGGGAGCGGAGAAGCATGCCCTTGAATGATGATTACTGATGACACAAAGTGCTAGACAGAGCAAAAGCCTTACAAATAATATCAGCCAGAGAAAGAAAAGAGCTCTTCCCATGAGGAGGGTGGGCGAGGTGAGAGCTGCGTTTGCTCCCCAGGAAAGCCTGGGATTTATACAAGAAGTGACATGGGGGGGGGTGGCTCAGGTACAAGGACCGCGAGAGGCAAAAGGCCCAGCCAGAAGGTGGTCTTCATGGCCCGGGTACTTGAGAAGCTCCAGGCGAGTAGTTTGGGGCCCCGGGCCGGGCACTGGTGAGGGCTAAGATTGCAGGTGGGGTGCGAACACCAAAGGGCTCCCTGAGCAGAGCGAAAAGGCGGGTCCTAAGGAATGCGCCCTGTTTTCCTGGCTCCTTGGGGACTCCAGGCATTCTTTCTAACAAGCGACATAACATAACATGTCGCCTGCCAGCCAGCAGATGTGGCCCATGAATAAACATCCCTGCGGGGCTGGGGGGTGGGGGAAATAATAAATATGGAGCAAGTGGTGGCCTGCCCCAGCGTCGCCGCAGACACGCTCTGCCGAGGGCCGACTCAGACGTCCCCACACCGCATCCCGCCGGCCGCACATTAATCCGGGTGGATTTGGCCATCTTGTGACACAGCCAATCAGTTCGAAGGAGGGGACGGCAGGAACGCCTCTCCTTTCACGCCACAAAAGGATTTTCGTCCCTTGAGAGCACAATGAAAAAAAAAAAAAAAGCCAATCAAGGCGGGATCAGCTGTGGGCTGGTTGCTGCAGATCTGTCTCTCCCAGAGGGGGGTGGGGGGGACATATTGGTCCGTGTGGGAAACCCACAGCCTCAGCTTCTCACACATTGTTCTCCTCCTCTTCAACGGCACCCCCTCCCCACCAGCCCGTACCCTCCCCTCTCCCCCTCCCCAAAGCCGTTAATGCCACAAAAGATACTTTCCCCATTGTGCCCCGGACAGCTGAGAGGTCCGAGTTAGCCATACACAGCTCTGCATCCTCTCCAGGGAGAAAGGGGATGGACCATCCAAATGGAGAGGGGGATGCTTATCATACAAAGGAATTAAACCCACTTGGGCTCACTTGGGCTCTCTGGCACTAATCTAGGACTGTGGGGGGTTAAATACGGTTACATTTTCATTAGGTGCTAATAGCAAAAGGGCAGCTTTGGGCAGCACGGGACCAGACATTGTTATGCAGAAAGCTTCCCCCAAAAGGAGGGTCAGGGCAAGTTGGGGGTGGGGGGCGGGGACAGGCAGTAGGGAGAAGACAAGTCAGCCTTAGAGCCTGGTCTAGGGAATGGGGGTGGGGCACGCTGTGAGTGTATTGTTGGCCTGTGAGTTCCATCAATGGGAAAAGTCATGTTTCCTCTGAAGGGAACAAGTTGAAATTGTTGGGGAGGGGAAGGGCTGGTGGGTGGCTAGGGACAGAGCTAGACCACTGGCGTCTCCCGCTGCCTTCTCAGGGACCCTCCTCCCCACCAGTTCTTCTCGGAGGCTTTGCCAGGGTAAATGGAAGGTTCTGGTCTGTGTCCTGGAGGCAGTGTGGAGTAGGGGAAATTTGTGGAATCAGGAAGAACTACTTTGAGCCCTGATTCTGCTATTCACTCAGTGACCCTGTGGCCTTGTGTTTCTGCGTGACTCTCTCGGCCTCGATTTCTTCGTTATGTAAAATGGAGGTCAAACCTACGTCCTTGGATTGTTATGAGTTGTCAGTGAACTTAATGGGCCAGATACAAAGGAGATGCTCAAAAAGGGGGTCACCGTTCTCTCTTCACCCTCCATCCCACCCCCAACCACCACTAAAAAGAAATTTCAAAAGACAAAATGCAAGCTTCGGGAATTTGAGTCCAGGGCTAACAGCACAAGAGATCTTTGAAGTCCATCACTTTTGCTCGTGTACAATATTCCATCCTCCTCCACCTGGGCAGCAAATGCCTCCCATCCTCTCTTTAGTTTGCCTTCGAAGATTGGTCGAGAACTCAGCTTTGCCACAACGCCTTCTTACTTTGACTTCCCCTACAATCTCCCAGTCCTGGAAACCTGGGCATAAGTCAACAGATAGACTCACGATTTACTTATTTTGTCTTGTTATCTGTGCTTTAACTAACACAGGAGTCCTGTGGGTAAGATGCTGTGTGGACATCAAACAGGATGCAGAGACGTGTACCTACAGACAGCTATACCCGTGGAAACAAGACACAGGCAGTGTGTGAAATCAGTTCAAGGCAGAAGAAGGCTTGTCTTAGCCTTCACGGTTGTAGGTATTTTGTGCTTTCATTTATCAAATAATGAGAACATGGTTCTCTGTCATTTCTCATTGACTTGGGATGCCAATAAATTTATAATTAAATTGAGAGCTAATAAACAGGAGAACTACCACAAAGTGGGTAATAAGTTACTGCTAAAAAAAAAAAAAAGGTATCTATGGTTCTTTCTACACAGTGGTAAGAAAATGGTATTGATAGCACGAATTCAACCAAGGCAGAATGTGTATTTCTGTGGCTTTTTTGCATCAGGTGGGCCCGGGGTGGGAACTGCATCCTCCTGATGCGGAGCTGCGACATGCCGGCTGCCTCCACTCTCTAATCCCAGTACAGAGCTCTTCACAGTGGCCTGGATCCCTGCGGAGTGACTGAGGGCTCCTCGTGACATTCCAGTCTCCAGGAGACTGCTTTTCAACCAGGTCAGGTGGGGAGCCTCCAAGACAGCCATAAGGAAATACTTCAGAAAACGAAATGCCTTGACCAATCCTGGTGTCTGTGGAAGCTCTAGAAGAATGACCTATTTTCTGGAGACTACGCCCGGGCTCAGAGTCTTATTACCAGCTCCAGGGGAGGACTATTGCCATTCACACCCGACACGTGAAAAAGAAAAAAAAAATCATTTGGGATGTGTGAGTGAATGAGGGGGCTGCGGGGGAGGCAGAGACGGAGGAGGGAGCTGGAGGATTGACAATTGTTCCTTAAAGTGGATGAAAATGTCTTGCTGGGTACTCACAGCCACGTTTGCCTTACTGTGAAAGGGGTTCCCTTCTCTAGCTTACTTCTAATTCATGGAATCGTCCCATTTTAGCATTGGAAGGCATCTTCTAAAAAAATTTAGACATCTAGAATGGCTCTGGAATGACAGAATGGAAGGATAGTCCAATCCAGGGAGCTTTCAGAAGTATTCTTCACTGCAAGTTCATAGCCAGGGATCTGATATTGAAACTCTTTAATAAGCTCTCTTATCTTTGCCAAATATCATATGGGATTTTGGAACTCAATTGGGAATGCCTAGCTCCAAACCAAAGAATTTGGATGAAACTAGCTAAGTACTGGGGCCAAATAAGACGTTTTCTAACTTCAACCTGGATTTTTTTTTTTTTTTTTTTTCCATCTTTTCCTTTGAGCAGTAGGAGAAAATGCCTCACCTAACTGGTTAATAAAATTAGAACTCAAAACCCTTCCAGATGCAATGGCAGCCCTTTTTAGAGGAAACAGTTCCCTGAAGCCAGCACTGCTCAGAAATTACAACCGGTTTCAGCAATTAAGAGAAGTAAAACATTAAAAAAGCATGAGGCAAAGTACATTTGCATGCTAATAGCCCCTTCTGTAGTGCTGGGAAGCTGTGTTTTACAACAAAGCAGATAACTTTCCCACTATAGCAATATTAACCCTTGGGTTCTCATTCCTCACTCCTTGTCCCTGATTCTAATGTCCGGAATTTGTCTGGCCACAGTTGGGGAGGACATGGGTTAATTCTGCATATCAATCCATCCACTGTGGCCTAATTCTCCCTGGCTTGGGCAGGAGAAGAAAGAGAAAGAGATTTAAAAGTTTCAAAAGTCTTTAGGGGTAGTGAGAGGAGGGTGGAAAGGGAGGGTGGGGCGTGAAAAAGAGTTTCCCTTGAAAACACACTGGAATGGACTGTGTAGTATTTGAGCACAGGGGTTGGTGTCAAATAAGCCTTGAACCTGAGTCTGGCTGCACCATTTCCTAGCAGTGTGACCTTGGACAAGTTACTTAAGTTCTCGGAACCCCAGTTTGCTTATCTAATAGGGTCAAATGAAGATTAAATGAGTCAATGAGGGTCACACTTCTACATACATAGTAACTATAATGAGTAATGCCATATTGTAGCAGGTGGCAAGGATGTCCCAGGAGGAACTTTAAGAACCCTTGGTCATGACGGCATTAAAGAGCACTGTGGCTTTATTCAAGATGCAAAGCAGTCCTTTTTGCCTCATCCAGAAGGTTAACCTTGGCATAACGGCAGGTAATATACAGAAATTCCTCATATGCCTCCCCAAGGTGGAAGTCACCAACATTTTGGATTCATCAAAGATGGCAACCCTCAAGAGAAGCCAATAGGCTTGAGGTAGTCCATAGGAACCGAAAGAAAATTCTTACCTCCTGTTGGAAGAGGGTTAATAGCAAAGAGCTTGGTTTTGGGAGCTGGGTAGACCTGGTTTTGAGATCCACTTGCTCTAACACTACTTGGCTGTGTTACTTTGGGCAACTTTCTTAATCTCTCTGCGCCTCAGTCTCCCATTATAAAATGGAATGACAATAGGCTCCGTATTGTACATTTGGGGCAAGGGTTCCATGAGAAGTACTCAACACATGTCGAGTATTAAGAGATCTTTGTTTCTCTTTTAAAAGTCAGTCTCCCTCCATCCTTCCCCATGACATGATGAGGAAGCAATGCCTGAGGTATGTCAGGTGTTAGTTTTCATGCCAGCTTGCTGAAGTCAAGTAAAGATGAGGAAAGAGAAGTTTCTGTATGAATGCCAACGTCCTCCTTGCTCACCACTGCTCTGCTGATGGGAAAGAAACTCTGACGGAAGGAAACAAAAGCTCATCAAGGGCTGGCAAATATTAATTGGGGAGCTCATGGATGGGCAGTGGTGCGTGCCGTGCGACAGCGGGCGTTACCTTTATGTTCATGCTAGCTGTGGGCCGAGACCAGCCCCCCGCCCCACTCCTGCTTGGCGGGCACTCACCATGATGCCCCATTCATCCCCTGCTCTAGATCAATTTCTTTTTTTTATTTTTTATTTTTTTATTTTTTTTTATTATTTTTTTTTATTATGGGTAAAAGTCAAAATTCTCACAATACATACAAACATTTGCAAAATGATATATAAATATATATGCATATATGTGTATTTGCTTACAAAAATGTTGTTTTTATATATATATATACACATATATTTTAAGAGGTGCTTAGATTACCCAAAATATTACACGGAATCCACTGGGATTCCTATGTTGCCCACCTCCCACACCTCCCATCACATCCCACACAAACATCTCCCACAGTGTGGCCCACCACCCTCAATGAACTTACACATCCTGGAGCCTTGCCACCAACCATAGACCACAGTTCACACTGTAGACCACACTCTCTCCCACTCAGTTCTGAGTGGTGTGTGCTGGGGAAGGTTAGGGAGGGGAGGAGATTGACAGAAAGTGGACTAGAAGATCCACGTGAAGAGAAGAACGAGCTCTCGCTCCACAAGCAGTCCTCTTTCTCTAATAAGGAGCATATTTCCCCACTAGACTGATTGCACATTAGAGTCACAGGGGGAGCTTTAAAAAAATACTGATGCTGGGGTTCTCCCTCCTCGCTTATGATTCAGTTGGGATGGGGTGAGGCTTGTGTATGGGTATTTTTGATAGCACGTCGGTGATTTGAATAAGTAGCACAGCTTGCAAACCAGAGTCCTAGATGGAAAACCTACCAATCCCCACTTCCTCTTACTTTCAGCATATGTTTGGTCCGTAGCAGTGCTGCTCATTTTTGGCTGCACATTAGAATTACCTGGAGAAGTTTTAAAAAATAAGGATTCCAGACCCACTCCCAGAATTTCTGATTTAATTGGCATGAATTGGGGTACAGGCATCAACGTTAGAGCTCCACAAATTTAAAATTCCATATGAACAAGGTTATTCATTGTGGTATAGTTGGTAATAGCAAAGACTGGATCAATACAAATGTCTGTCTATAGGGACACACAGAGTAAATAAACTCTGATCCAGCCTTAACTAGGATACTACGCACCTGTGGTGGAGGGTGGGGTGGAAGACTGAGGAAGAGCTTTCTGCACTGGCATTCAAAGATATAATACCTAGGATATATATAAAGAAAAAAAAAAGGAAAAGGCAGGACAGCATCTATAGGATGCTACTGTTTATGTAAGAAGGAGAGAAAACTGATCATATACTTTTATATTGCTTGTATTTGTCTAAAGAAATGCTGGAGGGACACAAAAGAAATGAATAAAAAGTGGCCACTATAGGGAACAGGGGGTGACAGAACGCTTGAGGATGTGGGTGTGAACAAAACTTTTTAGAGTGTCTTCATTTCTGAAACATGTAAATTATTTATTTAAAAAAATTAATTAACATTCAAAAAACAGTTCCTCCGGAGATTTTAACGAGTAGCCAGGCCGGAAAACACTGATTTGGTTGAGGGGTGGGGGTGGGAGTCAGCGAACTACCCTGCCACTGGTGTTTTGAAAAAACATACTTTTGATTTGAGGACAGTTTTTGACTTACAGAATTATTAAGAAGAGATCACAGAAAGTCTCTATATGTTTTTCACCCAGTTTCCCCTATTGTTAAATCTTGCATCAGAATGGTAGACTTGTCACAATTAATGAACCAATAGTTAAATTATTGTTAACTGAAGTCCATACTTTTCCTAGATTTCCTTCGTTTTTACCTAATGTTCTTTTTATGTTCCAGGGTCCCATTTCATTATGTCTCCTTAGTTTCCCCTTGGTTCTGATAATTTCTTAGACTTTGCCTGGGTTTTTTTTTTTTATGACCTTGACAATTTTCAGAAGGTATTGGCCAGGTATTTTGTATGATGACCCACAGTAGGGATTTGTCTGATGGTTTTCTTGTTATTAAAATAGGGTAATATTTGGGAGAGGAAGATCACGGGGGTGAAGTGATATATATGAAGAATATATATGATCAACAGGATTTATCTCTGTTGATATTAACCTTGATCACCTGTCTGAAGTAGGGTTTGCCAGGTTTCTGCACTATAAAGTTTTCCTTCTTCTTTATCCCTTTTTATACTGTAATCTTTGCAAGAAAATCGCTGTATACAGCCCATACTTAAGGAAGGAGAGTTATGTTCCACCTCTTTAAGGGCAAAATATCTACATACACAATATTTGGAATGCTTCTGCAAAGGAGATTTGTCTGTTCCCCTCATTTATTTATTCAATCTTTTTATATCAATTTGGACTCACCAACATTTATTTTTTACTTTGGGTTATATACAATACTATTTTATGTATGCTCTGGCTCAAATTGTTCTAGCTATAACCATTGTGAGCTATTGCAGTCGGTTCCCTTTGAAATTCCCCCATGGTATGTTTCGTCTACTTTTTTTTTTTTTTTTTTTTTTTAACTTCTTTCTTTTTGAGTACTGCAAGATGCTCCAGGCTCATCTTGTATATTTTAGGTCCCAACTTTAGAATCAGCTATTTCTCCAGGTTCTTTTTATTGGAGAATGGTGTTAGAAAACAAGAATTGGGTGCCAAGTGTGCTCAGTGATATCAGGGTGTCATCAGTGAATATTATCTATATATAATCATTTGTATCTATGTGAAGCTAAACATGAAATCATGCTGATGTTTCCAACTCTAAACCATTACCATATAAATCATTCTAGTCTCTTCCCTTTGCGTCTCTGTAAACTCCATCAAATGAGAAACTTGGCTCCCACATCCTCCTTCCATTTACTTACTTGGCTAATTCCAGTGCACATGTACAATAGTTTCAGAATTGCTAAACCATGCTCCTATGGGAAACTGTTTTATCAACTAGAGTACAGTGCTTATGTACAGTTTCTTTTGATGTTTGGCTTACAAACTCTGCTCATTTCTGAAGTTACTTAGGTCAGTAACTTGTTCCCTGATCCCATTCAGTGCTGTTCTTTCATACATTTGCAATAATTTAGATGCTTTTGTTACATTCCATCTTGCAGTCCTTCTTGAGTTCCCCTAACTTATTAAAAAAAAATTTTTTTTAATTTGCGTCTATTAAAGTTTACTTTTGGAACTATAAAGTTCTCTGGTATTTGAAAACGAGTAATGTCTTATATTTACCAGTACAGTATTATAAAGCATAGATTTACCATCCCCCAAAATCCTGTGTTTCACCTATCAACCCTCCCTCTCTTCCTCATCCCTGGAAACTACTGATCTGTTTACTATCTCCAGAGCTTTGCCTTTTCTAGTATGTCAAAAATTAGAATCTTATAGCATGCAACTGTTTCTAACTGACTTCTTTCACTTAGCAATATGCATTTAAGTTTCATGCCTTGATAGCACATTTCTTTTCTTTGTTGAATAATATTCCATTGTATGAATAGATATTTATTTATTCATTCGCCTATTGAAGGATATCTTGTTTCTTGCTGGATTGTAGAGTAAGACAATCTTTAGCTTTATAAGAAACTGCCAAATTGTCTTTCAAAGTGGCTATACCATTTTGCATTCTCACCAGCAATGAAAGAGAAGTTTTGTTGCTCTGCATCCTTGTCAGCATTTGGTATTGTCAGTTTTTGAATTTTAGTTATTTAACAGGTGTGTAATGGTATCTCATTGTTGTTTTAATGTGCAATTCTTTAATGAAAATGATATTGAGCATCTTTTCACATGCTTATTTGCTATGTGTATATCTTTTTTGGTGAGGTGCCTATTCATCTCTTTTACCTGTTTTTAATTAGTTTTTTTTTTTTTTATTGCTAAGTTGAAAGTGCTCTTTGTATATTTTGTTTTATTAAATAATATATATTTTTTATTTTTTTAAAGATACTTAGATTACATAAATGTTACACAAAAACTATAGAGATTCCCATATGCCCCACTCCCCACACCTCCCACACCCTCCCACATAAACATCATTTATTAGTGTGGCACATTCATTGCAATTGATAAATGCTTCCTGGGGCTTTGCCATTAAGCGTGGACCATAGTTCACATTGTAGACCACACTCTCTCCCACACAGTTCTGCATGTTATATGATGTTATAAAATGGCCTATATCTGTCATTGCAGTGTCATTCAAGACGATTCCCAAGTCCCCCAAAAGCCCCAGTATTACAACTGTTTTTCCCTCCCTCTGCCCCCAGAGCCTCCAGTGGCCACTGGCGTCACATCAGTGTAATTTCTCCATTGCTAGAATCATGATATGTCTATAGTAGAACACCAATAAGTCCACTCTAGTCCATAGTTCTTTCCCCAATCCTGAGGATTCTGGGATGGTGATGTACACTCCACCTCAAATTGAGAGGGGCCTTATATGCCATGGGGAAGATGGATAGGACTTTCTTGCTTGCAGTTGCAGGCTCTCTCTGTTCCTTGGGATGGTCATTGTCCACCATCATCTCCTTGTTAGTTGTCCTGGGTGAGTCCAATGAGCTGTAGAGTAGGTGTTGCAACTCTGCTGAAGTTCCGGGCCCAGCTGGCACATGGAAAGCCCAAAGACTCGTGTTGCTTGGATATATACCCACAAACTCCAGCACAAATATAGGTTTAAATAGAAGGGACAGATGAGTTGTGTGTAGGGAAGATACAATTGAGTCCAACTCTATCACTCTCAGGAGCACAAACTCCAAAGTAGGGCCCACTGGCAAGACACCAAACTCTGGAGCTATCCGCCCTGACCATAGGACCTGGATGTCTCCAGAGACCTCAGCAGCCCCACTATTTGGAGTAGTATCCACTTTGGCAGTCTATGAGATCCTGCTCACATGTGCATAAGCGTTACCTCTGAGATGACCTCCTGACTCACCTTTTTTTTTTTATATATATATTTATTTATTTCTCCCTTGCTGCTTGTGCTCGCTGTGTCCATTTGCTTTGCACTTTTTCTGTGTCTGTTGCGTCATCTTGCTGCGCCAGCTCACTGCACCGACGCTGGCCAGCTTGCCTTCATCAGGAGGCCCCAGGAATCGAACCCGAGGCCTCCCATATGGTAAACAGGAGCCCAACCAATTGAGCCACAGCCACTTCCCTCCTGACTCACTTTGAAGTCTCTTAGCCATATAAACTCATTTGTCTTTAACTTTTCCCCCTTTTATTCAAAGTCTTTTTACAATTGCATTGCTAGTTGGTGCTTGGTAGTAATCCCTTGGTGCCAGGGAGGCTAATCCCTGGAGTCATGTCTCACACTGGAGGGAAGGTAATACATTTATGTGCTGAGTTTGGCATAGAGAGAGGCCACATTTGAGCAACAAGGAGGCTCTCAGTTGGCAACTCTTAGGCACTCCATAACAATAGGCTAAGTTTCAATTTTAAGATCAAAGGCTCATAAGCATAGTCATCAATGTCAATGGCCCATCAGAGGATCATCCTCCTTTGCCAGTCATTTCCCCTGCAATTGGGGGACTGTTGCTGCTCTATTAGAGAATGTGTATATTTTGGATAAAAGTCTTTTATCAGATATGTATTTTCCAGATATTTTCTCTCAATTGGTGGCTTATCTTATCATTCTTTAACAGTGTCTTTTGCAAAACAAAATTTTTAAATTTTAATAAAGTCTGACATCAAGTTTTTCTTCCATGGATCATGCTATTGGTGTTGTATTTAAGAACTTATCCGCAAACCCAAGGTCATGCAGATTTTTTTCTATATTCTTTTCAAGAAGTTTCATAGTTTTTCATTTTACATTTAGGTCCATGAGCCATTTATTTAAATTTTCTTTGATTTTTTCCATCATTAATTTGCAGCTTTGCTACCTGCTTTTGTAAATAAAGTTTTATTGGTTTACAATTTTATTGGTTTCAGTGTTGAGTAGCTGCAACAGAAATTGTATGACTCACAAAGCCTAAAATACTATGTGGGCCTTTACAGAAAAAGTTGGCTAACCCCTGCTCTAGAATTTAAATTGCAGAACATTCTCCTAAATTCTACTTGCTTTGATCTTCTTCTTCTCATGGGCTTTGGGAAAGAAGACATCATATAAAAAGAAATGAAAACTTGAGCTTCAGCAATGAGCTTAAACTTCTTTAGAGGCAGTGGACTAGGATCAGTAGAAATTTCATTATGAATGTTTTGAGAGCTGCGTTTAGAAGTGGGTCCTTATCAGATTGTGTTTATGGTCTGGGCTCAGTGATATTGGTCTAGGGGCACCTCAGTGTCCATCCTAGCATGTGAAACACAATCAGTTTCTAACAAACATCTAATGGATGATGAAGTATAGAATGAATTATGTATGACAATTCCTAAGCAGTTACCCGAGGGCCTTCTGAAGTACAGGCATAACATCTTCAGGAGCTATGAAACCAGTGCTTGGGACAATTAGAACAGATGCATGAACCAACTAGCCAGCAGCAGATAAATGGAAAGGATGACCCTTTCTGCTGGGAAATCAAAGAGTCAGATGACAAGAGCACTGGTTTCGGCACTTAGCAAACATAAGCTTCAACTGAGTCTGTATTAGTACCAAAGCTATATGGAAAAGAGTATTTACTAAGCGCCATTGTGTTTCTGGCACTGTGGTAGGTTCTTTACATATACTATTTCTAATCCTTACAACACCTACCAAGGTAGCTTTCAGTATTACAATTTTATAGATGAACACATTACGAGGCAGAGAGCAAATCAACTCCCTCAAGATCCCACATTGCTCGAAGTAGCAGAGCCACTGCTGACTGGGGTGAGGAAAAGGGATTTTTATCTACATCAGAACTTACAGCCCCAATCAGTGTAAGCACCAGCAAATAGCACAATACACGGTGTAGGCCCCTGCTGTCATTCAGCCAATGTATATTGACACCAACACTAGGGACAGTACATCACAGACATTAAGAAGCTAGCAAACATATTCCCATGTTCGTGACCGCCCAAACCTACCCCTAGTCCATCACGTGTTAGCCAGGGGAGTTATTCCTAGATGAGAGCTCAGTTCTCTGCAGCAGGCACCGAAGAGCCACTAACAAAGGAAGACATATTTCCTGCCAAAAGGATACTCATGCTCTCCAGTTGTATTAGTCAGGGTTCTCCAGACAGAGCCACCAGCAATCAGGATTCAGACAGGCTAGTAACCTGGGAACTCAAAAAGGAGTGGATGGTAGTCTTACAGCAGAACTTTTTCTTCTTCTGGAAACTTCACTTATTTGGTCTTAAGGCCTACAACAGATTGAACGAGGCCCATCCACATTATCAAGGGTAATCTCTTTTACTTAAAGTCCACAGATTTTAGATACTAATCACATCTACACAATACCTCCATAGTAGCATCTAGGCCAGTGATTGGCCAAACAACTGAACCACATTAGCTAGCTGTATTAGTCAGGTTTCTCTAGGGAAGCAGGACCGACAGGAGATATCTGCAAATATTATGAGATTTTATAAAATTGCCTCATGTGACTGTGGAGATGCACGAGTTCAAATTCCCTAGGACAGGCAGCAAGCTGGAAACACCAATGAAGGTTTTCAATTAATTCCCCAGGAGACGCTGGCTGGCTGAAGCAGAGATGAAAATTCTCTCTTCTGACTGCTGAAATCATCACTTCTCCTTTTAAAGCTTCCAACTGAAGGCAAATTCCTCAGTTGATTGTAGATGTAATCAGCCTTAGATGCAATCAACTTACCAATGAGTTAAGTCCATGAAATGTCCTCACACTAAACAATTAGGCCAGTGCTCACTTGACCAAACAACTAGGCACCATTACCTGGATAAGTTGACAAACGAACTTAACCATCCCCCTAGCAAATTGACACCTAAAATTAATCATCACACCTCCTCACACCTGGGAAAATTAGCATGCACATGCTCCCAACAAGGAGAGTCAGTGAATCCATTAAAAATCATGATTAGGCACACCATAGTTACTACAAAGATTTTATATACAGGTATTGGTTGAGTGTAATTAAAAATTTGTAGAGTCTTCAAACTCTTCAATTTTGCAGACATTCATTTATACAATAAATCGTCATCAGTATCTGATTTCCACTGTTCAAGTAGCCATTTTTAAAAAACTAACATTTTTATAGCACTTTACATTACCTACTTTACAAGGAAACTAGGGCAGGAATTATTACTCCACACATTTCAAAGATTTGTTTGCTGAGGCTCAGACAGGTAAGATCACACAGCTAGTAAACCAAGGACCTGTTCCATCAGCCTACAGTTCCCTTTTCTACCATCATGAGAATGCCCTTATCTTTGCTCTCTATCCATGTGGAATCTGCACTTCTCCAGGGGTCTGAGAAGGTAATAAGAGCCTCATTTTCTTCTCCTGGAGCTTCAAAACTAGATGGCCTCTCTGAGATAAGTTTGGTGATTCCCATCTCCTGTGTCCAGCAAGATGATCCAAGGACCTGAGTTGATACAGCCCCCAACATTCTGTTATGGAGCATCTGCAAACTGTTCCTGACCCAGTCCAGCTGCTTTGTTTCCTTCACATGGAAAACATAAACATGCAGGCTCAGAAGATGCCTTCCCAATGCAGTGGTCAGGGCTTCCTCCATGGATCTCAAGGCTGGCGAATCTGCCCACTTTCCAAAGCTCTGTGGCCCCAACCCACTCACCCCATCCCCAAACACACACAGACCAGCCACTTGATTCTCATCCTCCACCACTGACCTCCCACACACTTGTGGCCCTCTAGTTTCTTTCAACCAAAGGGAGACCTACCACTCCCAGGGGGCTAAACAAGGAAATGGAAATGGGTTGGACTCCCTGAAGGAATAAATGGGAAGTCTTGCCTTACTTTCCTTCAGCATAAAGAGAAGTCATATGAAATAAGAGCTTTGTATTGAGAAAGCAGGTCCCTAAGATTCAGGGGAAGAAAGCTTTAGCAACTCATGGAAACTTGGCCAAAGTCCTTCCCCAGAGGGGAACATTCTGCTCTAAGCAAATTTCAAAGAATGTTCTCTTCATCCGATTTTTCATGCTCAGGGGGTGCAGAACTGATAGGTGAATTTGCAGTACCAGAGAAAAGTGGCAATACCAAAGGGCGACTGTATTTTTTGAGCTTTTGTTCAAGGCCACAGGCATTGCCATCACTCTCATTCATCACCCACCTAAGTCCCGGATGTGTTTTGTAACTGAAAAGTAGGTTGAAGTGCAGAAAGGTTAAATGGATTAAGCATCGTGTGGATGGGTAGAGATTATGGCCCAAGCCCCCGGGGTACTATGGCTAATCTCCAAACACACATGCCAGGGCTTCTCATCTCAGATTCCAAAGGACTGACATGGGTTATGAATAACGGGCCAGGAACCAGAAGTGGCCCAACATCCCTTTGAAATGTGTTGTTCTCAGAAGTGGGAAAGGACTTGCCTATATCCCTTCCGTCTCGAGCTCAGTGCAGACAGTGGAGCATGCATATCTTGTTCACCGTGGTATCCCTGACACCAAGCACAGTGACTAGCTCATAGCAAGTGACCAATACATCACTAGCAATGACCAAAGCAATGCACCCCATCTCTATCCTTGAGCTGAATCCATGGCATTGAGATTGAGCAAGATCAATCCAGGTCAGTGGGTGCTGAACCTCTGACCCTGGGCGCGTCCTCCTGCTGCGCTAACCGCTTGGGCCCACACGGTCGTCACACAATCAGGCCGCAGGAGGGGAGAGGTGAAGGTGCGCAGTCTCTGAGCTCAGAGCTTCAAACCATTTGGGTGGGAGGGGACCAGCTCCCTGATGCCCTCAAGACAGTCAAAGGTAAAAGATCCTCAGCAGAGGGGAAGGGGCTTGAACCATTTTGAAGCAGACAATTCATTCTGGGATTCAAGATTGAAGAGCAGTGCCTCTACAAACCAGAGGATGAATGTCAACTTGTAAAAGATTCAGAAGTCCCAGATAGAAAATATTACTGCTCTGAAGGAGGAATTACTACTACTATTACTGTTACTATTTACTATTAGTATTACTATTACTATTATAGCCTTCTCCGACTTGCCTTTCCCTTTGCTTAAACTTCTTTCTGGAACTACTCATGAGATCATAAAGGAAGTGCTACCAACACTATCTCCCCCATCCCTCAAATTTGTTTAGTGAAATATGTATGTATCCATAGAGAGAGAGGCAGATCTCAGTTCCAAGGTCGGGCAGAGCTACTGCAGCTGCGAAGTTATAAGCCCATAAATAAAGTTTATGGTTCAACTGGCCTGACCTGGCTTTGCCCCTAGGTACAGAAGCAGTATCTTGTCATTAGTATGCAGAACACATCAGCCTAATGTCTGCTCATTTGTTCTCAAGCCACTCTGCTCTATAAATCTCTTGGAAAGGGGGGGGGGAGCCAAAGTGAGGGGCAGACAGAAAAAGGGTCAGGAGGGAGGGGACAGGCTTGCTCGGGGAGTTGCACAGCTGAAACCCAACAGGCAGTCACTAGCTCATGCTGCTTGGTGGAGGGGCAAAAGTCACGAGTCACGTAAAATAAACTAGTTTGCTTCTCCAGCAACAAGTGGAGAGGTCAGAGGCTGTGTGGGAAACAAAAAAATCTAATTGGCAAGAGCAGAACTTTTTCAGAATTTCTCTAGTTCAAGAAACAGGTCTAAAGTTGACGCATGATTTTACCTAAGAAGCGGTCTCCAGCCCACTTTTCGTTGTTATTGTTGCTTGTTCTGTCTTTGTTTTGTTTTTATGTTTTGTCGTGTCATTTGCATTCTAATCAGAGAACTGAATTTTGCTCACCAGCTCCATGTGGGGGGCTCGTAGAGAAGCTACTGGGGGCACTCTCAGGATCTCCACGCTCTGCAGGCTGGATGACTGCTGAGTGAGGGCTCAGCCCTTTTTCATCCCTGCTGAGCAGGAACCAGAAAAACTCAGGGATGACAGGCATGCGGAGGAGCCGAACTGGAACCTTCCCCGAAACAGAAGTTGCTGAGACCTGATGTAGTTCTCAGAAGGTGAAGGTTTCTGAAACCTGTCCCAGTATACCACACAGTCCCTTTCTCCTGTGCAGGAGCCTAGAATGAATCCCAACTCTGGGGTCTCTCCTGCCTGGAGACACTGGCTGCTGGAGGAATGGAGAGGCTGTCTCTGGGGGACAGGTACTGCTATGTGCTGCCTCTTTGGTGACTTCAAGTTTCCCATTAGACAGTAAGCAAAGGGACATTTCTTCTCCAGCCTCAACATATAGGAACATATCTCCATGTATTGGAACAGTGGCACAGCAGCTCATTGCAGAGCTTTGCATGAGCCAGGTCGGGGTGGAAAGGCGCAGGGAAGGGCAGAAAGCTGGAGGAGAGGGCCTCGGCCCCATATTATGTCTATTACTCATCCCCAACGTTGTGAGATGCATGATGGTTAAAATGAACCTAGGAGCAGCCTTGAAAGGAAAGCAAAATCTGAGTAAGGGGCTTGCAGACTCTGGGATCTGCGTGGATTATAGGATGTTTAGCAGCATCCCTGGCCTCTACCCACTATATGCCAGGAGCATCCCCTCCCCAGTTGTGACAATCAAAAATATCTCCAGAGGGGAGCAGGTGTAGCTCAGGGGTTTGAGTGCCTGCTTCCCATGCACGAGGTCCTGGGTTCATCCCAAGTACCTCCTAAAACAAAAACAAAACGCCTCCAGACATTGCCAAGTGTCCCCTGGGGCAAGAGTGGTCCCTGGTTGAGGAACATCAGTCTACCCTTCCCTGCCTTTTGCCTCCCTAGTCGCTGCCATACACCTTGACTATTGTCAGCCAAGGGTCTTCCACAGACAGGCTGGAGCAGCAGTGCCCTGGGGATCATGGCAAAGAAGGAAACACAAGGAAGGAGGCCCAGTTCCTGATCTCAGGGAATTTATCCTCCCAAAGGGCATTTCAACTCTCACTTAGAACAAAGACCAAAGAGATGCAGGCAAAATGACTTTTCAGGTATGCTTACCAGATTTAGTAAGTAAAAATACAGGACACCCAGTTAAATTTGGATCTCAGAAAAACCAAGAATAATGCAGCATTAGGGACTTACTTAAATTAAACTAAATACTTATTGTTTATCTGAAATTCAAATTTACCTGGGTGTTCTAAACTTTACCTGCCAATGCTATCTTTAGGAAAAGTGGCCAAATAGGAAAAAAAAGGGGAGGGGGGAGCAAATGTTCTAATGGTGCAGAAATATCCTGTTTTCTTGGAGCAGGATTTGACCTGTAATCAAAAGTAAAAAAGGTACACCTCTCCTTCATAGCACTAAAGTGTCTCAGCATTTGGGTCAGACTAGAAGACCAGAGAATGTCTGAGAGGTTGCCTGCTTTACTCTTGGTTTGAAAAAGTAGCCTCTGCGCCACTGGTGGCCCTATTTGCACACCCACCTCAGAGACTCTTCCTCTGCACTTGGCTACAGAGAGGAAGCGTGGCCGTGGGCGGGCAAGACTCTGTCAGACTTTATCTGGAAGGGGGAGATGTGACCACTTCATAAATCCACAAGGAACAAGCACATTTTCTGCTGGAGCAGGGAGGAACAGGGGGAAGTCTTTCTCTGTCATCAATCTTATTTCCTCTTTGAAGGAGAAGGACCATTACTCACAGCCTGACAATGTGGAAAGAGAGGAGGAGGGGCCCGGGGAGAAGAAGAGAGACTAACCCTGTAGGTGAAGCATCTGGGAATCCAGGGGTGCGATGGGACGAAGGGATACCAGGGGTGAGAAGGGAAGATTGACAAAGCCAGGCTCCAGAGCCACCGAAGCTCATCGTGAACCAAAGCACAGACGACCTGGCTTTGCCGAGTTTCAGGGGGAACCTGCATGTGGGGGAGGAGAGAATAAGAAGTTGGGAAGGGATTCGCCACCAGCACAGAGGCACAGAGATGTTTAGAGGTCCTCTAGGGCTGTCCAAATCTCCTCAGGTCTACACTGGGTCGTTCAGAAAGATGGTGCCCAAGGTCCACATCTGGATGACGGAACCACCTTCCACTCTTGGCCTCTGGCTCTAGGCAACTCACTTCCCATAAGAACCTCTTTTTCTTCACCTGTCAAGTGCAGGGCCTGGCTCAAATGATGCTTAGACTTCCTTCTGGTTGTTGAATTCTGCCTTGACCTATTCTATTTTGACTTCTATTTCCCTATCCTGGTGTACTGGGAATGTTCAAACTTGAGGCATCATGCCATTTACTTCCTTCCAATGAAAATATGAAGCTCTGAGAAACCCTGTGGAACCCCAGGGCACTAAAATATTCTTAGAAGATGATGCAGAGAAGTCATATCCAAAAGGAGGCCATGTTGGAATTGTGAAATGCAGGGAGGATGAACCTAGGAGCAGCCTTGAAATCAATCAGGAATCCCAAGCAGTGAAGAGGGTGTTACTAGTTTATGGGGTAACCTTGAGGGAACCAAGTAACTTCTGAGACTGAGTTATATCAACCTATAAAATGGGGGAAATAATCCTGCACAGATTACCTCTTGGTACAACAAATCAAACAGCTGCAATTTTTAAAATAGAAAAAATTCTACACAAATATATTACACATAATGCACACATGCATGGCATGCGCACACACACACACACACACACAGGACAATGTGACTCCAGCAGCCTCTAGACTTCAAGAGTGGAAACAGAACAAGAGTGAGGCTGGGGAGGGAAAAGGGAGGGCTCAGGTCTTTGGGAAGAAGCTGCCAGTCTATCTTCCCTTCAGGACAACAGCTAAATTCCAGGGCCTCATCAGACGGGTCCTCCATGTCTCAGTAAAACTGAACTGACAAGCATGACCTCCCCTTGGCGGTTCACCTTATTGAAGCTGTCTGGTAGGTGAGACATTTATTAACATGGATGGACGGCCTACTGAGAGGGCCCCACTGCTGAGGGCTCAGTGGAATGAATTCCTTCCCCAGATGCAATAAGTCTCTACTTCAATATGGAATCTGATAGTGTCTTCCTTGCTGAAGGGTCTGGACCAAAGGGAAGCTGGGCTTCTGTCATGGGAGGAGTCTGTCCTTGGGTTCAGTAGCTCTAAGTGTAAATCTCAGCGGGGAGCACATTGTTCCACAATTCTGGACATGCCACTCCAAAACTCAGCGTCCCCATCTAGAAATTGGTTAAAAATGCCCAAGGTGAGAATGGGGAGGGGGAGGGAGAGCAGCAAAAAAAAAATCACTGAGTCATCCTGTTAGAATGTTGGATGGGTCACAAATTGTCTACACTGGGCACCCATTGCACGTTCACTGGAATTCATAAGAAGTCCCAGACCCAGCTCGAGTAGCCCAGCATGTGTATTAGTTACCTACTGCTGTGTAACAAATTACTTCCAAACTTAGCAGCACAAACCAGCACACATTTCTTATCTCATATATTCTGTGGGTCAGAGATCTGAGCACAGCATAGCTGAGTGCCCTACTTTAGGGTCTCTCACAAGACTGCAGACATGCATCAGTCAAGGCTGCAGTCATTTCAAGGCTCGACTGGAAAAAGAAGCTGCTCCCAAGTTCACTCACATGGTTGATGGCAGGCCTGAGAAATTCTACTTGCAGCTCACTCTCATGATAGTTGGTTCCTCAGTTCCTTCCCATGTGATCCTCTCCATGGTACAACTCACAGCATGGTCCTTGCTTTGCCTCAGAACAAGTAAGGAAGAGAGCTAGAGAGAGAGTCAACCAGATGGAAGTGCCAGCTCGATAAATGCCAATGACAATGATGATGACAAACATTTAGGAACTTTCACAGTTTTTTCAGAGTTGACTTTGCCTTTAAGGTCCTGCCCATTTCAGAGTGAAGAACCTGAGACTCAAGGAAGCCAAGCAATTTGCCTACGGTTGGTTTTCTCTCTTTCCCCCAAACTCCCCACTCTGCAACTCATTCCAGCCCTCAGAGTTCTGCAGTAACTGAGGTCTCCTTCTAGCCCAAAACTACACCAGGAATGCTCAGAGAGGCAAAGGCTGATTTTTGAAAATGGTTTTCTTTAGACAAATATTTTCTGCATACCTGTTACTGTACTTGGCACTGACATAGTCTGTCTAAGAAGGTGACTTTTGAGCTAAAAGCTGAAGGATGAAAAACACAGCCTGTTTGAAGAGCTGGGGGAGGAATATTCCATGCAGAGAAATTGCCCATGATTCCATGAAAATGACCTTGATAAAGATGCGAAAAACCTCATAATTCCCAAACCTAAGGATGCTTTTTCAGTCTTTCCCATCAGACTTCTCAGCCCTATCTGTTTTCATTCCCCATGTCCTCAGACTTAAAATCCTCTGCTCCTTTGGTTTCCATGACATCGCTCTCTCTTGACTTCCTTCCCCTCTCTGAATGTTCCTTCTTGGCCTTGCTGCATAATGTCCTCTGAATGTCTGTGTTCCCCAGCATCTCCTGCTCACTTGACACACCTTCCTTGGTCAACTTCTCATGATGATGAATCCCAGATCTGTGTCACTGGGCCTAAGACCTCCTGGCCTCAGGCTCATATATCCACCTAATTGGCTGCCATCATGTCTTCCTGGGTACTGCCTAATCTCCTCAAACTCAGTACAGCCAAACGGATCTCATGGCCTTCCTCCCAACTCCTACTTGGACCCTTCTCTTGCATATCCGGAATCAGCAAATGGCACCCACCCTGCCTAGTCACAAACCTGAGAGTCTCCCTCTGTTCTCCTCCATTTTTCCTTCCATCACCCATCAGTCTTCAAGCCCTATTGAATCCACTTCCTGAATGAGCCTTGAATCTGTTCTTTTCTCCTCATCCCCATGATCACTATTGCAGGCCCTCACCATTTCACAACTGGGCTTTGCAAGAGCCTTCTTAATGGCTCCAGTTTCTCCCTAGCCCCTATTCCTCTTTCAAAGTCATTCTCCACACTGCAACCAAAATGATCTTTTTTAAAGTGTACATCTGAGTATTCAATCCTCAGCACATAACCCACCCAGTAAAACCCAGACTTCTTAATAGGATATGAAGGGACCCTTCAAAATCTAACTTTTCAGACTCATATCCTGCTACTCTCTACCTCTCTCATGACAATCCAGGGAGAATTGCTTGTGCTCCCCTGACACATTGCACTGTTTTTTGTTTTATACAAGTTGTTTCTTGCTGGTATATAAGTGATCTTTATCCCCACTCCAGCCCCTCACCCCTTTCCTTCTTTACTTCATCCTGATTATGCCTGTTCATCCTTTAAGACCTAGTGCAGACATCACCACCTCCAAAAAGCCTTCCAGGACTGCCTTTTTTAATCACTTCCACCACAATTTATTAAAATCATCTGTTTAAAGGTCGGTCACCACACTAGACTGTAAGCTTCTCAGTATCAGGCATCATATGTATGTCTCAGAACATAGCACATTGCTGGGACAAAATAACACTCCATAAATGCTTGTTCAACTGAATTCTTCTCAAATTTTCCCTTCTATGTCATTTTATCTCCACATCAAGGAGAATAAAAATTCAGGATTTTATGATTGATGCTTTGACCTCAAAAACAATGTCTGTGTGCAGCACCAAGCGAGCCTGAAAGCCTGGGGCAGGAGGGTCACCAGGGTCTGGATTGAGGAGGCCCTTAGGCAGCAGCCCTGCTGCCCACTAAGATCCACGCGCTCGGCCTGGAAGCCACCCCAAGTAAACATATATCCTAAGTGAAAAGAGAGCACTTCCTCGCAGAAGCTGCTTCCAGACGAGGTCCTCGGGCTGCCCGCTGTCCAGCAGGGGCCCTGAGACTCTCTTGTAGAGGAATTCTGGGAGCCCTGTGCTCTCCTGCATCCCCTGGCATGTTAGAATTATATTTGATAACTTTCAGATAGGAGGCAAAAGCCATAACCTATCAGTTCTTAAACTGGTGTTACAGTTCAATTTTAGAAAACATCACAGAACTTAAGAAATTGGAATTTAAAAACAGGAAGTACAGAATTCATGTGGGAGGAAGCTGTGCCTCCTTTTTTCCCTTGAACTCGCGAGATATATCACCGTAGTTGTACCGTAATAAATCAGAAAATGACTTGCTGAACTCGAATCCCTTAGTAATACGAGCATCATATATACTTAATAAGTAATCATGAAAGCCCCTGTAAGAAAGACTATGACTACTAGCAAGCTCGGAACGAGAGCAGACCGTGTGTTGTGCGCCATGTCAACTGTCCTATTGGATTGTTGCATTTAGTCCCCTCCACACACCCACAAGACGCGTATCGTCACTTCTGTTTCACAGAGTTGAAAACTCTTGGATAACTTCATAAACGTCATGTTCCAGAGCTGAAATTCACACCTAAGCTTTCTGAATTCAGAAACAGATATATTCATGACTAAACCATACTCCACAGTGCAACAGAGAAATCAACATGTGTTTCATCAGTGGTTATTAAGAGCTGAGCTGGCTGACTGGGCAGGTCTTCATGAAATGACCCTTATGCCTCCATCCCAGAATCAGGGCTAGTTGAGATTTGGCCAAAATGAAGTCAAGTACCAGAAAGAATAAATTCAGATGAGTGATGTGTTTTAGGTGAGGTTACCTTTTAGAATTAAAGACCATCAAACACGTGCTTAAGGCTTATATGCTCTGAGGTTAGGAAAAGCACCAGGAGAAATTAATTGATGCACGATCCCTGGTGCGGTTTTACCAGCAATATTAATATAATGCAGTGTCTGCAACCATGACCTCCCTCTGCCCCAAGCATTTAATGTCTGTGTGTAAATGAAAGTCATGGCATTAAAACATTTTTCCATTTTATTTTGTAAGTAGATTTCACTATCTGTCTCAGCTGGCTTTGTTTTTTCTCCTCAGCTAGATCAACACTTCTAGGGGTCAAAATATTGTCTGGCATTTCTCTTCTAGCCACTTAAGCATGTAGCATAAGTAATTCAACAAGTGTTGATTATAAGCAAATATGTAATATGCTCAGTGGTATAAATGCTATTGACAACCACAAAGCAAGGCCAGGGGATAAATAGTGCCGGGGTGAGATGAGGAGGTGGGGCTGTGGTTTAGATGTGGTTGTGAGGAAGCCTTCTGTGATTTGACGACATTGGAGCAGAGACCTGAAGGAAGATGGGAGTAGGTGAGTCATGATGTAAAGGAGCTGTAGCAGAGGAAAAACTGTAAGGACTTGGACACCCCTTGCTGGCAGAAGTAGGGCGACTGTTTGCCTCTTCGGGCCAGTAGAATATAGCAGAAATGATGCTGTGCCAGTTTCTGCGCCCAGATCTTAAACGATTGGCAACTTCTACTTTGCACCTGTTGGGACTCTTCCTCTTGGTACCCAGCTGCCACGCTGTAAGGAAGCTCAAGCAGCACTTTGGAGATAATCATGTGAAGAGAAACTAGGCCCCTGGCCAACAGCCTGGCTGACCTCCCAGTTGACAGCTAGCATCAATTTACCACTGACCAGTACTGGTTGAGCCACCTCAGTTGATTCCTTGTGAAGCAGAAATGAGCCATCCCACCAAGCCCTGCCGAAATTGCAGATTCATGACTATAAAACAAATGATTGCTGTGGTTTAAAGCCAGCCACCAAGTGTTTGGATGGTTCTTAACACAGCAATGGGTAGCTGCAACAGGAACTTTTCAGATAAAGGAAATGTAAGGGCAAAGACCTTAACCCACAATAATGTTTGACATGTTCTAGATAAAGTAAAGGAAACCAGGGTGGCCCAGCAGAGACTATAAGAAACAGAGTAATGGGGGATGAAGTCAGAGAGTTGGTTGGAGGCAAGATTTGAAGGACACTGCAAGCCATGACAAAGATATCTATTTTATTCTAAGTGATATGGAAAGCACTAGGTCCTGCTGAGCAAAGGAGTGATATGATTTGACTCCCATTTTAAAGTTCTTGAGCACATGGTGCTCAAGAAATGAATGAAGGCCTAAAGCAGTAGGTCTCAATCCTGGATCCATACTAGAATCAGGAGGGGAGTTAAAAAAGGAAAGAAGAGGGGAAAAGCATTGGGTCCATCACAAACAATTGAATCCAAGTTGTTGGGAGTGGATGTAGGCATTGATTCAAAACACCACCAACAAAAACAAACCCTCCCAGTGATTCTAACATGCAGTCAAGTTGAGATCTACTGCCTAAACCAGGGGTTAGCAAACTACCGCTCACAGGCCAAATGGCCCACCACCTGATTTTGTAAAATAAAGGTATATTGGCAAGGACTCCACTCATCCATTTACATATTTTCTGTGACAATGTTCTTGCTACAATGGCAGAGTGGAGTAGTTGCCACACTACACTGCAAAACCTAAAATATTTATCATCTGACCTTTTACAGAAAAATATTGCCAACCCCCAGCCTACAGCAGTGGCTCTCAAATTTTGGATCAGAATCATGGGAGAATGTGATACAAATATAAAGAGTCAGTGCTTCAAGAAGCCTGGGCCTTTATTGGCTCTCCAGGGGATTCTGCTACACACTGAAGTTGGAGCCACTGGCCTGGCAATGAGGAAGACCAGGGCAAACAAAACACCCAGACTGACCAGCAGTGGAATCTGAGCTGAGCCTCCTGACTTGGTGACCTCCTGCCCCTCTTTATGCCGGTCTTTTCCCTCATGGACCTGCAGATGTGAACAGGCTTCTCTCCTGAACTGAAAAATGGAGATGTTACCAGAATCATTTCGGTTGCTCTTTATACCATGGGATGATGCATCCCACCCCACCACCCCCACAGATCACTGCCTCTTACATTAATAGGCAACATCGCAGGTGGGGCGGGGGCCCGGGCCATGGCCAAAGTGCAAGGGCTGTCCGTGTTCTTCACCAGGAACCCACACCTTCGTCCCCACCACTGGGTTGCTCATGGCAATAGCACCCAGCACACGATGAGGCAGGGCGCATTACTCTGGAGCAGTGGGTCTCAGCCATGACCACGTACCACCTATAAATTATAATCTGATCTTGGATCACAGTGTTGGAAGTTCTCAGTTTAGTACATCTAGGGTGAGGTCTAGCTAGATGATTCTTATGCACAGCCACCCATGGCTGGGAATCATTGTTCTAGACTCTAGAACTTAGAAGGTGGTTTCAAAATATTAACATGCATCAGAATCCCTGGGAGGGCTTGTTAAAACACAGGTTGCTGGGCTCCACCCTAGAGTTTCTGGGAGTTCTGGGGTGGGACCTGAGAATTTGTCTTTCTAGCAAGTTACCAGGTGTGGTTGCTGCTGCTGCTGGTTTGGGGACGGCATTGTGAAAACCACCATTTTAGGGTTTGGTGAGATCCTTACCGTCAACTGTCCTGCAGGCTGTGGCTCATGGGCTTGGTTCAGAGCATTTCTATTCTGTTGTTAAACGGCTGGCAAGTCATAGTGTCTCCAGATCTCAGTTTCCTTTGAGTGGATACTGAGCCCATTGGGGAAGCTCAATGGTACTGGGCTGAACAGTATCCCCCAAAATTCATGTCCACCTAGGACCTGTGAATAGGACCTTCTTTGGAAAGAGGCTCTTTGTAGAGACAATCAAGTTAAGGTGAGGTCCTACTGGATTAGGGTGGCCCTTATGATCCCCATAGGTATCCTTATGAGAAGAGGGAAATCTGGACACAGAGACCCACAGGCACCCTGGGAAGAGGCCAAGTCTGGGCACAGAGACAGGGGGAGGCAGCTACAAGCCAAGGGGCACCGAGGACTGTTGCAAGCACAGAAGCTGGGAGGGAGGCACGGAACACATCCTCCCTCGGAAACTCAGGAGGAAACGAGCCCCGCCAGCACCTTGATTTTGGACTTCCAGTCTCCGGAACCGTGAGCGAATGCGTTGCTGTGGTTCTGAGCGGCTCGGTGTGGGATGATTTGGTAGGGCAGCCCTAGGGGACCCAGACAGGACCAAAGGCGTGACCGAGGATGATTAATAAAGACAGGCAGACAAGGCATTTCAAATTCGAAGTTACTAATTGCTCCTTTAAAACCCACCACCAGTGAGAACCTGAACAAGTAATTATATAACCCACGGATCTAATGAAGTACTTCCCTGCTCTCCCCACCCGGCTTCCCCCAGGCTTTGAGCATGGGAGGAGGAGAAGGCAGTCCCGAGAGTCTCAAAGCTCCTACATCCTATGTTCCCCTGCTCTTATAAACGTCTTCAAAAAATAGTACCTGGATCTGGCTGGAACCAAACCCCAGAGCTTCTTGTCCATCAATTAATATTTATAGGGCCTTCACAATGAGCTCAGCAGGCATATAAAAAACAACAGTACCTGCAGACTGTTATTAAGCCAAAGAAGAACAAGTACCTCGCCTTCCTTTTCACAAGGTGTTGGCAGCAGGGTGGTTGTGTCTGGGTCAAAATGAACATTCCGCCACTCATTCCACAAAAATGTATTGAATACTCACTAGGTTCCAGGCCCTCTCTGGGCATCAGAGACCTGGCAGTGAACAAAAGAGACAGAAACCCCTGCCTCAGTGAGAGGGTGGAGGGTAAAATTTCTAACCTGCTTGTGGACAGGAGCTGATCCTTAACAAATGCCAGTAACAGGCATCTAGAGACAAGGGAAGCTCAATTTGGTGACTGTGTTAGCCAGTCTGCAAGAAGGCTGCTTGTTCATTTCATAGACCCCTGTCCAAAACCTACTACTGGGACTTAGGCATCTGCAATTTCATGGCCTGTGGGTGAGGCCAGGCTTAAAATAAGAAAATGCCTTGCCTCCAAGGAAGAATCAGATGCTGGTTGGATTTCCAGTTCTCCCGTCTAACTAAAATATTCACTCTAAAGTCATTTGGAGCCAAAGCACAGCAAACTTTCCAAGAAGCTTCTCCTTAGCACTGCCCCTCAGAATTGATGTGCCAATTCAGAGGATGCCGTGACTCCTGTTGGCAACTTGGTTTCCTTCAGGGCAAGGTGGCTTCCCAATCCCCCAAAAGGGAAAGTTGTTTTGACGGTGTTTGCAGGGCTCTTCTTGGAAAGTGGATAGGTACTAGGGAACTCACATCCTTATATCTGAGCATAGCCACTGCCCAGAGCAAGAGTTTTCTAGATCAGGATACTGTGAGTGTAATGTCCACAGAGGCAGGTATCACCTGTCTTGCCCAGTGTGGCAACACAGCACATTGCACAGAGCCTGGAGCCTATGGGCTAGTGAAGGAATGAATGACTGAATGACTGAGCTAGAAACATCATGGAACTTTGAAGTCCCATGGGGCTCTTGCCAGGGAACCTCTTCTCCCTCATGCACCTCTTGTTGACCTTATTGAAGACACACACCATGTGCTGTCCATGGAGCATGGAGGTGAGACATAAGGCAGAGGTTGGAGGAGCTAGGGACCTAGCAGAAAACCACAGAGTAGGAAACCTGCCTTCAGAAGATCTAGACAATTGCATGGTGTAGGATGAATAGGGGGGAATGGCTTGTAGGCTGGAGAAACAGCCCTGAGCCTCACATCCTTCTCCCCTCCAACTCTACTACCAGGCACCATTTTAAATGGAGGAATTTGGGGGGGGGGTGGATTTTGAAAGAGGAAGATTTGAAGCCATCACCTTCAAGGCAATGGATTTGGGATGAATGGGAATGGTGACGGCCTAGTGAAGATTGAGCTCCATATTTGGAAGTAAGAAGGAGAGAACAAAACGTAAAAGAACGATAACACTCAGTTGCAGTATAATACACACCAGAACGTCTACAGAATGCTTACAGTACCGTGCTAGCATATGCAGAAAATGTACGCAGGGCAAACCTGCATGGAGAATGTATTCATGATATTCTATGGGGAAACAAGAATCAGAAAACAAGATCTATCCACAGGAAGAGTCCCACCCAGGATATGCATTTATCACTCATGCTTTGCTCTTTTACACACTGAGGGCTTTGTAGTTACAATTCTCTCCCCTGGGAATGCCATCCTTTCCCAAAACCTCTCTTCCAGGAAAACTGTTCAGTCTTCAAAACTTAGTTTTTCTTTCATCCCGCCCCCTGCTCAAGAAGAAGATGAGTGCTTTCCCCGTAGACTACCGTAGCTTCCTGGACCTCCACCATCATTGCATGTGTGATTGAGAATTGTGGTTTGACCAGCTGCTCATCTGTCTACTCGGCTTGGCTGTGAGTTGCTGAAGGCCAGGATCCTGTCCTATTCATCTTCATCTCCCCAGGATCTGACATGAAGAAATTCTCAATCTATGTTTATTTGGGGGAAAGAACGTAAAAAGATGGTTACACGCTGTGTCAGATTTGAGCATCCAAAGGGGACACATCTATTGGAGAACGAGTTGTTGTAGAGAGCTGGAAAGCACTCCAAGGCCATCCAAGCAGTGGGGGAAAGGGAAGACCATATGTCACCACGGGATGAGAGCTACCCCATCTTTCAGGAGGCCCTCTCAGGAAGCAGGGAGGCTCACAGGCGATTGGAGACTTGTTTATTTCAAATAAGCACTTGCTGGAGTGTTCACGGATCAGCAGGTTCCAACTTGAACTTTCCAGAGAAGTCATGGCCATATCGCCCACATTTGGTGCAAGAGTGGGGGGCCGAGAAACCAGAATGACAAGCCCCATCAGCACTGCTTAAAGCTGCCATCTCAGCAAGACCCCTGAGCTTGGGAGGATAAGCTACCCCTCCACCCCTCTGCCAGTCTTTCCAAGTTGCTCCCCAACAGAGTGGTAAGCAAAATGAAATAACTGTGGTATTTACCGCTGTTAATTAGCAGAAAGGTGCCCATGAGTAATTAAGGGCGTGGTGCAGCCTTTCTTCACTGACTCCCTCCTCTGCAGGGCTAAAGACTCCAGCAGAGAGGCTCCCTCCTGGCTGAAACCTGGCAACTGGCCTGGGCTTCTTCCCTGTGGCTGATTTGGGACCTGTCTGCTCCTCAGCCTGTTGAGATCTGCTCCATTTCCACAGTAGGCAGTGCCCGGGCCATGAGCTTCTGGAAAACTCCGTGCTGGAAGCCACTCATGCGGTGACAGGCATTTGAAGCCCCTAAAGAAAAGAATTGAAGAGTGAGAATCACAGACTTTAGGAATGTCCAAGTCCAAATGAAGTCACCCAAAAAACCATTAGGAGATTATCCCCAAGGCTCTCTTCATATGGCAGGTAGGTGCAAAAGTGTTAAACCAGGAGCAAAGCTTTCAATGCCCTAGCTCAATAGTCAAGGGCTCTAGCAAAGACCCTTGGAGAGATGCTTCAGATGGGAGGATAGATTAGGGAGTGAGTTGATGAAGCGGGAAGGGAGTGTTTCTTTTATTTGGATGAAGTTTATAAATTATAACATGCTCTGGCTTCTCATTCCTTCAGTAAGAGTAACATTGAACCTTGTGTTGCACTTTGCACTTTCTATTGTCCTTTTACAAACAATATCTCATTTAAATTCTCCCCTCTCTTATAATCCCAAAAAGCCCACAAGGGCAAACATTATTATTCTGATTTTGTAGATAACGAAAGCAAGGTTCAGAAAATTCAAGTGGCCTTCCCAGATTCATATGACAGAACCCAGACTCAAAACTCACATCTTCTGATCCAAGCCCAGGGCTCAGATTTTCCACCCTGGTATGTTCTGAAAAAAATCAGAGTCAGCATTTTCCTCCCACCTGGTCCCACATCCTGCAAAGCTAAGTGACAAGCAGGTTGATAGCAATGAATAATGTATTTCCTTCTGGGAAGAGAAGTGTGGCTGATGAGCTGAGTTTCTCTTCTGGTTATACAGAGAGAAGCTTAGTGGAGCTTGGCTTAACTTTCAGATGGCTAGAGACCCAGGATGAAGGGTCCTTCTGAACTTCACAACTCAGAATTCTAGTTCAGAGAAAAAGAACCAAGACATTGGTCGCCAGACAGACCCCTACACCCCAATCAGGTAAGAGCTGAAATAACACAACCTTCTCATCCCCCAAGTCCTCAAAAGGTAGTAGCATGACAATAGCAACCAACAAATTAGTAACCCATTACCTACAGATTTTAATTAGTCAAGAAAACTAGACCCAACTTGAACTCCTCCCTAGAAATTCTTCCTGTTCCAAGCACCTGGCAGGGACATTCACTCCTATCTGGGAATGTTTTCAAGAAGCTGGCAACAACCAGCTCAACCTGTCCTGTCCTCTAAGATGTAGGAAAAAATTCTTGGATAAGCCACTGAGCCAGCTAATGATTCTAGCAGAGCTCAGAGACCTATGGAGAAGGGAAAGGGCGTTGGTTAGAGCTGCTGCTGATTTCTTAGCAAATCTTGGCTGAACCATATAGAAACAAAACACCAAGAAAGACATCTCATTTTCATACTTGGAGATTTAAAGGATTCTCTTGATTATCCACTCAAACAAGGTTACACTAAAACAGAGTAAAGAGTTACTTACATTTCATTTGGAGATAAATGAAATATGCTTTCTCTTGCAATTTCCCCCCTACCTACATAAAGTTGTTTTGGCTCACGTGTCTTTTGCTGGGCATCCTTTAATTACATATTAGCTCTGAAATGGAGGTGGGAGGGATGACCACAAATGATCTAGCATGGGCGTTCTATATATGAATGTATTCGTTTCCTGGGGTGGCTATAAAAAGGTACCACAAACTGGATGGCTTAAAACAACAGAACTTTATTGTCTCATAGTTCTGGAGGTAGAAGTCTGAAATCAAGGTGTCAGCCTGGCCAAGCTCCCTCTGGAAACTGTAGGGGAGGATCTTCCCTTGCCACTTCCCAGTTTCTGGTGATTTTCTGGCCATCCTTGGCTTTCCTTGACTTGCAGGCGCATTACTTCCATCTCTGCCTTGGTCGTCTTTTCTCTGTTTTTCTCTCCCTGTGGAGTTCTCCTCTCTTGTCTGTGTGTCTCTGTGTCAAGTTTCCCTCTTCTTTTAAGGTCACCAGCTTTATTGGATCAGGGCCTACACTAATCCACTTTGGCCTCATCTTAACTAATTCCATCTGGATGACCCTATTCCTAAATAAGGTCATCTTCTGAGGAACTGGGGGCCAGGACTTCAACCTATGTTTTTGGTGGGGGACATAAGTTAGAATCAATGGGGTATGGTCTTTGGTTCTATCTCCCAGGGGTGCTCCTCACTCACCTGTGATGAGAGAGAGATGTATAATGAGTTTGTACATCTGCTGTTCTCAGGGAATGGTCTCAGCCATCGCTGGTTCTCAGGAACATCCATAACTGCTGCTACCCTGAGGTGACTCGCTGATGACTCACAGGAACAAGAGCTGCTCTTCTCTCTGCCCCGTATCTGTGAGTGGTCCCCAAGGCAATGGGAAGCAGTCACCCTTCCCTGCCCCAGGATCCCCTGCCTTGTCAGTCTTCTCTAAACCACAGAGCTGAACATCCATATCTTTTCACTGACGGATCAGGTAGATCTCAAAGAACAATACAGTAGAGGAGGGAAATGCACCTTACTTATGCCCTTGCATTATACCAGGTTGGAGACACCTTATAGATTGCAGGAAAGCAGGGGTCCCATGTGGATGCAAAACTCTCCCTGCCTGCATTTCCTCATCCTCCCATCTTCCCTTCTAGTATGCATCCCATACTTCTTCCTCATTTGCTACTTATATCTTACAAACTAAGGTTCTACTGGATGTTAGTGGACGATCTCACCTACATGTATGTGTGAACTATGAAGGAAATGAGTGTCAAGAATGGGAAAGAGGGTGGATGCTAAACATGTATTAAATCTTCTTCTATAGAAAGCATCAGTGATTTCCTAACAAGTGACCTAAGAAGCAAGCAGTCCTAATCAAAGCAAATATAATTTTTATTTTCTTAGAGACAATATGCTTAGAGACAATAGCATATTCCTCATACTTGCATGGCTTGGACTTTGATCCTTTTGAAAATTATAACCTTAAAACTAGTGTACTAAAAGGCATTTGATTCCTTCCAGAGACTTTCTTATTCTTATTCAGAATAAGAGATTTCTGTGTGGATGAAACTTAGCCATCAGGGTTGGATGGTGACAACTACAATTAGATAATGCCAATGACCAAATTTTTCTTGGTTTATCCCACCCCAAATGGAAAATTGAGAGGCAGCTTCGCAGGGTCTTCATTATATGCACAAATCTTACCTCAAATATTTCTATGATGACATGTAAAAGGAGTAAAGTTAATAACTAAAAGAGCCCTAGACGCTTTCCCCTATAGTGTGATATGTATTAAATTGCTGCAAAATGACAAGGTAGAGGTAAGGAATCTAACAGGACTGGCCAGCTACTCCCATAACTTGATGGAAAAATTGGCCTTCCCTGAAGAAAAAGAATAATGCTCTTCTCAATTGAGCTCAGAGATGTGGATGAAAAAGTAATGGAAAGTTCACTCATCCAGCTGAGACATTCAAGTAAACGCTATGATGAATGGTGACCAACAGATATAAGTAAGTTACATAGTATAGACACGAATAAATCAGAATAGGCTGGCATTTTTCAATCAACCACAAAAGAATTTAGCCAATGGGGGAAGCCCATGAAAATTTAATATTTCCCTTTAAAGAATGACACTCACAAAACTTACACTTGCAAAACAAATAACAATCCCATACATTCATATGATGTGTTTATTATTTCAGAGCCTTATTGTATCTCTTATTTTTTAACTTCACACTCTGTGAGACCCATTGTGAAGATATCATTACAAACAAGTTTCAACTGATAAAACAGGCAGCAAGAGCAACTGACAGTTTCAAGGTCATATACCTAATTTAGAGTTGGTTCATGATTCAAATCCATATCACTGAAACTTGAGTTTGTCATCTCCTCCCAGAGCATGCGGTTCTGTTTAGCTCATGCCACCTTGGCCATGCATTTTCCAAGGAGAATAAGTGCCCTTTCCAAGCAATAAAAAGAAATAATAATCTGGAACTGCCTTGGCCCCCTGACCCTAAGGCACCCTCGCAGGTGTTGACAGGCATTTGCTAGAACAAATGAAAAAGAGAGGGTCCCAATCTCCCCCCTCTTCCCTTTTTATGTCCTGTGGTTATTGTTCTGTGGTGCAGGTATTGAGCCCCTGCTGTACCAGGAACAGGATTAGACAGGTTAGTGGAGCGTCAGATTTCAGAATCTTAACTTTTTCACTTTACTTCTCAGCACGTAGGCTTCAGAATTGACACCAAGGCAAGAGGGAAAGTGGTAGAGGCAAAAGGTAAGATAAAAAGCTGATAGACAGCTCAGGGAACTAGAGGGGAGAGTCAAAGTATGAAGGTGGAGACCCCACGTGATCGGATGCAGCTAATCAAATAGTTATGGCATTGAGGCTATGCCAGTGCTTGAACTGGTGAACACTGAAGGCTTGAAAAAGAGGGAGATTATGGCAGATTCAGATAGAAACCACTGCACAAGAAAAGTAAGAGAAAAGTCTTATTTTAAAAGTGGGAGAGCTGCACTGGTTGTTGAGGCTTACGCATCTTGTTCCTTGCCAAGAAATAGATAGCATTTACTGAGCTAATGACCTCTGCCACTAAATTCCAGTAAGGAAAAGAAAATTGTCTTGGACCATAGCAGAAAAGTAGAGGAAGGGTGACAGGAAGCCGTTTAAGAATGAGATCAAATGACCCATGAGTGCGTTAGGAGAGAGAACCCTGACTCTATTTATTATCTGGATGAAAGGCTGGGATGACCTCCAATGGTCTCCTTGGATTCTAGATTCCATGGTAGTTGTGGGCAGGAGACGGCCTCCAAGCAGGCACGGACTCCTACAGCAATGTGATGTTAAAAGCTGGAAAGACCTGATGAATGACAAGTTCAGTTTCTACAGTATGATGAGGAACAAGAGCACAAAATTTGGAGTTAGAGACATGGGTTTAGTCCCTGATCCTCTTTCACTTGCTGTGTGACCTTGGACAATTCAGTCATACTCTCTGAGCCCCAGTTTTCTCCATGTGCATGAGTATGAAGTAGATGGCAATGTTCCACACACAGGATCGTCATGAGCATCAAACATAGGAATAGGAGAGGTACTCAGTGCCAGAAGATACCGTGTAAATGTCAGTATTACTCACCTGGGAACATCAAAGACCCAAGAGAAGAAATGACTCGCAAAGGGCCAGTTATTGTGACATTCAGGACTAGAACTTGGGTCTAACGACTAATGCTTCTTGCTAGCTGAGAATAGAATGATTTGCGGGTGTTTATAAATGTCATGTGGCAATTTGTTGAGATGCTCCCTTTGCCCTCTGGACTGAGCCATGAACAAACCCCAGATCAATTGCCAAAGCATTGATCTCCTTCCCACTCATCCTGAGAGTGCAGAAAAATTGGTCCCTCCTGAGATCAACAGGGCAGCCCCCCAGTAGCCTATGGGTGCTCTCCGTTCATCCTGAAGAGTGGAGGCACCAATAGGCAGCACTGGGGGTGGGGGCCATTCCAGCTTCCTCGGAGAAAGCCATACCTCCATGGTCACCAAGGCCAGTAACAGAAATCTGCATGGGTGCAGGCAAGCATGGGGCGCCCGTGAGCTGGTACCATCCCCAGGAAGCGAACGGGGCCAGTCACATGCATAGATGCTCCCCTCCTGTAGCTCCTCACAAGACAGCCTCTGTCACCCAGGATGCCAGCTGAACCATAAACCCATTGGGTGAGCCCCAGCAGCCTGTCCAACCCTACTGGGAAGCAACACATCCGGCTCTTGACAGCACCCTTATGACTGTTTGGCTGAGAAATGGTATTTTAAATAAAGAGAGAAAAAACGCCCTATTATTTTACTCTGGTAATTGACAACAAGTTTCTCATGAGTAATTTTATAGCGCTCAGGGTGTGCCGGGGTTTGCGTTCAACTTCTCTTTACAGGAGCCTCAAACTTGCAGTACAAACACTGTTTTGAATGGAATGAAACATGTTTCAAAAATGCATATGGATATTGTCAAGGCTTTAGTTGAAATATTCCGATCCTGTGACCCACACGTTAAAAGACTTCTCAGTTTCTTTTCTTGAAGTCCTCTTTCAGGAGGAAAGATTTGGGATTCTGTAAGATCTTTGCTCATTTTTACCCTATATCTGTATATACTTCTTACAATTCGTTTTTATAGCAACCAGTGGGTAAAAATGTAAAAAATGCAGAAAACTAGTTTCTCAAAATATTATTTTTGAAAGGATGGGAAGGGGTTTCTGAAGTCAATATAGTTGGAAAATGCTGCCTATTCTCTACTGGTTTTAACAACTCACAATATGCCTTAGTGCAATACAGGCTCTGGGAAGTCTTGCAGATGAAAGCCCTGCTCACCACTGTTTTGAACACAGAATTTCCACAAAGGCAATCTGACGAACCAGATAGCTTGCGCTGAGGAAGAAGCTGGACACTGAAACCTGGTTTCTGCCCCAGGAGGAAACATGCATAGGGTAGCTACATTCAAGGCCATTTGGTATCTTATAGGACTTTGTATGGCCATGGAAAAGCCTAAAATTTTGCAAAAGACACTACCCTTGTCCTCTCACAGTGGCTACCGGGTGGACTCACTGTGCGGCTTCACAATGGTGGCCCTTCATGGTTCCATTTGGTTTTCTCCATTGATTTTAATGAGGAGTGGCTATGTTTTATAGCGAGTGCTAGTTTGGTCATGGGATTTTTCTTCTCTCCAGCCTTAGGAGAGCTCATCCATTCTTCAGGTTTTACTTATGCCCTCCAGGCAGATGGTTCCTATATTTACAAGCCAAGTTTTAAACTTCTCTCCAAGCTCCAGCCCTCATACCCAGCTTCCTGTTGGGCATTTTCATCAGCCACTAAACTTTCCTATGAATCTTAATATAAGCCCAGGCTCATCGTCTCTTAAACCAGTCCCCCCCCGCCCCCCAATATCCCTATTTTGGTCAATAACATTGTTCTCCATGATCTCTCCCCCAACCCCTGCCCCCAATCATCCCCATTCTCTATGTACTCACCATGAGACCTTTTTCCCTCCCCTCTCCACTGCCCACAGGCACTTTCTTCTTTGTGCCATTTCTTCTTTGAAATGTCTCTTTTACCTGTCCTTTCCTTCCCCTTTCTATTTACTAGCAATATAGAAGAGATCGTATCCATTGTGGATACATTCCCTATCTTCTAACTCCCTTCCACTAGCCACCCTTCTTCCAATCCACCCATGGAATTCTCATACCCAACTGTGTCCCTAGACTTTGTTGAAAACAAAGCAAAAGACAGATGCCCAGGAGATGGTATTTTTCAACAAGTTCCACAGGTGATCCTTTTTCTCTATTGTGGTTAGAAACCATTACTCCACATTAATTTGTCTTTTTTGTCCTTTCCTGTTGGAAAAATCATCAGCTCTCTGAAGGTCAAGTCCAGACTCTAAGGCACTCAGGTCCCTTATGATGTAACCTAGCATACCCACCCAAGTGCATCTTCTTCCATATAGATGTATCTGAAACATGACCAAATAAAGAAAACATGCCAGAGTTTCTGTGACATCTAGAGAGTGACTCTGGCTGATTCAACTGGAAATCTTTCTGGAACTACCTGCAGCACCCTAGCAGAGAGTCTTGCTCTCGGTGACCATTCAAAACAAAGTGAACTCTGCAATTACAGTATCTCCTTGGACACAGCCTCGGCCTCCTCAGCAGGCAAAAGGAGCCCCACCTTTTGCCTGCTTACTTGTGCCAGGCATTTGCTCAGTGCTTGATGCCAACACTATTAACTAGCTGCTACTGTGCCTTTTCCATGGAAGAGAATCTTCTTCCATCAACATCTAAAAATTCCTGCATATCTTTCCCATAAGTAAGAAGCACAAATAGTATTTTGAAGTGCCTTAAAATCGAAATGTGCATGTACATTTCTGCCTTTACTACTCGAGCATCAGTGAAAATAATCAAAGAGTTGGGGAAAGAGAGTGAGAAGTGAACTGCTTGTCTCCTTTAGACATGATTGGAAGTAGCAAGTGGGGAAGAAATGGAAAAGACTGAAAAAAAGGAAACTGCCTATTTCCTACATGGACACGTCTCACTCATGTGTTGGTACTTGGCATTATGGCCAAACTCAAAGGCAATCAAATCGTTTGGCCTCCTTTTGCATTTTGAAGAAAAGTAGTAAGGACCTCTTCCTCCCAACCCAGACTGCTTCAGAAGTGATTTATTCAAACTTCCTTCTCCACAGAGTAGATACCTTGGACCCCTCCCAAACTTACCCCAATAATGGCTGCCCACCTTCATGTCGGCCCCTTTGAACCCTTCCTAATCACAGCTGAGCCCTCTCTCTGCACCTGCCTCCACCCACCCCTAACCCAAGAATGACAAGCCCAGCAGAGGAGGGGGGTGGGATTATCACAAATGAAGTCAAGATAATCCCAGGCAAGGGCCTTTTATCCAGGAAAAGTCTCCTTCTAGTCCTCATCACAACTCTTCACAATCTCCTCTTAATAACTTGCATGCCAGGATGATGCAAAGACTAAGCCTGTTGAGGAATGGGATGCCTTGTAGCCCTGCCATGGAGTGCTTTGAGCCAGGGGAAGGAGGGGCAGGTGGAGGGAGAAAAAAGAGAGGAAAGCAAGACAAAAGAGAACATACTCTGCAATCTTTCTGCTAAAAGCCTTTGTTCAGCCGGCACGTTATTTGATGATCTAGACAAGGCATAATAATGTATTTTATCTGTTCAGTTTATGATGTGTGTGTGTCATAGGTCTACATACATATTACTGACTATAAAATATATATAATATGTGCCAGGAAGAGAGAGAAGAGGGAATGCAATTGCTTCTGACTCAGTGAGAGTTTGCTTTGTCTTAGGCGAACTGGTCTTCTAGCACCCAAATGGTGATTATTATCTAAAGTCAAGCAGTGATTGTTGAGGAGAGGCCATTTCATAAAGTAGAAAGAACTTTTAAAATAATAGTAAACTGTTATGTTAATTCCTGCATCCAAGAGCCTGAACAAAGAACAGCAACGGGACTTACTTGACATCTAAGAATAGAGTTTATTTTTTTAAAGTGCAGTCAGGGAGAGAAATATGTGGTGAGACAACCACCAGAATATTACCGAAGATTACCAAGACCCACAAGTTTACTTTCTACCTACAGACCTAGTAGAGCAAACTTGCTTCCTTCTATGTTTTCTGAAACATATTCTTTATTAATGAATTTATGGAGAGGCTTCTGTAATGGAGTAAGAAACAGCACTGGGGTTAGACAATCCTAGGTTCAAATTTCATTTCTGCCCTTTGTTAACTGTGTGATCTTGGGGTTCCCTAACCTCGCTGATTCTAGGTTTATTCATTTGTAAAATGGAATAAGAATACCTACCTTGGAGGTTTTGTGCATAGTATAGATAATTCATGCAGCCAACACACTGCACATAGTAGGACCATAGGTTGACCATTTTCAATTATGCAGTTGGGGAGTGATTTTGCCTTGGTCTCTAAGACTGTCCTTCCTACCTACTGCAAAGCAGACAGAACCCTAACCATGGCAAGAGGTACGCTGCTGCATGAGATTGGCCCTCCCTGACTGCCTTTGGGAGGCCAGCCTCACTTTCTGCAGTGTCCATGAAACCAAGACCCTGAATTTTAATCAAACTGCTGCAGAGGCCCAGACTTTGTATTATATCTTAAGTGATACCCTTCTCTGAAAGAAAGGATTTGTCAGATGGCATCCAAATTAGTTGCTTTTTACTTCTCTGTGGAAACTTGGGAGACCCGTCCTCAGGACTATTTATTGCCTCTGGATGAGCTCATGATTTCCCGGATGTAGTTTAAAGCTCTTGGCTCAGGTAAGACGCAGTCTGTGCTCTCTCACTGACCACATGAGTCACTTCCTGCTCGCCACAGGTTGACTCTCTGTAGTCATTCATTCATGTGTTCACTCAGTCCCTCATTTAGCAACTGAGTGTTTTTAGGAATACTAGGAGATACGACACGGGCATAGAAAAAGGGGGCTCTGTTGTTCAAGGGTGTCTCCCTGGAGACCACACTTTCACGCAATAATGAGCAATTTTGACAAGTCTTAAAATCTTGTTCTGCACATTCATTGTTGCCTTCAGCTGTCTGGACATCATGGAAATCATCAAAGACAGGAGAAGATCAGGAGAAGGAAAAAGGCTCATCTTTATTCAGCAGCGTCCGGGATGAAAAGGAAGCAAAGAGTTGAAAAGGAAGGAAACTTACTATTTAATACATTGTAATTGCCTTCAAGAGATATTTCATCTAGTTGAGAAAGTGGTATATGAAGAGCTAATCATTCAAGGTAACAATTCTGGAAAAGCCAATACACTATTCTTTCCATTTTTCTGAGGATTCAACATTTCTCGGAAAAGAAAAAGTGTCACAAGCAGTATGTATTAATTTTCACATGAGCGGCTTAGACACATATTATAAAAGATCAAAGTAGGAACAGTTGTCCTAAACTGAAATGGCAGAGAAAATCTCTGTGAAAGAAAAAGGCCTTGAGTTGAGCCATTTGAGATAATGTAGTAATTTTCATCATTATTATTGGGAAGTAATTTCATTTCTCAAGTCCATGTGATATGCCAGACACTGTGCTAGGTACATAATCTATACTGTCCCATTAATCTTCATGATAGCCCTACAGAAGAGAAAACTGAGGCTCAGGGATGTTAAATGGGTTCAAGTTTTGACAGCTGATTGTGGGTGGTAAAGTCAGGATTTGAACCTGGTTCTACATGACTCCATGGGTCAATGCTCATTCCATTCTGTCATATCACTTCTCTGACTAGCAGGATTTAGTTGAGTGGGGAGGAAATGCTAGGCCAGGGAGGTCAGTGTGCACCACAGGATGGTGACAAGACTATCCATGGCATGTGAAGAAGAATACAGGGTTAGCTACAGCAGGGATTTGCTGGTTGTTCCTAATAGCCTTTCTCACCTTCTTGCTTTAGTAATAAACCCCCGAATCTTAACATGGCTACCCACGGTAAAAATAAAAACATTTTCCAGGGTCCCTTGCAGCTGGATGAGGTCATGTGACTAAATTTTGATCTCCCTTGAGATATAAGTGCAACTTCCAGAAATTGTCCTTCAAGTGTGTCAATCTTTACTCCTTCCTCCTTCTTTCTGGATAGGCTGTGAATTGGATAACTGTCTCTGAAATGACCAAGGAATATGTGGGGGGGTGAAATCATTTTATGAATCCCAAAAAGAGAAAGATTATATTTGTAAACTAATCCATTCCTCTGGGTATGATACCCTTTGATTGCATTAAATTCTAAGGGGACTTTGATTAGATTACTTAATAAGATTTAGGTCTCTTGATCGGACTATGTCAGTGAGGCTTTCCTCAGGTTGAGTCTCCACCCCCTTGCCGGATCTGAAATAAACGGAAACATGGAGAAAGACTCACTCAGACAGACACAGAAAAAGAGAGCTCTGCCATTTTTTTTTTATCCTGCCATGTGACAGAAAGGAAAGTATCAAAAAGCTGAGGTCCCAGAGAGATACAAGCCATTTGTCTGATAGCTTGTAGTTGAACGCTAGAAGAAAGCTGAGCAGTTAAGCCTGAGAGAAGAGGCCCAGTAAGAGAAAAGCCCTATGCCTGGTTTCCCTCAGCTGCACTCTGGGAGATGTATGGCCCAGAGGGGAAGGCAGAAACTGGGCAGGGATGGCCCGCCATCTTGCTTCAACACATGGCAGCTGACTTGGGTGAGAAAGCACCTCTTATGGTGCCTTGAGTTAGACTTTTAAGGGCCTTGGAACTATAAGCTTTTACCCCCAAATAAATACCCTTTATAAAAGCTAACACATTTTTGGTACTTTGGCAAACCAAAGCAATGTACCATGGGATGATCTTCAGAACAAAGATCATCAGGTAGAGCAACAAGATAGAAGGAGCAGGGGTCTCTGGGACTTTGGTGGAGCAGAGCCATTGTTCTGTCCTGTATAGCCCACACATGGACGTTGAAATGAGTGAGAAATAAGCTCTGGGTAGTTTAAGTCACAGCTATTTGGGGTTATGCTGTTACTGGCAATTGAATCTAATCCTAATTAGCACACAATCTAATTTTTCTCTTTTTTTAGGACAGTAAGAAGAATTTATTTGGGAAATGGGGGAAAGAACAAAGCTTGCTGAGAAATGGGAGAGAAAGACGGAAATACACACCAAGATTTGGTGTGGGATCCTCTAGGCAGATAGAGTTCTAGTTTTTCTTGAGATCAGAATTTCCATAGGTAATGAGTGGAGAGCATATTGTAAAGATTTGGATATCATAGAGAAGTTCTCAAGTTATGTTAAGGAATGTTTCACTTAGTTTGTAACTTTAGGAAACCAGCAAAATCTTCTGGGTAGACAAATAACATAATAAAAGTGGCATTTCCAGAAGAGTACTCTGGCTGTGCTCTGTAGGGTGGCCTGGCCTAAAGAGTTAATGAAGAAGAGAAGCAGATGGGAGGTATTCAGCGCCTCACAAAGAGGGCAGAAGAGAAGTGGTCAGGAATTGAAGCTGTAGGATTTGGATACTGAGTAGATATTGAGGGTCAGAAGACAGAGTAGTCACAGGTGACTAAGATTTCTCTTTGAAGAGCCATGATACTTTAGCAAAAAATAGGGAGATCAGAAAGCGAGAGAGAATTCAAAGAGGGACAAAGAGTTTTATTTTAGATGTGTGGAGCTTGAGACGGTGGTAAGACATCTAAATTTATACAGCCAGAATAACTTGTCAGATGCAAAGTCTAAACATACAAGTTTAGATAGCATTAAGCATATGGGGGTTAGCTGAACTTGTGACACTAAATGAGTCTTTCAAGGAATATGATATAGGAATAGGACCAAATTAGTAAGTAGGAGAAGGAAAAAGGGAAGGCAGAGATCAAAAGTAGTCAGTGAAAAAGGAGGTGGTAACTCAGTACAGTATATTGTCTTAGAGGCTGAGGAAAGAGTTTCTCTTAAAAGCTGAATGTTCCAGAAAAGAAATAGAAGAATATATATGTGAAAAGGACATTGAATATGGCAATAAAGAGAAGGGCAGTCTCACTATAAAGCTGAGAGTGGAAGCCTGGTTTCAAGGAATTGAAAAGTGAATGTTTTACATGTGAAGGGGGGTACATTTGAGAAACTTGCATGTGAATTGAAAAAAGAAGAAAAGGAGTCAGAGCATTAGCCTAAGAGGACAGTGGTATCAAAGTCTTTATCAGGATAGGGGAACTTTGTATGGATTAGTTAACAGGGATATAAACTGGGGGAGAGCCACCTTCTAAGCCTTGGTATCCTCATGTACCAAATGAAGATATTAATACTAACCATGTGGGGGGGGTTGCAAAAATACATTAATTATGTATGAAAAATATATAGTATATGCAAGGCACACAGTAGTTATCCAACAAGTGCCCACTTATTCCTTAGCACCTTGAGATTTTGCCTACTGTTATCCTATATTTTTATACCTAGCTAATTGCTCCTCAGTTGAGTGTCCCTGTGTTTGTGATGATCAGATAGGAGCTTATTGTAAGCCTATGTGAAAAAAAACAGTCCAATAGCATCAGTCCCTTGGGGTCCCAAAGGTGCTCAGATCTCAGCAGTATTTTGGTACCTGACAGGAGAGGAAGGGAATGCTCAGAAGTGATGATTGAAATCCTTCCAATTGGTCTACTGCATCCGAGGAGAGTATGAGAGTCTTCCTATGGGAGAGGAGTGCCAAAAGCAATAACAAGACCATGAGCTAAGCCAAAACATACTTTATTTCATCTGGTCTAATCCATATGTCTATCCTTCGAGGTTGGCAATTATCTTCCCCATTTCACAGGTAAGATATCTGAGGCTCAGAAGAGTTTAGCAAGTTGTTCTTTGTTACAGAACTTGCATGGAAGGCAGGAGGGTTTTGAAACTCAGTCCGTGTCTGGAACCCATGAGCTTAACCACCATGCTATGGGATCTCTTTCCACTCGCTGCTTTGAGACCCAGGGATTTACTTAGTACTCTGGGCGGCTTCTACCCAGCAGTGGGGAGCCTGAAGTTGGCCCTGACACAGAAAACCGACCTGGAGTGGGATGCCAGTGATACCAGCAAATCTATGGACAAGGGTAGCCAGAGTGGAGAATGAGCCTGTTCCCAAGCAGGGAGGGGTAAAGGGGTGACCATTGGCTCAAGTACCGAAGACTGAGCAGAGCCGTGTCACTGCATTTCCCCAGCAGCTCTCAGTGGCAGAATTAAGACCAGACCCATGGACCTCTGAAAAGTCTGGCAAATCTCAACACAATTTATGGCCTCCCAAATGCCCCTCCAGCCACCATCACTTCTTCATGGAGACAGAGGCAGCTCCAGCCTTCACACGCCACAATAATTGGGGTGGTGGCCAGGCCCCACGTGCCTCCACCCAACTCAGACACCTCAGAACAGCTATTCTGTCAAGCATGCCCCAAACTGTTACTTCTCCAAATGAAGTAAGCTAAAAGATGAAAGACCAAGACGATCACTTGAGTCAGGCTTATGCATAATTACGCATTCATCAGCCAGAGCTTTAATTACCTGGAGATAAAGGTACTATTAGTGTTTTGGGAAAACCAGCTCCAGCAAAATGCATTTCTTTTGTCTCCCAGCCAGTGACAACTAACTGTTATCCTCAGAAGGGCGACTCCAACCTGACCCTTAGAAGGAGAAGCCACTGAGCAAGCTACTGCATGGGAGAAGGCTACGGGCTGGGAAGCCCAAAGAGCTTCAGCCATAAAGGCACACTGCTCTGAATGAAGGGACAGAGAATGGACGAGTGGAAGCAGAGGGGACAGAGGATACCTGAAAGACTTACTTAAGGTATCACCTTGCTACTCCCTGGCATGAAATGCAGAATCTCAGGTTCCACACCAGACCTACTAAATCAGAATCTGTATTTTAACATGATTCCGGGTGGCTCATATGGACATTAAAGTGAGAGGCACACTGTTTGAGAGGTCCTCATACCCTGAATAAGTAGTCTCTGCTCATTATTTAAAACAAGCAGCTGGATTTGCTCACTTCCCCTATTTATCTGTATATGTTAAAGATGAAAGCTGGAGGCAGAAATGTGTGTGTGCACAAGCATGTGTGTGTATGTGTGTGCATGTTTGTGCTTATGTGTGCATGTGTGTCCACATGTGATTGTGTGTGTGTGTGTAGGGAGTGGTTTTTCCTTTCTTTTTTTCTTTTTTAACATCTGGCAGGAGAAATAGATTTTCCCTTCCAGTGTTATTTTAAAAGGTAAACATAATTGAATGGGGGTAAAGTGGGGACGGAAGTAAAGACCATAAAACACACACAGTGTCAAATTGAAGTGATTAATAAAGCTGAGAGGCAAAGCATTCCCTAGTGCAGTGTGAGATGTGACAGACAGGTCAGGGCAAACGCTGGTGAATCCCTTTCGGTGCCTCCCGCCCGAGGGCTAGGACAGGCAGCAACAGAGAGAACCATTTCACAATGAGGAGAAGAGGATACTGGCAAGAAAGAAACCTCAGAAAAGGGGGGACGGGGTGAGAAGGAATCACATGGGGAGCAAAGTTCCTTGGGTGGTAAGGTTATAGGTGTTGGGATGTTAGGGCTGCATCTCTACCGTACCCACAAAGTCAGATTAACAGACCATAAGTGCCAGGCATGCAACATGCAGTTTTGAACAATTAACCAAAGTTCTGAGGTCTGAGGTCAGATCTGGCTTTTAATTTCAGTTCTGGCACCTATTTAAAAGGTAAATTTGGATGATCAGCATTTTCTCATTGAGCCTCAACTTCCTCACCTCTTAAATGGGGATCAACCTCGTAGAGCTGTAAACATCAAATGAGCTAATGCAGGTTAAAGCCTAGCAGGAAGTCTGATACACATCACACACTCAAAAATGATAGCTATTATCATTTATTATTTTCTTAGCAAGTAGTAAATGTCTTCTCTTAGCCCTGTCTTTAAACTGTGTCCTGAAAGAGGAATGGGAGGTGATTCAAAGACTTTTATAAGCATTGTCCCCTGCTTTCTTACTACTCTCAAAGTATGATCACTTATTCCATTCATTCATTCTTTCAACAATGTTGAGAGCTTGCTACATGTTATGCATATTAACTGAATAGACTATATCCTTTAGTATCAAAACATCATGAAAGAAAGAGCACAATGAAAATGTGCAAAACCAGGTAAGTGCTTAGCATACTTCCATTCACATGTGCCTGAAGTTTCTATGGCTCAGCTCTGAAGGACTGCACAACTCCAGAGAGTTTAAGCAGACTCTCTGGACCTCCTGCAAGTGAGCCTGTGCTCTCAGGAATGGTCCCCACACGAGGTGGGCACCTCCACAGCACAATTTCAGCATCCCAGGGAGCTCACCCTCCGTGCCATGTCCCTCAGCTAAGGGACCACAGTGCCTGTGAGGGCAGGCTCAGCCACTCCTCAAGCAGGCTCTTGGCGTTTCTATGCAGCCTGCATCTCAGACCAGATCATCTGCCAGACACACCGATGCCCTTGGCCCCAGGGAAGATGGAATGAGAAGGCAGGTGGGTCTGCACAATTCCTTCTCTTGGAAGGCAGTAAGGGTGGAAGTGAAGGGCCTCAAGAACAATGCCCTGTGGCTGATTAATTATTGGTGATCTCGTGTCGCAGGCTGCCAACACTATGAGTAGCCTTACAGAAGCAGTATAGTGCAGTCACCCATCATCAGACTCTAGGATCAGAAAATCCTGGATTTGAGTCCCTATTCTACCTATTAGGAGTGTCCCCTTGACCAAGTTGCTTAATCTCTCTAAGCTTCAGTTTCCTTGTCTGGAAAATGGGGACCATATTAGTAACTACTTCTGTTATCAGTGAACAGATAGCACACTTAAATTGGGAAATTTAAGGGGATTTTAATAAAGGAACTACCTTACAAAGGAGTAGATAAGATGTATAGGGAAACAGCAGGGGATGGTGCAGGCCTAGCAACAGAGGGGAACATTAGCACCCAGGAGTGAAGGAGCAAGGACAGAAGTGGACCCTAGAACCCAGAAGAAGAGCTATCCACCTTCACAGTAGCTGTGAACTTGGAAGGAGAGATGCAGCCAGTGTGAGGTAGCTCTGCAAGACAGGGCCTAGGGGAAAGAAAGAACCTCACCTCACTCTCCTCGCTCCTCCAACCCACTGGCTGAACCCAACTGGAGGCACAAGATCAGGAGGCACAAGATCAAGGCAGACTATTGATGGTCCACACAGGTCAGCCTCTTGGGACACAGAAGAGGGTGGAAAATGACAGAGTGGACCATCTGAAGAGGCAAAAAAGAAAATACCCAGCACAATCCCCTAGGGGTGTTTTGAGATTTAAATGAGATCATATATGTAAAGTGCTTGGTATATTTGAGCACATGATAATGACCCTCTTCTTTTACCAATGAGATTTAGGAACTTTCCTTAAGTTGTGTGGAACTGAGACTATTATGGGTTATCAGCCCAAAGATCCATCCACAATGCCATCTCCCAGGTACGTGTACTTTGGCAGTTACAGGGGGACTTCTCAATAGGTAATGGAGCATCTAAAAGAAAAGCCCAGGCCATCAGTAAAATTGATCACACACCCACTCTTTGTAGAAAATCATATTAGGCTCAGTGGGAGGAATGAACAGGAAACATCACAATCTTATGTTTTTATAGAATAAAAAGGGGATTCGGTCTAGATATAAGGTCTGCAAATACATGCACATTTGCAGGCCTGTCATGACATAAACCAAGCAGATTTAGAACTAAGTATAGCCCATCAGAACCAAAACCTGGCAAATATGGTTGGGACTATCCACAGAACAGCCTGGAACTTGAGTGGTGGCTGTTGGCATAAAGCTGGGGTTCTTTACAAGGGGCCTGAGAGCTTGAATTGAAATTCAGAAAAACTTCATTCTTGTGGGGGCATGTTGGTGCAGGTGTGATATATTTATTAACTAATATACAATATAGTGTGGGCTCAGTAAGGGGTCCATGGTTTTCACCTGGCTGCAAAGGGGTCCGTGGAGCAAAAAAGGTTAAGAACTCCTGGTATAAAGTGCTCTGTCTGTCCCATCAGACTTGTCATCCTGAAGTGGCTACAGAGCCCTTTCTGCTCAGGGAGAAATCTCTTGCCAGACTAGCCTTCCAGATCCTCAGAACATCTGGGGTCTGGCTTGCTTATCCTATCGATTTCAATCTAAAGACACTTGCCTCTTGCACTAAAATGTTGCTTTAGAAGTGATAAACTCCAACCAGATCATACCACAAATACCCAAACCCAGCTATCTACAGCTCCTTCTGAAAAACAAATCACCCCAAAACGATCTAAAGCTTTCTTCTAATAAGATCCCACGAATGCCCTTTGCTAACCCAGGATCTAGCAATGTGTTTAATTGATATGCTGAGGCTATAAACTTGTGGACCCAGAGAGAATTATTTGGAAAACTTGACTTTATGACTTTTCACTTTGACTTTCTCAGGGACATTCATGAGCCATCCATGAAATACCCCAGAAGATGCAATTTGTTGCCATCACTCCCTCTGCTTTTGGCTTCCACTACTACTGGCGATCTATAAACTACTCCGCACCTGGCTATAAACCACAACCGACTGTATTCCCAGAAGAAAAACACATCAATATGTTGCAAAAACATCTTGGTCTCATTTGCAAATCCCCTGTAGCACTTACTGATTTCCAAATTGCTTCATCAGAGGCTCACCTAATGGACAAAATAGAAGAGTTGAAACAATTTCCCATTGGGATCAATGTCAGGTAGATCCAAAAGCAGATATCTCCAGGGATGGTCTCCAACATGTGCTTCATTCAGAATGACTGTGAGATTGCACAACCTTCAGACAGCCCACCAGCTTGTGGGTGAGCAACCCCCACCCCTGGGTACATCTGGGCTGAGCTTATGCCGTGGCAACTCGGTTTTTCAACGTACTGCTGAAAAGTACAGTTTGAAAACGGGAGAGCCACACTCTGGTCTTAGGAACAAATTCAAGCATAAGCATGCATTCTTAAATGGATGCTTTAAGCATCAAGATGCCCTTCATGTCAGATCTCTAATTACAAATATTTCTACAAAGCTGAACTTTATATTTAGTCCCCTGATTCTTTTCCTAGAGGAACAACGGAGATGCAACTTAGTTCTTCTCCACTGCCCTTTGACCTCTTAGGATGCCCATCTCTGACCAGTGTCCACACCACAGGAGGCGTATGTAGAGTGGTTCCTACCATAGACTTCCCGGGAAGACAGATGCATTAACTGTCAGGCCTTGAAATTTCCTAGGGTTTTCTCAGCCTCTGTTTCCACATTTGTAAAATGGAGCCAATAATATGGTCTGTCTCATAAGGAAGTTGCAAGGAGTGAGTGAGATTAAGTCATGTGGAACAGTGAGTCCAACAGACAGTAACACTCTATAAATATTAAAAACAAACAAAAACAGGGAAAAAATGCTGCCTGGTGCACATTCTCTTTATTCATCTAAAGCCAGTTAATATACCACATTAAACACCAGGGTGGTTTGTTTATAGGCAATTGTGGGAAACCCTCAATCCAGGAGGCATTTTAAATGAAACAGGCCATTTTACCTCATTGATAGAGGTGTAGAAGAGGTGGGAGCATGCCTAAGACCCATTTAACCTGAGAGCTGGGATGAGAGGGCAGATAAGAACCATTTTAGTAGCTATAGGAAGATCAGATGGAATTCAGCTCAACATCTCTTAACCAGTGAGATGCTGATTCAGTTGATGAAAACTGGAAAAAGTTAATTGGAAAAAATGAATCCCATTGTGCTGCCTCCACTTGCATGTTGGCTACAAGGCTAAGTGCATCACAGGCTTCCAATAAATATGAACTAATAATCACATTTAAAAGTGAGGAAATCAACATTCTCTCCAGCCTGGCCATCTTCCCAGCTGCTGCTCAGAGGGTGATGAGCTGATTTTTATCTGAGAATGGATCTCCCCTTTGCCCAGAGAAACTATTAGGAACCCAATCCAGCTGGAAGACTTTTCTCAGCAGTGTTTCCTTGGACCGACTTTTTCTTTTCCAGTACAATCCTCGCACCACACCCCAGGGGAACCTCACCCTTGGCTTTTTTTTTTTTTAATAAGAAACTTGATTTGCTCTAATTTCTTCAAGGATCCAAGTATAGAGTTCACTTGGGGCTTCCAAATACCCTCTGCCAAGAGAGTAGGTACATTAAAATAGGCTAGAGCCCAGGAGAGACCAGAGGAGAAATGTCACTAGTTCTTTGAGTTAGAAGACTCCTGCAAAATCCATATTGACTCAAAAAGCTGGAGCCAAAGGCACTCTGCCATCTAAAATGGATTTATTCCATCTCTGTTCAGTAGCTCTGCAGTCTTCTTCCCATTATTTCCCATTACTTCTTCCTCTCGAGGTTGCTGACTAAACATGCTGAATATCAAAATGCGATTTATTATCAGAGGGCCAAAAAGTTGAGTTTCTCAAAGAAGAAGGGGTCAAAATACTTTAAATGTGATTTACAGGAACTCTTGGCATCTTAGCAGTCTCTGTGCCACAGAAACTTTTAAAATATGAAAACTAGGATTTCTGACAAGGGCAAATAATTTATAAAGAAGAAATATGATCTAAGCAAATTAAAGATCAAGGGAAGAGGTGTCCACGTATCCCACGTATGCTAAGTGGACCTCAAAAGGAGTGTGCCAACAACATTTTTCCTTAGTCTAAATTTTGCCCAGTCCCAGTCCATTACTTGTTTGTCCTAAGCTGTGGGGATGCTCCATTCCAAGCCAACTTAAGGTAGAAAAACATAGGTAATAGAAAAGCTAGAAGAAATAACGATCTTCACAAAGGAATCACCAAGGATTTCCTTTGATGATCTCAAATACATTTAAAATCTACCCACTTCAAATTTTCCAAATACACGCAGATTTCCAGGCACCTGGCCATTGCAAACGTAAGGCACACACCTATAGGAAGTTGTAACTTCTGCGATGTTTTGGTTTTGGGAAATGATAATCTATTTTGACTACATTCAATAAGAAAATTAAAATCATATTGTATAAACATAAGTAGGACAGGTGAGAGTGTGAGGAAGAGATGGTTCCATCAGATTCCACCGACTGCAATGTGTGACGCCCATCACCAAGGCCGACCTCTGCATGGCTCGCAGCCCTGGCAAATGGGATTTCCAGAATGGGTTAAAGGCTGCCCGCTATCTTTAGAAAAGCTCCAGAAACCCCTATATCAGTGCTCACTGGGCCAATCTTTCTTCATCTAGGAAGCTTCATTCTTCAGGCATGTAGACCACAAGACCAGATCTGTAAGGCAATAAAAGAAAATTGTCAGGGGAGTCCAAGAGACTCATTCCTTCGTATAGGACAATAACTCAAATTCTGGCTCAGCAGACAAAAAACAACTTGTATGTCACCAGATAGGACACTACAGAATGAATCTGGAACATACAGATGGCATCAGAATGGAGACTGTGGACACTCAAATTAAAGTCTCCACGAGCAACCACCATCCCAACTTACACACACACAAACGTGTGGCGCCATCTCCCTTTAGCACCATAATTAGTCACGTTCCATGTGAATCATCAGTCACAAGCCCCAGTTATCAATAAAACTCAAGGACCCCAAAATGCTACGGGCTGACACCCTGGCAGAGTTTTCACCGACTGTTACAGAGCCAACTATATTCAAAAGTAAGAAATCCCTAAAAAGGAGTCAATTAATCCACCCAGCTGTTCTTTACCTTAGGCTAGTGTTAAGAGAGGAAAGAAAAAAAAAGAAGGGAAACTATCACATAATACTCATCCATCCTAGGGCCTCCGGCCCGTTTACCCAAATGTTGCCATGGTGATGTATACATAAGTCAGTCTTCTCTGAACCGCAGTCTCTCACTTGACAGAGAACACCCATTTGGGCTCCAAGCTCAGGTAATGGGCAGGATGCACAACAGCACGTTTCTGTTCCGGATGAAACCTGATATTGCTGGCTCCTTATAGGAAGTACTTAAGGGTTTTCCCTCCCGTTGTATCCCTCTTCCTCTGTTCATCTGACCCTCACCTTTGGGGGAGGAAAGGTGTAAGGAAGAGAAACATGTTGAGCATAAGCTGGAAGGGAGCTTGAGGACTGACTCCACCTTGGTCTTGCCAGGAACAGAAAGAAGAAGGAGGCTTGTTCTGGCACAGGAATCTGGGTCCACCCCGCATTAAGGAGCAGAGATGCAGACCTGCTACGAACCTCAGGGGAGAAACCTGAAACCCCTGGCTGGGAAGTGACTTGCTCCAGGTCACCCAGCAAAGTGAGCAAGGATGGATTTAGACTCTCAGCCCGGGGCTTTTCTACAGAAACGACCATGAGCTCCCCCAGGATTGCTCCAGAAAACAATGCATTTCATATAGTAAGCACTGTGCCCATCCCACACACAGAGGAGCACAAAAGATGTTTGACAAGTGAATAAATGAATGAGATATCAGAGAATGGGCAACTATTTCTTCCCATTGTTTCTGGACTCCAAAGTATACCCACACTTACAAAATAACCAGTTTCAAAGACTCCCGAGTCTCTAATTGCCCCGTTCACAGCCCAGAGCCAATTCTCTCTCAGGTGCTCAGATACTGCCCTCTCTGCTGAGATTAAGAGCTACCAGGATTCTCCTCAATGAGTCACTTCCCCACCCATCATAGGGATATCAAGTAACTGACAAATCAAATTGTATGCCAAGCATGTGGGTGTGTGTGGGGGAGAGAAGGGAAGAGGTTCACACATGCTGAGAGCAGATTTTATAGCAATGTACTTTTGTTGCAAATGCAGTCCTCACAAACCCTTCCTCCTGGTCCCATTTCAGACCAAGAAGATTCATAAAATAGAGTGCTGTCTTGGATCAGCAATGCCTTCCATGGTTCCAGAACAGGAACAAGCTAATTAGAGCCAAAAGGGGACTGAACCAATGGCATTGCCCTTATTCCAAATGAAACCAATGCAAGTAGCCAAATGAATGCCAACTGACATCCTCAAAAATGGCCTCCCCATCAGTGCTGCTCATCTATAAACAGAAAAGCAGTTGAAAGAATTGTGTAGCTTCTGCAGAGAGAGAAGCTGCCACCGAGCACGTAGAAGCAAATGCACAAAGTCACCTCCTCAGGGTCAGCTTGCTGCTCTTTGGACTTTTGTAGCCAAGCCCTGCTGGCAGCTTGGTTTATCTCTCTGGTGTGAACCATGATGCATTTGGCTGGCTCATGGCTTCCAGTCCTACTTGTAATTTGAAGCAGGGGTAGATGGCTGGGGTCAGACAGCAAGGAGCCTGCAGGCTTAGAGGGGAGCCTCCTTGCTTGATGAGACACTGCAGGGCATCAAGGTAGGGAGTCCTAAAGCTTCGCAGCATTCTGCATACGAAAATGGATCTTTCTACAAGTCAAGGAGAAGGCAGAATTCGGGAGCTGGTTTTATGGGCTCCCTGGAGCTGACTGCAGTACATACATAAATAACCCATGGCTTGGTCCTCCCAGGCAACTTGAGATGTCTTATTTAAGTTCCAGGCATAAGACAGGAGGCTGCAACTTCCTGAGAATCCTGAGGGAAAAGCAAGTATAGTGCCTCATATATAGAAGGAGCTCCACAAACACTTGTTGATTTGAACCAAGATTACCTGCTTCTGTCCCCTTTCTGTCTTCTGTCTATAGCAATCCCAAGAAGGAAATGAACATTGGTAATGGGTTCATTAAAAAATGCCTTCAGTTTGGCTTTGAAATCCATATTATACTGCTTTTTTAAATTGTTCCAACAGATTTACTTTATTTATGGTTTTAATTTGGTCGATTGAGGAAACAATCTGCTCATGAGGCCAAATCCATGAACAATATCGAGGAGGGTCCAAAAGCAGGCAGGGAGCATCTGTGATTGAGAGGGTGAGGGATGGAGTAAGTCATCAGAAACAGGCGCCTGCCGGCTCTACGGAAGGGACACGGTGCCAGTCGGAAGGAAGTGGACGTGCTGGGTGGAGCAATGTGAGTTCCAAGATGACTCATTTGGGAACAGAGCTCAGAATGAGTTCCAACCAGTCCCAAAGGGCCAGCCTTGGAGAAGGCCAAGCCCAGGCCAAGGTAAGACCCAATTAACTCTCATTTAACCTTGGAGGAGTTCGGTCTCTCAGACCTGCTTCTTCCCATCACTGTTGAGTTAGCGTAAGTTCAGGTCCTCCTTGAACCAGCCCAAGGAAAAACATGTAATCATGAAAGTGAAGTTACTTTAAGTTAAGCATATATATTTCAAAGCCAATTAATGAATTGTTATTTTTCTGAATTATCTGTTGATTAAAATTATTAGAGATAGTTTACTCTTCTATTATTTCCAAGACTTCCTGGACTGGTCCCAGGGGAACTCAGCTCTGCATGTTAAACCGTTTAAGCTTAGACATGTCACTTAACCTCAGTTAAACCCTTATTACTGAGCCACTACCTATGATCCAAGAACTGTGCTAGATTCTGAGGTTACAAAGATGACCAGGAGAAAGGGTCTAATCTAGAGAAGTCTGCACTTCTGCTGCGAATTTCCAAACCACGTGGTCAGGGCTAAGATAGAAGAGCAACAAAGTTTAGACAGGGAATGTCTTCTAAGGAACCCTTCTTACTCTCAAATAAGTTAATACTAAAGTAAGAAAAGGGAGCATCTAAATAGTTAGGACCTTGCATCTCAGTGTTTAAAATAATATACATATATAGTTAAATGATTTTATCAAATATTTATATAGAGCTCATTCTCTCCCTGTTCCAGGCTTGGCCTAAACAGTTGACCAATTTGAATTTATTTAATGCAGATAACTCTCAGTACTGGTGTGATACCCATTCTACTGAGGAGAAAGCAGTTTTCCCTCAAATAAGCCAGCCAGATGGCCAGGCTGTATGGCCCATGCTCTAAACCACTGCACATGCTGCCTCAGTCTGCCCAAAGCTCTCCGGGTGAGTGTGCAGATTGGGTCAGGGCAGCCACTGGGGCAGAAACCTGAAGGTAGTGCATGTTCACTGGGGCCCACCGTGGGAAGTGCCTTGTAGTAGGTGTGCTGGAGATGTTTATTTCCATCAATAACAATAATAGCAGTAATAAATTGATTATAACAATATAATAATTAATTGACTAGTTTAATGCAGGATAGGTACCGATGGAGCCAGCCAAATAGTAAAAAGCTCAACATTTTGTAGTAATGAAATTCTAAAGTGCCAAGAAGTAGGAAAAGAGGATTAGGAGGTTAAAATTGGAGGCCGGTCTTGGAAGGGAAAAGAAGGAGAAGGCATTCTGGATGATAGGAATGACATATACCAAGGCATAGGTGGATCATGGGTTGATGTTTTTTTAAAAATCAGCTTAATCAGATGTAATTTACAATCATATTCACCAATTTTTAATATACAATTTAATGAGTTTTGACAAATATGTAGGAACCATCACAATACTTGAGATACACTCCAAAAAGTTTCCTCGTGCCCCTTTGCAGTCAATCTTCTCCTGAAATCCCAACCCCTGGCAAACACTGAACTGCTTTCTGCAACTATAGCTTTGCCTTTTCTAGGAAGCATTTCACCTTTTCACCTAAATGGAAGCATATAGTATCAGTCTTTCATGTCTAGCTTCTTTCACTTTGCCTAAAATGCTTCAGAGATCTGTTCACGTTGTTACACGTGTCAGTAGTTTATTCCTTTTTTATTGTTGAATGGTCTTCTGTTAAATGGTTCCACTAGAATTTGTTTTTTCCCATTTGCCAGGTAATGGAGATTTGAGTTGTTTCAAATTTGGGGCTATTATAAATAAGGCTGCTGTGAGCTTTTGAATACAAGTCTTCATTTCAATGTTTTCATTTCTTTTGGGTAAATGCCTAGAAGTGGGATTAGTAAGTCATATGGTAAGTATATGTTTAGTTTTATAAGAAACTGCCAAGCCATTCTCTGGAGTGGCTATACCATTTTGTATTCCCACCAGCAATGTATGGGAGTTTCATTTGCTCTACATCTTCACCAACACTTGATGTTGTCAGTCTTTTCATTATTAGTCCTTCCTGTGGGTGTATATTATTGCCTTATTATGGTTTTAACTTGCATTTTCTAAAAGACCAATGACTAACAGTGTTGAACATTTTTTCATGTGCTTATTTGCCACCTTCTTAGGTGAATCTTTGGCTCATTTTTAATTGGGCTGTTGGTTTTATTATTGAATTGTAAGAGTTCTTTATATATTCTGGATACAAATGTCTTATCATATATGTGTTTAGCATGTATTTTCTCCTAGTCAGTTACAGGTTGATTTTAAATGACAATTATCTGTTGATTCAGCTGGTGTCCAAAACTGAATTGATCACTTCACCTTTCACTGAACATCACATCATCCATTTAAAACCAAAAAATAATAACAATCAGATGCTCCAAGGAAACAGGCCATCCCTTGATTCCTAGCCTTGATGAGCAAAAAGACAGAAACATTACACCAAGACCTGCCTTCCTGAAAGAAAGAGAAAAAGAGTGAGCAGAAATAGTAAAGATTGGCGTAAGTTTTTGAAGGAGAGTTCTGAGAGTGGTCTGTTCACCTGGACTTGGGGAAAATATGGTTTGCAATTCCCTTCTTTTATCTTGCCCATGCCTCAGTTTCTTCCATTTTGAGCTTTTTACTGAAATAAAACATTCATATAGAAAAAAAATGTATAAAACATTAGTATACAGCTCAATGAGTTTTCCACAATCAGTTTTTCCATTTTGGCTTAATGGGTAAATACAATCAGACTCTAGAGCAGGGGCTCTTAACCTTTTTTGTTCGACAGACCCCTTTGCCAGTCAGCTGAAAACCACGGACCCCTTACTAAGTCCACACTATACTGTGTATTATTTAATAAATATATCACACCCACGCCAACACATCCCCACAAGAATAATGTTTTTTTGAATTTCAATTCAAGCTCACGGACCCCTTGTTAAGAACCCCTGATCTAGAGAAAACAAGCTTTTCAAAATCCTGTAACAGACTGTGTGTATGTGTGTGAATGCATGTGCACATGTGTGTTTTTATGTTCTGGAACTAGAGAGTAGCATATTAAAGGAACAAATTTCAACCGTTGCTGAAGACATCCTACATGCTTTATATCCAAAACCTCACCTAAGCCTTACAACAGCCCCATTGGCATGGCTAACGTTATCTCCATTTTACAGATGAGGACATTTTCTGGTTCAGAGAAGCAAAATGACATCCTACTTTTATCCAGCTAGTACCTGGTGGTGCCAGAACTCTAACCCAATATTGTCAGAGCTTGTAACCCTTGCACCGTCTCTGACCTTGGGAACTTATGGTCTGGTGACCTTGGACACTTATAGTCTGGGTAAAACTCTGCAAAGGACATTTGTCGATGGGGAAAAATATTCATGCATTCATCAATATTTTCATTCCAGCCTTAGTTTCCAAGTTCCGGATTCCAATTTCCAATGGCTTACTGACAATTGCCACATGGGAACATTGGAATCCTGCAGCCACCTCAAAATTAGCAGGCCCAGCATCATCAGCCCTCCCACCTCCACCCTCCACCTGTGCACACACCTGGTCTGCCCTCCTGTATCCCTTACCTCAGCCAGTGTTGTAACTGTTCAAACAAGTATCTTCATGACCCTTCCTCCCGCCCCACACACCCAAATCCTGCTGAGTCTACCTTCCAGCCTCTCACAAAATTGCCTCCGCTCTCCCTTCCCGTGATCTTTGCCTTAGTGCAGGCCACCTGCCAGGTCTTCCTAGCTGAATCTCTTCTTCCTACTATCGTCCATGTAACTCTCCAACAAACACACTTAATCACGTCACCCTCTTGAACTTAGCAGCCTCTCTGGTGTTCACGCTGTCTTTAAAATAAATTTAAAGCCATTTAGGTCAGACTTTGCATGCTTGCAACCTCATTCTAATTTACATTCTTAGCCCCATCTTCCACCATGACACTCTACTCACTAATGACTCTAAGCTGTTCACCAGTCCCTGAACACAACACATTGTTTGTTTCAGTTCAATAAACATTTACAAGTACCCCCTTTATTTTTCAAGAACTGGATTGGGCATGAGAATGCAGAACACGTTTCTTAGCTGCGGCACTGTTGACATTTTGGAGGGATGATCCTTGGTTGTGGAGGCTGCCCCATGCATTGTAGGATGTTGAGCAGCATCCCTGTCCTCTCTCCACTAGATGCCAGGGGAAGCACACCACCCCTCCACCCCAGTAGTGAGGGTCAAAAATGTCTCCAGACATTGCCAAATGTCCCTTGGAAGACAAAATCATGCCTGTTTGAGAACCACTGCTTTAGAATAAGGTACACTCCCTGCCCTCTAGGAGCCCTCAGTTCGTTAGGGGGGACAGGTGTGTACATTACACAATGTCGCAGGCAGGATGCTGAGGACGTGCGCTTTCTGGTTGGCCCACTCTGACTTATTATCCTGGCTTCCGCTTCCCACTGCAGGACCTTGTACAACTTATTTAACCTCTCTGAGTCTTCGCTTGCTCCTTTGCAAAATGTGGATTCTAATTCCAACTTGAGGGTTTATTTTGTGCATTATGCAACTAAACACACGTAACTGTTGGGTGTGTTGAGGCCCTGGAGAAGTGGTATTTTCCGGCCCTTCATCCTACCACCACGTCTCGCAAGGGAAGGCCCCAAAGTAGCCTTCGTGCCTTGGCGTATGCTGCCCCTTCTGTGCAGAGTTCCCCCTCTCCCTTCCCACCCCTTGATTAATTCTTTAAACCACAGCTTTAATGTCAGCTCTGACATTGCCTTACCGTGGCACAGAAGACAGAATGAGATGCCCCCTTCTTTGTGCCCCCCCCTGCCCCCCACGCTTTGCTTCTGTCTCTCTTAGTAAATGGTTCACATTGTTGACTAGTCCTTCCTCTAGGGCTGGGGTCAGCAACTCGTTCCATAAAGCACCAGAAAGTAAATACTTTAGGCTTCTGGCCACACGACTCAGCTCAGCCTTTGGAGGTGAAAGTGGCCATAGACAGCAGGAGACAAACAGGTGAGGCTGTGTCCCCACACGGCACTGCTTACAGGACTGATGGTGGGCTGGATCTGGCTGGTGGGCCCCAGGACCGCCACACTGGCACTGAGCTCTTTGAGGGCAAAGACAGTATCTTACGGATTTTTGTTATCTCCAGCCTCTCGCACAGAGCCTGGTATGTTGCAGACACCAATTACGTGAGGTCCACATGAGTAATCCTATCCAGTATTAACAAAATATATAACTGGAAAAACTTCTGAGGTTTGTGAAGGAAGAGGGGATCAAAACAAAATACAACCCCCCTCCACCCCCAGTGCTAATTCAGCAAATAAAAAATCAGTGTATGTTGAAAACTCTCTCTTCTGGAGCTTGTAAGACCCAGTTTAGATAAAGGTGCAGAGTCGCCAGATGCCAGATGTTGTACAGGGTGCCAAGCTCAATTTGAATCTTACATAAACAACAAATACTGTTTAGTATATGTATACCCCACGCAATCTTTAGGACATACTTTCACTAAAAAATTATTTGTTGTTTTTCTGAAATTCAAGTTTAACTGAGCATGCCATATTTATTTCTTGAATCTGGCAACATTAATTTGTGTTGACTTTATGAGCTCTTCTCTTTCCATCTCTCAACCTTCTTCTAGCAGAAGAGGCATCTGGCCCCTGAAAAGATGAGAACCTGTCTGACCTGCTGAGCCACCTTCCCACTCCCCAGGAAGAGGGCCCCCTGTAAACCCCATGGCGGCAAGAAGTTCTGTTGGAACTGGAAATTTAATTAACAAAATGCTAACATGTAATTTCGAAGGAGGAAAAAAAAAATGTTATCACGAAGTTAATAAGAAAACTATTTTAATTACAGTATTTAACAAGTTATGACCATGCCACTGTGTTCTCTTGGGATGGATTCCCATAGTTCAACAGTCTTGGAGCAGAGAAGGGATGTGATGGGAGCAGAGGTAGAAATGTCAGTCCCCTGCAGGTCTCTGCAATCCATCTGTGAGTTCTCTGGCTCCAGCATTTAGTAGCCCCCGAGGAGCCATGAGTTTCCTCTCCCATGATTCAGAGAAGAAAGCTAGCTGCCCCCATCTTCCCCTGAGAAGCTCCTGCTGAACGGGATTTGTGGAGGCACACAAAACCAAAACCCGATGTGTGAAGCTGCTATTTGCCCCCGCACCTCTTAGGGGTGATGTATCTGGATTTTCTTTTGTGCCCCTGGCTTCCTCTGTCTGTGTCCCTGCTGTCGGCTCATCATCCGTAGGTAGCACCTTCTCTGCCTCTTCCACAGATGCACCAAACAGCTGTACCATCAATGGGCCTCGATACGAGGTCCGTGTGGGGAAGAGATTGTGGAGAATGCCCGAGAGGGATGGGGCGGCCACGAGGCATGCTGTGCATGATGCACAACTCTGCCAGCCAAGTCAGACAGTGCTTTTGTTTTGCAGGTAAACCCCAAATAATCCAGCGGTGTGGAGTCCAGGCCATAGTACAGTGGGCCCAACTCTTTCCATCTTCCAGACCTCAAGGGGATGCATTTGGGCCGAGAGTACAAGGAATGTGCCCCCATGTAGTAGATGAGGGAGGCCAGGGACAGGGTGTCCAGGTAGGAGGCTGCCCGTGTGGGAAGGGTCCCAGGCAGGGTAAGGAGAGCACCCTCCAGAGAGCAGCCTAGCACGCGGTGTCGTAGATCAAATGGTAAGAGCAGAGCATCTGTGTGGAAGAGGGGCAGGAAGGGTCATTAAGCGATTAGAGATAGGAGGAGTGCTCAGGTAGTAAATACTTTAAGGATAATGGAAACCAAATATTTCACTGTTGGGAAAGGGAGTTATATATAGAAAGGCATATATGAGCTCTGGAGTATTGGACTGAAAATGATGATAATGGTGTAGACTCGTGGTTTTCAATACCTATAGAGATATAGAAATAAATGGAGATGCAGACACAAGCATGTGTGTGTGTACACACGCACATATGGCTGAGTACGTACATCCCCCTAAGAGGGCCTGGAAGCCCTAATACCCCAACAGCAACAAGCCTATTTTGCTCCCAGATGTCGGTTTCTATATCCCATTCTCCCCTAAAATGAGCCAAGGTTCCTGGGAGAAACAGCTGATTTCAGGGCCAAAGCAGGGAAAGTGCAAAAATGAGTCTGAACCGTTTGTATTTTTCCATAAATTAAGGAAGTGCTATAAAATGATGAAGACAAGTCACATGGGCACAGAAGTCAGTTTGAGGGGACTCCCATTTTTCAAATCTGGAACAATTTGAGGATCAAAATAAATAATGAGGCAACGGTTTGTAGCTCTGAATAAAATAGGAATCCATGAGTGCATCCTAATATAAATAAATCAATTGGAAGTTCCATGAGCGATAGAATATTTGCATAGCCTTGAAGTACCTCCCTGCCCACCCCACAGGGTACGTGGGTAACTTTAGGATGGAGACATCTGGAAGAGTCACCTCAGTCAAATGCTCCGAGTTAACACCAGCAGTAAGGGGACAAATCAGGATCGTGTGCCATGCGTCAGAACCGCACGCGCAGCATTTCTGTGACGTTCTTGCCGAAGAAGCTCATCCTCAGGCATCACCACACAAACCCAACGTGAGGGGTATTCTCAGAATAACCGGCCGATAGTCTCCAAAGCTGTTACAGTCATGAAAGTCAAGGAAAACCGAGAAATCATTATGGCTCAAAGGAACCCCGAAAGACACGACAAAACAGGGTCCTTTTACTACAAAAGACATTTTTGGAACATCTGATGAAACTTGAGCGGGGTCTGCGGACTGGATGGTAGTGACGGGTCAGTGTTAACGTCCTAATTTTGATGGTTATTTTGTAGCTATGTAGGAGAGTGCCCTCATCTGCAGGAATTACACACTAATGTTTTTGGAGTAATGGGCAACTTACTTTCAAATACCTGAGGAAGAATTGGGCACTACGGACTCACCTGTGCAAGGTGGCAGCAGTGAAGCGTAGAGAGCTCTGCCCCCCCCCCAAAGACAGAGTTAGAGCTGCTGTCAGTGACGCTAAAGTCAGCGCTTCACTGCTGCTGCTGGCACCCTGCCGTGCCAGGGGCTTTAGCGGCTGAATTCTGGGGAAGACTTGGCTTCTCTCCGGTCTGTGGGGGCTGCAGCCATTTGTCTCTCCCACCCGAATGCTCTTGGCCTTTCTTAGCAGGAACGACGGCTTTCTCCTGAGAGTATGAGCTGAAAACGCAGGCCCCACTTGTCGAGTATCAACAAACCTTCTCCTAGTAGCAGCTGCCCAGGCGCCTCTCAGGTCTCGCTGCTTAACCACTTTCTCTGTAGTATTTTGGGTCAGCACAGCTGGGATAAAGAGGAGCTCCAGCAGCTGCCGGCAGGGGATGGCTCTTCCCAACCGGCCCCACGTAAGGGAAATGTGTCTGAGGGATTGAAGTTGGTGGGCAGCAGAGCACGGAATGCAAATGCAGAAACTGGTCCCAGACCCTCTGGAATTTCTCACCTAACCGTTTGCTCACTCAAATCACTGTCTTCTCTCTGATGAACAGTCAAAAAAGCCACAGAATACACCAATGCCCCGCAATCTAGCTTTGGGAGACAACAGACCAAAAAGAAAAAGGAAGGAGGCAAAGTGCCTCGCAGACCATTCAGATGTCTTTCTTCACAGAATTCTCCAGGACGGGGAAGAATGCAAACTGTGGTTCCCTCTGCAACTCTGGCCTGCCATGAGGCACGGCGACAGGCGGATCAGCAAGATGACTGGGATCACGTAGCACGGCCCTGGCACCCGGCCCCACGTGGCACCCTGACGGGTCACACACGGAGCCGGGAATCCAGTTCATGTGAAAGGCTTGAGTTTGTTTTAAAGTGGGGGAAATTGCTCAAGGAGCCCCCAAAATGTTATAGCTTAGCCTTAAGATTAGCTGGCTGCCAGCATCCACATAAGGTGTTGCTCTATGAAAACCTGCCCCTAGTTTGTGACCATCCACTGCTGCACTGAAACGTTAGCTGATCAGCTCAACCTCACATTACCATTTAGTGACTGGGCCAGTTAGGATGCCTCTGGCCACGAGTTAAAAAAATAGCCAGAGAAAAATGCCCTTTAAGAACAATGACATTTTGTTATGTTATAGAGGGAGCGGTCTAGAGGGAGGTGGTCCCAGAGTGGGCTAATTTAACAGCTTAAGAGAGTGAGGGCTCTGGGTAATTTTCTTTGAAAGGCTCTTGACTTTTCCTCATGGTCACAAGATGGCCACTGCAGCTCCAAACATCAAATCCTATATAGACCACCTATCATCTCTTAAGTACTTGCACAATGGTGAGCCAAACAGATCCCATCCCTGCCTTCATGGTCTTAGAGTCAATTCTTAGTCCAGAAACTGTTCTAGGATACTTCCATCTACAGTGGCCCCGGTTCTTTTCAGTTCTGTTTGCATAACGCAACTTTGAATAAATCGACCTGTACTCACATATTTTTAAAATTTTAAAGTTGACATATCCAGGATTTCAGCATTCCCAGCTCCTCAAAGTGGTGTTATTAAATCATTAAACGATATTACAAATCTAACACAATTAGCACAGTGCCTGCAACATGGTAGACTCAAAAAAATTATTTCTTGTCCTTGTTCTTTTACTGACATTCTCTCCCTTTCAGGAAAGAAGCTTTCTTTGTGGTATTCTTAATCAAAGCACTGCCTACTGACAGGATAGACCATGATTTACAGAGAGCCTTCTCCTGGCAAGTAGTATTTCAGAACATGGTTTATGTTAGGTCCTGGTCATGAAATCAATTCCCAATTAATTTTGCACATAGTGAAAATCTTCTCCACAGCTTCAGGAAACACTCACTAATTCAGCATCTCAGAGATTCATGCTCTGGGAAGCAAAGATGGGTAGATGGATGGAGAGATGGATGACAGTCCAAAAAGAATCTCTTCTTAATTGATCAGTTCCTATATTTCACATACCAGGCTACATTTAATGACATTTAATCTTCCTACCAATAGGGCAAAGAAGGTGTTATTTCTTTCGATTTGCACATGAGGAAACTAGGATTCAGAGAGGTTAGAAGATTTACCTGAGGCTGCACAGCTGGCAGTGAAGCCAAGATTAAGCCCAGGCATCTCAAATCCTGATCCTTTTTCTTTTTACTATCCATCCTACCTTTATCACAAGGAGCAATGTGTGAGAGTTGTGGGCTCAGCGTAACGTATTTCTGCCACCGTTTTTTAAGCCTCAAACATTTGCATTAAAGTGGTGAGCAAAAGTTTCATTGGGTCATCCAACAAACACACTTGCTATATGATAAGGACTGGAAGAAGTTAGGGAATTCTAAAACCACTAGGACCCAGGAGAGCCCCCAACCCTTAAGGAGCTCACACTTAGAAGGGGGTATATTGGTGGGAGGCAAAGGCATATACAGAACATTTTGAAACAAAGTGGAAGTGAAAAAAAAACCAAGCAGGTCTACTTCTAAAATGAAAAATATAGGGATTTTTCGGTCTTTTAGTAAGAGAAGGCCCTTTCCAAGCAAAAGGTATTATTAGGGAACTGTTAAACCCACATAAATAGCAACAGAGTTGGAACAGAGAAAGAAGTAATGATTTGATACATCTTGTTGCTGTGGGGGAAGAACACTCCCTCCTGATTTTCACACCACTCTGCCAAGTGGGAAAATTCCCCTCTGCATCCCTGTATCGAATCTAAATGTCAACTCTCCAGAGACTATGCAACAAGGAGGCCGAGGATGACCCAGCTCTGCTGCAATAGGTTAAAATGTGAGGAAAGAAGCCAAGGGGGGAGGAAGAGACAAGAAGTGATGAACTGAAGTCAGAATTTCAGTGGTGTCATTTTGGACAAGTCATTGACACTCTTCTTGTCGAAGTTTCCACGTCTCGGTATACTGGAAATAACTAGTTTTGCCCCTTTGCTATTAAAATAAGCAGAGATCCACAGGCTCAGGGCCAGGCAGGGCTAGACACTGAAATAAAAAGGAATGGACTCTCTCCCTTACCTGTTCTGACTATGGGGCCATTTTTTATCAGGAATTGTACCTAGAGAGTTGAGGAAGTCTTATCTCTAAACTGAGGGTCATCTCTTGGAGTTCTTGGATTCTTTGATCTCCATCTTGCTGCTTCATGGCTTCTTTCTACCCCAACCCCTGCAACCACCCCGTAGGAGGTCCGTATCCATGCACTGAGCTTTCTGCTTCCCTCGATATCAGTGCTTTTCTAAAATGGCCTAAGCTCTTCACCACACCACACCATGGCCATCTCTTGCACAAGCCATTACCCGGAACAGGGCCACTTCTGATAATTAAAATCGAATGTCTCTGACACAATGTCCTATCTTTCCAGGTCTTTAGCTTTGCCCATTCTCTCACCTCATCATGATCTCCAGTTTCTGGACTCCTCCCTTTTCTCTCAGTATGTCACCTCCTTTCTTGGGTCATTTTCTTCCCAGCTAAGCCCATGGGGCCATGGCCACTCCTGTGCCTTTAACTCCGGCAGCACTGCCATGTCTTTCCATTTCCAACCCCACTCGTGGATCAGGCCAACCAAAGGTCTACTTCGTTCTCATATCCGAGTGGCTGGGTGCATCGGGGCAGACCTACCCTGTGCCGAGAACCAGCCTCAGGCCATTCCCTCTCCATGCTCAGCAGCCCTGCTACAGAGTGCTGATCACCTCCATCCCCCATTCTTCTCAGCAGCAGTGCCAAACTTCTAAGCTCCCTCCACCATCCCTCTTAGTAAATAGAGCCTCACTTCCTATTTCACAGAAAAATAAAAAAGAACAACAACAACAAATCCCCACAGAAGCAATCAAGTGTAAACTCCCTCAGGACATCATGATTTCCTCCCCGTAGCTCTAACATGAGTTGTGTCTTCTCCTTTATCCACAACCAAAACAGATACTAGGACCCGTTCCCTCTATAATCTCCCTCAAACAATTGACACCAATATTTCCTGCATTTTTTATTTCTCTCCTTCTTTGGCTTCTTCCTTTCAGTCTAGTAACACACCCAAATGTTTCTCACCTTAAGAAAGAGACTATTAACTTTTCATTTTCTCTAAGTAATATTCTTTCTCTTGTTCTCTATCTCTCTCGCTCTTCATTCACAACACTGCCAAGCTTCTCTTAAGTGTAGCCTACATTCGGGGTGCCTGCTTTCTCACCTATCAATGATCCCTCAGCTTACTATATTTGTTTCTTTTCCTTCCTTACACTGAAACAACTTTCTCTCTCCAAGGTCACAAGTGACCTCCCAATTCCCAAGCACAAAAGCCCATATGCCCTTTCTGCTATGTTTACCACATTAACCACAATCTCCTTCTTGAAAATTTCTCCCACCTCCTTTTCAGACATTTTCCACTCTCTCTTAATCCTCTCCCTTCTTCTCCGATTGCTCCTTCTCCACCCTTACCTGATCTTCTCTATCTCTACCCATCCCTCAAATATTGGTGTTTTCTAAGGCTCAATTCTCTTACCACTTGACCACCTCGCCCAGGGGTAATTCAACAATACTGAGTGCCTTAGTTTTCCTGATCTGCTATCACAAATACCACACAATGGGTTGGCTTAAACAATGGGAAAATATTGGCTCTTGGTTCTGAGGCTGGGAGAAGTTTCAAATTGAGGTGTCAGCAAGGCGGTGCTTTCTCCCCCAAAGTCTGTAGCTTACTCCTTACTCCTAACTGAATTCAAACTACCCTTGCTTGCATGGCATGTGAAGCTTTTCATGATCTTGGTCCTTTCATTCCTGTCTAGCCCCATCTCCCATGGTGGGTCCTCTCGTACCTGATACTTCAGACAGCCATCATTACTCATGGTCCCTTAAATGGGGCGTTCTCGTCTTCTGCGAAGTCTTCCGTGACCACACTGGAAGATTTTGGTGCTCCTCATCTTTCTTTCTTCATCTATCACAGGACATCAAACTAAACTCTATTTTAGCCTGGATCACACTGCATTATAGTTATCTGCCCTTCTCCCCACCAAAGGAAGGAATAGCATTCTTTGAGCTTTACTTTCCAAGGGACTAGATTTAGGTATGGTGAGGACACATAAAGTTGTGTTGAATGAATGCGTGGATAAATGAATAAAAGAAGGCATACCGCTCCCAATCTTTAATCTGAAAACAAATTTGCCAGCAGAAGGACCAAAAAGAAGGTGACATTAATAAATGCATCCAGGTCCAAATAGGAGAAGTTTTATGTAGGAAAACTATTTTGCAGATTGGGTCATATAGTTTAATATGGTATAGCTGGAAGTAGAAGACCCTTTACTATACATGAGTTTGCCTCATTTGAGGTGTGGAATTGCTGGTCTCGAATCCAAACCCAGGCACACAGAGATTAAAAGCCCATGGGTTGCCCACTGTGAGCTGAGCCCTCTTCCACCTCTGACCCACTTTCCCCACGTCCCAGGAATGAAAGTCTGTCCTTTAAGCATCTGGCCACTGGACCGTGGCCCCTGGAGTGGATGAGTCTGCAACCCAGGTCACGGGCTGGACACCTGTGCCATGTGTTGCTACCTTCGCAGGCCCTTTCCTTCATTGTTTTAAATGTCCTGAGACTGCTGCTCCCTTTTGGTCTTGGCAAGAATCAGGAACTGCATCCGTCCGGCAGGGATGGGGGGGCGCGGGGGGTATGGGCAAAGATGGCCGGCTCAGCTCCTCCTGCCTGCAGCTTCTTGGGTATGCGACCTGGCAACAAGCCAAGACTGGGCCAGGGGTACAAGAGCACACATAGGGAGGCAGCCAGGAAGAGATGCCCCCTGATCCCTGTCTGCTTTTCCTGCTTCTATGACACGTTGCTTTCTTCAGGCCTCCAGACAAGCGAGGCTCATGGGAACAATGCTAGATTGAAGAGGTGACACGAGACAAACGGCTTCAAGAAAAAAGGAGAAAAGAATTTTATCACCCCTCATTTAGAGCAAGGTACCCCCAAAACCTTTTAGACTCTTTAATAGTATTGGGGGTGGTTGTTCAGTTACAGGGAATTGGGTTGGAGGACTTCATAGCTAGGATATTTCCACTCTCACCCTTCCACCTCTTCACTCCCCTTTTCCCACTCCCCCAAACAATCCTAGAGGTCAGAAATCAATAACCCTGGCTTCTTCCATTCCTTTCCCAAGTCCTCATCCAACCACCGTGTGAGAATGGCCAGAGGAAAGCAACCTTTTCTTGGAGAATTTTTCAAACGACCAAACCTGAAACTAAATGTTTTCATGGTGCCCCAAACTCAACAGTACATGTTTACACAGACACACAAATCAATACAGACCCAAGTCCAATACAGACCCAAGTCCAAGGCCTGGAAAATAACAGGCTGGGGATGAAGAAAATGAGCCTGGCTTTTTCCTTGCTATCTCAAGAAATGATCACTGTGTGTTGGTAAGTGGGCCAAACAGCAGCGAATTTTATTATGACCCTGAAGGCTTTGTTTAACAAAATATAATCCTGAAAGCTAACTCACCCAATGCTTGTAATATATCAGGCACTTTGTCAACCCTTTTGCATGAATAACTGCATAAACCCTCATGATAGTCATTTATCTTGGGCATGACTTTTGTTTTCCTTTGTAAGGAAACTAAGGTAGAAAGGGAAACTTCCTTTGATGTTGAAAAATCCCTCTGCCCACAGGGTCTTTGACCTCTTAAGCCTGGACCTCCCAAAGCTTTTCCCTGCAGCTGCCTGGGGCACTCTCTGCTTTATCCTGAGCCTGTGCCCTCTCCCTGGGACCCAAACACTTCCCAGGATCTTCCAGTTCCTATCTTACCTCTAGATCTCTGGACATGACCTCCCGCGCCCCCCAGAATTTGAACTGCGAACCTTCTTGATCCACCTCTGATCTGCCTTTGCCCTGAGGCTCTTTCCACCCTGCGACAGGCTCCTCGGAAGAGGGGGGATTTGGCCACCACCACAGAGGGCTCCCAGGGAGAATTTCCACACGTCAGGAAGGTTACTGTCTCTGACAGGCAGCACCAAAAACCACCTGCGTGGTGCCAAGTGTGGCAAGATGACAGAAAAGATGCTCGGAGATGGACGGAGCCACAGACACAGTAACAAAGGCAAGCCGGAGAGGGACCAAGCCCTGAGTTTGGTCCTTCTTCAAAATCAATTCCTTCAATGAGTGGGATAACATCCTGGCAAGAAAGCCGACCCCCTCCTACTCAGAGTTCCCAGGACTGTAGATCGTTAGGACCTCCTTGCTCATGGCCATGAGATGAATCTGCCCAGGATGAGCAAAGGGAGAGGACGGACTAGATCCAAAGCACAGGGGCCGTCTCGAGGATCTGCCGAGATCTCCTTCCTGTAGGTTAGATGGTAGATCTTGGGGAAAATAGCCTCAGCTGCTTGGGGCTGCAGCTGCCCTCTGAGCTTGCTTGTGGATTCTGGCTCTCCCCAACCCCCAGCCCATTGCCTTCTCTATCCCCCTTTCTCTGGCTGTCCTCCCTTCCCCCATGCCTGTCCACCAGCTCCTGTAGTGTCAAGCAGACAAAGAGTTAAATCTTCCCAGGAGCAGAGCAGCCAGGCCACATAGTGATGCAGGTGCGAACAAGGAAAGTGTGGGCTGGAATCTAGAATGATCTGTCACAGTTCCCAGGGCTCCTTTGGGTGAGACGTGATCACAGATTTCACTAAGTCTCTGGGTTAAGATTCCATAAATCCAGAAACTGTGAAACTCAAATGGAAATTTAATTAAATGCGTTAGCCTACATAGAGAGCTTGGGACAATGCCTGGCACATAATGAGCTCCATAAATGCTTATAAATGAGTAAGAGGTAAGGGTTTGGGGAAATATACATTTCTACACCACAGCAGTCTATATCTTCCAGAATCCTGGCAACGGTAAGCTGACCTTGTGTCTCTGCATTCTAGGCTGCTGCTTTCTCTGCCATCCGTCCTAAGCTGTTTCTCTCTTCTCCATCGTATTTCCTTCTTCCTTCTCCTCTTCTCCTGCCCTAAGTCTCTCTGAGTTTGCCTGCATCCGTGGCTAATGATCCTTCTCTTTTGTCCTCGCCATCGTGCCTGCTCTCAACTCTGGTAACAGCCCCTTGATTGCCCTAAGCCTTGTGTTTTTTCGGCTTTTGTGGTGCCTTTCCTGTCTCCTTGGCAGCAATTGCATTAGTTTCGTAATAATTACCATTCCATGCCTTAGAATCAAGCTGTAATTACAGGAATGCACTGGAAAGCCCACGTGAAATAAGCTCTCCTCTCCCAAACACCCTGGCGAGAGCTCTGGCTGGATTGTCAGTGAAGATCCTTTCCGATAATCTCGCGGAGAAAGGGTTATGGAGGGTGGCGAAACCCCCGTGACTGTAACTTAAGCACCGGCTCTCTGGGTGCCCATCAATGCTTAAGGTTGCCAGTGGAAAAGGCACAGTCTTTCACTCTTTGCTGAGCCAAATATCTTTTGTTTTCTTTGGAATTATGCTTTTCTTTTTTCAGGGCTTCAAGGGGGAAGAAAGGAGGGTGACTGAGAAAGGAGGAAACTGGCTGCACCCAAGGGTGCCCAGGACCCACATCTGCATGGGAAGCAGACTTCTCGGCTCTGCCAATTGCTCAGGAACAGGCCCCATGTCGGCCGTGCCGGGTTGCAGCTGCTGTTCTGCCCAAAGCCCCCGTCACCAGGAGAAGGGAGCGACGGACAGCACTCTCCGAGGCATGATGAAAGACATGAGTCAGAAGAAGTGGGAGGGAAATTGGCTCCAGGTTAGGGGGCCCGGCCTGCCAGCAGCTGATGGGGCCCAAGGAAGGGGAGGAGGTCCCTAAAGACAAAACAGCGCCGTCTCCAGCCGCCTTCTCCCTAACTCACTTAGCTATTTCAGAATTATGCCAGTATGGGGCCACTCTGAGAACGCAACAGTCATCAGCAGATACATACCGAGGTCTCACTACATACCATGCCCTGTTCGTTCTGGATGTGGAGTGGACAAATGAGCCGGGACAGGTTGTATGGGGATGACGAGGCAAGCTTGATAACCTGGATTTGATGTAGCCACACCACGCGTCGTCAGGGTCAGAGGAAACCTTGGACACCACCGGTGTGCAGATAAACAAAGGAAGACCCAGAGAGGGCAAGGGGTTTGTCTAAGGTCACACAGGTCCCTGGAGGCAAAACCAAGATTAGAAACCAGATTCCTGGCAAGATCTCACTTTGTTCGGCCTCCAGGACAACAGGTGAACAGGTGAGGACGGAACAGAAGAGCTGGTTCGTGAACCCCTACAGAGACACACCTACACAGCAGGTCGCCGCCTCTTTGCCACCTGCGGGCCACGCAGGTAACCGCTGTAGCAATCCCCTCACTCACCCGTTGTAGACTTGTCCAGGATAGGGTCTAGGGTCTGTGATTAAGGACTCCCTGATCCTGAGACAAATCGAACAAGTCAAAGTGACAGTTCAAATGTGTATTTCTGATGGAAAGTGTTTCCATCAAATGTCACAAGCCTTGTGAATCTTTTGGCTACTTTTAGGGGAAGGGGCCTGCAACTGATTTAAATAACTCATTATCTACCTAAAAGCCTTTAAAAAAACAAACAATATTGATGGCAGCAGGGATTCAATTCGATCCAAAGCACGTTTCCTTGTCTTGCTGATTTTACCAAACAACTTTTTCTCCCTGCCTGACATTTGCCAGTTTCGCTTTTCACTTTTCTGCTTTCTACTTGATTTTGTGGGGATACTAAGAAAAATAGGAAGTGGCCGCGGACCCTGGAGCTGTATCTTCAAAGTGTGGTGCACAGATTTCCAGAATCAGAATGACCTAGGGTTCTGGTTAAAAACGCACATGTGGCTCAAGAGGTTGAGCTCCTGCCTCCCACATGGGAGGTCCTAGGTTCGGTTTCTGGTGCCTCCTGAAAAAAACAAAAACAAACAACAAGCAAAACAAACGAAAAAAAACCAACTCAGGGAAGCGATGTGGCTCAGTGGTCGAGCACCGGCTTCCTACACACGAGGTCCCGGGTCCCCAGCCCCTGGTACCTCAAAAAAAAAAAAATGCACATACTTGGGCCCTGCCCCAGATGGAAGAATTCAGGACCTCTAAATTGGGGCTCCCCCATGCAATTGCTATGCACACTGGAGCTTGAGAAAAACTGCCTCCTTGGTGCCTGTAGCAAGAAAAAAAAGCCACTGGGGAGGATGGATGCGGACAGACCCACAAAGGATGAGGGGCAACAGATAAAGAAAGAGCAGAGAGCAGGGAGTCAGCACTAGCCCTGCCCGAGCACCCATGGGGCTGGTAAACACTTGCTCGCTGTAGCGTTTTCCTCCCAGACTGCAAGGTCCTCGATGCCAAAGGCATCAGTTTTCCTCATGAGTATCTCCCAGGCCCTTGGCCCAGAGCCTGGTCCAGAGGAGGAGCTCAATAAAGGGGCACTGAGTCGATGAATGAGCCTGCCCCAGACAAGACCCTAGGAAAGATTTCCCGCACCTTTCCCTCGTCGCCTGCATTCAGAGGTGCATCTTTCCTGTACGCCGGAGCCCAGACACCCCCATCCAGGCTGGGGGCTGCAGAGCGGGCCTCCAACAAAGCCTGGGCCTAAGCGTTGGCTGCCAAGGAGAAAGGGACCCCAGAGCAGTCTTTTGCCCTTCGGACACCAGGAGTCTTCTGTTTCCAGAAGTCACAGCTCTGGGGAGCCTGCTTGCTCCGGGTGACACGTTAGCACTGCTCAGTGTCCAGGATACCAAAACGAAGCGGCCAAGCAGACACCAGGGTCTCCGAGCGAGAGGAACGCATCGGCCAGTGCGCTAGCTGGGTAGGGGCCAGGTGGCCAGGCTTGGGGACTGGCCCTCCACCCGCTCTCAGGTAGCATCAGTGAAACAAGGCAAAGGACCTGCAAGGACCCCAGACTCCCCCTGACATTTGCCCCACCAAGTTCCCAACATTTAAGAGGCAGTTCTATGGCTTTTTCCTACTCTTTTCAACTTAAAAAGCTCCTGGCTTTATGGTAGTCCCAGCCCAGGCCAGGATGTACGTTACTCACTGGAACCCCTCCCTCTGGGAGGTTTGAAGAGAAATGATCCTAGAGGCCAGGAGAAGGGTGCAAACCAGATTCTGCCCCAGGGAGCACCTTAGGGCCGGGGCCCTTTAACTGTATTTTGCACTTGCATTTGGAGACACCACTACTTCCCTCTGCCTGTGACCCTCATGAGAAGGCAGCAAACTGTGCCCTCTGCATCTGCAGAAGGCGCCCTCGCAGAATTGGGAAGTCTGTACCCCAACCCCGTTTCCCAAAGCCCCCAGTCCCCCAACCCCTACGCCCTCCAAAGCCTACCAGGCAATCCTGCATTTGCTCTTGGGTTGCCTCAGAAACATGTTCTGGTTTTCCCAAGAGAGCCATGCTCTCTTGGGTCAGCCAGCTGTGGGATCTAATACCTGTTCTGTCACTTGTCACCTGGATGGCCTACAGCAAATGACGTAACCTTCCATGCCTCCATTTCCTCATCTTCTGGTGGAGGTGCTGGTCACTGCCAGCGTTACTGCCCTGATTCCACAAGAGAGGCTATGTAAAATGAGTGTGCTCCATAATGGCCGCTATTATCTGCCCCTGAGTGCAGCACAACCTGCACGGCTTTCACCGTGTACTCTAGGTAACAAATGCTCCCAGGTACCTAGCGCTGCTCTAGGCCTATGCAGATACCCAAAAATGCTTGCCCAGTGAGCTGCATTTAGTGGGGCTGACTGAGGATCAGGCCCAAACTGCTTGCCTCTCCTCTAGGAGCTGCCCCCCCCCGAAGATCCCATTAACATGAGGCCAAGCTGAATGAGGGTGGGCTTCATCCAATGTGACTGGAGTCCTGAGAGGGGGAGGAAACATGAAAGTAGCAGTGAGAGGAGGTGGCAGAAGGAGACAAGGCTGGACAGGCCACCAGCAAGCCACCCCACCCCTCTAAAAATAGTTGGGGGCAGGGCAGAGCAGGGGGAGGGGGGAGCTCATGCCTCAGAACTGGAGGCTCCCCAGCCACCCCCCTGGCAGTCCTGGGGGACCCTGAGTCCTAGATAATCCCTCACTTCATACATTCAGCAAGAAAAACTAGGTCGCCTGCCCTTGCTCTGGGGTCCCTTCTGAAACCCAGCACGCAGGCTAAAGCGTTCAGTAACCTCATTGCCGAGGGATTTCTCCATAATCTGTCCACATGCCCCGGGGATCAGGACTGGGGGAGGTGGTGCTAGGCCCTGGCAGCTGCTCAGCCCTGAGCTCCCAGCCTGCCCGGCCCCCAAAGCCCTCTGATTCAAGCTGATTTCGAATTTAACTCAGAGCCACCCAGCAGAAGGCAAGGACTCCGCGGTACCACCCCCCAGCCTTTGGAGAAAGCCGAGAAATAAGCATCTCCTCGGGAAATAAAGTTGGAAGAATCTCCCAGGCTCCCGTCACCCTCACCTGTGAATACAAGGCAGCAAATAACCGCCAAGACCACGAGGCACAAGGAGTTTGGGGCTTAGCAGGAGCCAGAGCTGAGCCCGCAGGAGGGAGAGCCATGCAAAGTGCCCCCCTGAGCAGCCTCGCTGGGGCCTCAGGAGGAGGTGGCCCAGCTCCAGCCTCCTTCTCCAGCTCTCCTCCACCCTCCCTGGCCTCAAGCTGGAGCGTTAATAGCAGATGTCGGAGAGGAACCTCAAGAGGCAAAAACACAGAGAGAATAAAAAGGGGAGAGAGAGAGAGACAAAGCAGAGCAGGCAAAGCTGAACCTATTAGAGCCCCTCGCAGGGTGGGGACGAGGAGGAGGCTGGGGGCTTTGCTTGATTAGCCAGTTGGTTTGCAGGCGTTTCTAAAAATTGGTTCCCAGCATCAGAATAGCCCCAAATCCCGGGTGCTTCTCAGCAGTACAGATTTCCAGGCCTCCTCCCAGACTCTGTCCTAGACTCTGAGGTGGCTGCGAATGAGCTCTTTAAGATGTTCTTAAAATGATTGTAACTCCAGCCTTTAAGAGAAGTAGGCTAATCTAGAGCAGGGCTTGGCAAACTGCAGCCCCTGGGCCAAACAGCCCCACTAAATGTTTTGCAAATAAAGTTGTACAATTTTAATTTTTATCATGGTAACACATGTACAATGCATTTCCCGTCTTAATCACTTATATGTGCACAATTCAGGGGTATTAATTACATTATTCTGCAAATAAAGTTTTATTGGCACATAGGCACAGCCATTTGCCTACCTATTGCCTGTGGCAGCTTTGACGTTACAACAGCAGAGTTGAGTAGTTGTGATGGAGACCATGTGACCCGCAAAGCCCGGCCCTTTACAGACAAGGCTTGCCAGCCCCTGGTCTAGAACAGCGATTCTCGACCTTAGCGCTACGTTACACTCGCCTAGGGGGTTTGGGAACTTACTGATGAGGGCTCATCCCAAGTCAGGTAAGTCAGAATGAGGGTGGTGGTGGGCAAAGGCATGGGTATTTTTTATGCTCCTAAGGTTTGGACAAAGTTTGGGGAAACCCTATGCAATTACAAAGCTTGCATTGATTCAGAACTTCCTGCTGCTCCCTCTTCCTCTAATAGTAAACAACATCAAAAATATTTGTAGACATCTCTCTGCTGTGAATAAAACACTAGTGCAATAAGGTGATTCCGCCAGACCTGACTTCTGGGGTATACTGTCTATATGCAATAAGTAAAAGTTTAACAACTTTTCTCTTAGACTCCAAAGTCCTGCTCTATCCTTAGGGAGAGATCCTTCACCTTGTCCCAGTGGTTTCCCACCGACTGGTTAGAATCACTCAGGAGAGCCTGTTAAAAACGCAGACTCCAGGTCCCATCCCAGGGTGAGGAATCAAGCTCTCTGGGGGTGGATTCTGGGATCCGGTGGTGATAATTGAGCTTCCAGAGGATCCTCGTGGCATCTAGGCTGGGGAGAACTGGGAGAGGGCCCTGTGGCAGTTTGATATTATTTATGAATTCCAAAAAGAGATATCGATTATGTCTGTTCCTCTGGGTGTGATAACCCTTTGATTGTATTAAATTCAGAGGTTTCACTTTTACTTTATTAAATCAAGATTAGGGCTTTGATTCAGCCACATCATTAGATCAGCATTGAGTCCCAGCCCCCTTGGTGGGCTGATAAAACAGACTGTCACACAGAGGAGGTAGATACACAGAGAAGAGAATGCAGAGGAAGAAAGCTCATTAGATGCAGCAGAGGCCCCAGGAAGAGAGGTGAGCCTACAGCTGACCTTGTGAAGAGACCAGAGCAGCTGAGCCAGGAAAGAAAAAAAAAAAAAACGAGCCCTGGGGAAAGAGACAAGCCTTATGCCAGCTTACAGCCAAGATCAGAAGAAGCTGGGACCACGGGGCCTTAAGAGGAAGGAGGAAGGCTGAACCCTCGCAGACATCGCCTGCCATCTTGTTTCAACACGTGGCAAATTACTTTGGGTGAGAAAGTACTTCTTATGGTACCTTGAGTTGGGCTCTCTAGGGCCTTGTGACTGTAAGCTTCGACCCCAAAATAAATACTCTTTATAAAAGCCAGAAGGGTTCTGGTACTTTGCATCGGCACCCCTCTGGCTGACTAACACAGGCTCCAAGGCTGGGCCAGAGAAAAACTCATTTCAACCACCTTGAAGGCTTTTTTCTAAAGCCAGCAGGGCCCAAAGGAGTAATTTTTCCTGCTCGTGACATGAACTTAAGGTGGCTGATCCCAGTTGCAATCCCTTAGATCCCTGAAAAGAGAAAGCAGATCAGAATGCCATGACCAGTGTTAAAGCTGGCATGTGTGTGAGTGTTTGTGCGTGTTTATGTGAGTGTGTGTGCATGTGTGAGTACATGCAAGTGTGTGTGCAGTATGTACTTACGAGTGTGTATGTGTGTGAACCTGTGTGTGGATGTGTGGATGCGGTATGAGCATGTGTGAGTGTGTGTGTGTGTTAAATCACTCCAGGGAAGACAGTCCTGTGCAGCGAGAAGAGCTCAGCTCCTGCAGGTAAGCTGCCAAGCGGCAAGGAGGCCCAGCTCCCAGGGCCACTGGCCTCCGCCTAGCCCCGGCCCTGCTCGGGTTCAGATGTCCTCTGCCTGAGAATTGGTACGTTTCTCACTGAGATAATAACAGGCCTACATGATAGGATTTTGGAGTGGGGAAAAAAAGGAAAAATAAGGCAATACCTTTCAGTGGGCAGCTCAGTGCCCGGGCGAAAGCATCGATAGCAATTATTCATTCAAATATTTAGTGAGGACTTGCTCTAGATTCTGGAGGTTCTGTTCCAGGTGCTGGAAATAAAGCCGTGAACAAAACAAACCAAAAAAATCCCTGTCCTTACAGAATGTATGTTCTAATGGCGATGAGGTAAGGGGCCAGGCAAATATACAGCACATCAGATGGTGGCAAGATCGCTAAAGAACAAGAGGACAGGGCCACAGACAGCGAATGTCAGTCACTATTCCAAAAAGGATGCAGTCGATGGCCTTGCCATAGAGATGCTTTGGCTACTTCACCCCAAGCCTCACTTCCTAGGACTTAAACACAGTTATTCACGGTTAAACCTGGGTGTTCTCTCACAGGGGTTGTGCAAAAGAAAACAAAAACAAAACAAAAAGCACACCTTTGCCTGAAATTTGTTTTTGCTGGCTTCTCTGCTGAAAGTGAAGAATTATTCCATATGCATAAGAAAGTAGGGCCTCCAGAACTCAGCAGAAGCAAGACCCATTTCAGAGGCATCAAGCTGCCAGCTGCAGGGACAGAGGGGACCCTAAGCCTGTCCTCAAGGAATGCCCCTCCAGCACCCAAACCTTCATTTTAGGATGTAACTCAAGATGCATAAAATACAGAGGAACCAAGATTGTGGCAGTTACAGCAAACTTCAGTCCCCAGGGGAGTTTTGTAATGAAGGAAGATTTTGAAATAATTCCCTCTTCCAGCCAGTGAGAAATAAATCTCAGTTTCTGGTCAGAGGCTGAGACTATCTGGCTCTCGTGTTCACTCAGGAGAGAAATCCACTATCTCTCCCCGGCCTCGGCCCATCTCCACCCTGTGCCACCAGGGAAATGACCATTTCCTAGCTCCATTCATTCTGCTTTCAGAGGGTCTTCAAGGAATCCAGAATTAAAATGCTTTATACGGACTGTGCTCGTTCTGCAATAATTCAGAGCATTCTGGGCAAGCTACAGCCCTCGTCCAGGTTTTGTTCCTTTATTTCAATTCTATCCACCTCCTTACAAACATGCGTGAAAACATGTTCACGTGTACACACACACGTGCAAACACACACATTAGCAGTCGGGATCCAATTAGACAATGGCTATGAGAATCCTTTAAAACCGCTGGACATATAAGAAGTGGGACCACCATTATTAGCCCCCTTCAAACCAGCAGGACTTCCTCCCCCCGCTGAGACCCCACCGATATGCACCCCCCCCCCAAAGCAAATGGTCCTGTTGAGAGCACTCAGTGGGCCATTTGCTTTGATTGCCAGACTTGTCAGGAGAGCACAGAAAAAATGGGCAACAATGATATGTGATCCTGCCATACCAGCTGGCACCCTAGAGACACGAGATTTCTTTTGTTGATAGCTGCCACACCCCTCCTCAGAGCTCATGGGCTGAGAGGGAGACAGATGAGGGAGAGAAATTATTCCAATTTGGATCTTAATAGTGAAGCCAGGGAGGCCACTCCACATGTATTTACTGAGCATCCACTCTGTTCCCAGGTGACATAGGTGCAAAAATAAAGACAGAATCCTCCCTCTTTTAAGAGTACACAGTCTGTAAGGAAAAAAGATTAACAGAGAAAGTTTTCAATGACAGTAATATCCAACCTCCTTTCCCTGACTGTTAAGGTCTTAGGTGATCTGTCCCTGCCTGATTTTCTGAACAAATGCCATAGCACTCTTGCCTCATTTAGTCTACTCCAACCATACTAGCTTTCTTGCAGTTTCTGAAAAATGTTGCTGTTTCAGGGACTTTGGGTTTTCTCTTCTCTCTGTCCAGAATGTACTTTCAGCAGACATTCCAACAGCTGGCTCCCTCGTTTATTCCATTTCTGCTTTCATGTGTCCTCCAGGCCAGGCCATGCTCCCTGAGGCAGCCCTGCCACTGTCTGTCTGTCTATTTATCTATTTATCATCTCTATCTCTTTCTCCGTCTCCTTCTCTTTCCCCTTACCGTTTTATTTTTTTTCTTCATAGCTCTTATCACTATGTGACAAGATCATACAAATTTATTTATTATCTGTCTCCCTCACTAGAATTAAAACTCTCAGGGGCACCAATGTGATTTTTCTGTCTCTGTGTTTGTTTGTTTCCTGTCATAGCTTAATGCCTAGAATAATGCTTAGCACAGACCAGGTGCACAGTAAATATCTGATGAATAAGTGAATAAATAAATGTTATAATAAAGCCAGAGTATAGCATAATCTATCAAAATCACTCCCATGGTATTTACAGGGATGTTCAACTTGAAGCACCCCCCTTTCCTGGAAAGTTTCCTCTAAGCACAATTCCAAGGATCAAATCTTATTTCCCCAATGACATTTGTTATAAGAATTGGAGATGTGTTTCTCTGGAAAAAGAAATTTACATGACCATACAGTGAAATCTCAGAAAAATGTTCCAACTCATATAAAAACACAACATAGTGATTTTCTACATTATTAGCTACAGAGTTTCAAAAAACTCTTATGTGAATGCCCCAGTGATAAGGCAAAGCCAAGTCGAGATAGTATGGTGGAAGTGGGACAGAAATCAGAACCTCTGCCTTGTCTCCCCAAAAGCAGCCACTAACACAGATTACAGAACAACCAGGTATTTGGGGGCAGAGTTTAAAATGCAAATTCTGGGGGCGGATGTGGCTCAAATGGTTGGGCATCCGTCTGCCATATGGAGGGACCTGGGTTCGATCCCCGGGACCTCCCGGTAAAATAAAATATATATATATAGAAGGCGCATGGGCTGCCAGGCGCTGTGTGCCAGTGAGCCGCCAGGCCCCGGGAGCCATGCAGCAAGATGACAACGTAACAGGAGAGAGACGCAGGGAAGAGTCAAGGCGAGATGCTCCAAAAGCTCCAAAAACCGGGAACCGAGGTGGCGCAGGTAGCAGGACACCTCTCTCCTACATCAGAGGTCCCCGGGATCGAATCCTGGTGAAGACAGGAGGAGAAGGATGAAAAGAGATGGCAGGAAACAGACACAGAGAATTGCCCAGTGAATGGACACAAAACAGCAAATGGGGAAAGGGGGATTTAAAATGGATAAAGTAAATAAATAAATCTTAAAATAAATAAATAAATAAATAAAAATAAAATAAAATGCAAATTCTAAAACCAACCAAGAAAATCTGGGAAATATGAAAGGAAACCAATGAGAACATCTTCTCTGTTGACACCAATACTTCAAAGCCCCAAGAAAAAGCAGCAACAGCAGACCATGGACAGAGCCCTCCCCAGGAGTCTGCTGCAGAGGCACGAGTATCTCTTTTAGATTGCTCAGAGTGAGGCTCAAGACACTTGAGAGCAGCTGCTGACTTACCAAAAAAAAAAAAAAAAAACATTCTAAAAAGGAGAAAAGGAAATACAAAAGGGTGATGATTAAAAATGAGAAAAGAAGGAGGGATGATATTAGATAAGTCTAGAGAAAATGAAATCAGACAGAAGCAGATTTACTGAATCTGGTAGAAAAGGGACACCATAAAGCCAGGGTAAATCAAGTACAGGTAAGGCACCTGGGCCCCTGCTCTCTGCTCGCTCTGAACCCCACTTCACTCCACTTGTTGCCACAAGTACCCTCTGTGGGCTGATGGAACAGACGTCAGCTGAGGAGCCAGAGATGTCAACGTCTCACCCCAACTCTGCCTAGTACTAGTAACAATCATATCAGCAATAATACGAAGAGAGAACTCCCCTGAGAACCTTCCAGAGTTTGGCAGGAGGCTAAGCCTTTTGCTTTCATCATCTCAGTTAATCCAGCAACAGTTTCCGAGCCCCGACCTAATATTGCTCCCATCTTTTGGGTGAGCCAAATAACTTTTCTCAGCTGGGATTCAAACCCAGGTTGGTCCGACCGTCAAGACAGGCAGCCACTCCACCCACCTTCTCCTCGGGCCCACAATGACCTAATCACTCCTGCTCTGCACACCTGCCGCGGCCACCCAGAGGAACACAGGGCGTCTTCTGTGGGAAAGCACCTGCAGATTGGAAAGCGTGTTCTAGACGTCCACCTACTCAATCATTACACCGAGGGCCGCATCTGTGCCAAGCTGTGCTCTGGGCTACGGCGTCACAGCAGGGACCGGGCCGAGTGGGGCCGTGCCCTCTGGGGTACCCATCCTAGCAGGGAACAAGGACTACGCAAAGGTAAAGAGAAACAAAATTGAGGTGGTGGAAAGGGCTGGGACAGAAAACACACCACAGGGAGGAGGGCAAGTGATGGGGGCGGTGGGATGCTGTTTCAGACAGATGCTGTAGGGAGGTGGCATTTGAGCGGACCCCTCAATGAAGAGACGGGCTGGTCTTTGGGGAGAAGAACATTCTAGGCAGCAGGGCCAGTCAATGCAAAAGCCTGAGACCTGGAGTGCTTGAGTGACAGCAAGGAGGCCACTGGTAGGAGGTGGGGTCGCAGAGGGCGCAGGGGACAAGATCTCCTAGACCGGGGAAGACTTGAAATGGGAAGTAGGTGGGAAATGGCATCGCCTTGGCTCTCCATGAAAAGAGCATGACTGCCCTGTGACCAGAATCTCTTGCCACAGCCTCCAACGTCCATCAGTCCAGTAAGAACAGCTCAGGCGGACCACACCGGGGGCTCGTCCTTGCCATTTGACTCCTCCATTTATTGCTGTTTTTCCATCTGGAGATGAACTGCTGAATGCAGAGCCCAGGGAGCAGGAAGTGTGCTGAGGGGCCACGCCCCCACCAGGTTCATTCCCGCCCCCCCCCCCATTTGCATGAGATTACAGGGGACAGCTGAGACCACACGATGTCACAGCAAGGGCAACCAGAGCAGGGAATGATCAGAGTTAGGGATAATGTATTAAAGAGAAAAGGGAACGGGATTAATCTGAGTGCAGATGCGACATAACCAAATGTGATTTTCCACATTTCTACTGAGGAGGGCCAAATGCAAAACTATTTGCATGCTGCGGCTGCACGTGGCCTCCGCAAACGCTGCCAGGAGGCACAGAACCCAAAGGTAGAGATGACTGACAGATAAGCCTCTTGCCACAAGCAAGAGCTCCTTCCTGTGCAGTGCAAGAGGGCCATGAAGTGGCTTAGCTCCTCTCGAGGTGACTCAAGGGAGTCTCGTTTCTGGTATAAGTGGGTCTTGAGCTCAGCCACAGGGGAGCGGGACTCCAGGCTACAGACAAAATCCCCCCTTGCTGCTGGACCTTCAGGGTGTGTCAGCCTGGTAGAGAGAGGGCAAGCGGGGGCGCCAAGAAGGACAGTGGTTTCTGATAGAGGTTTCCCTTCACCCTTGGACCTGATGAGAGATTTCTCTCCCCTTCCTAAAGGAAGAATAACTTTGCAGGAATGGTCAGAGCTGAAAGACATGGGCTGAGGCAGGGGATGGGGCTCAGGGAAGGGATGGCTCTCTTCACATTCTGCCGAAGCCTTAGTCTCCGTCCTTTCCTAAAGCCCTGGGGGAAGTGTGTGTATGGGGGGGGGGGGTCACAGAATTGAAGCAGTGAACAGCTTTCCTATGGTTTTGAAAGGCACTGGGCTTCTCAGCTGGGAACATGTTCCCCCTCCCGGTTTCTCACTGCAGGGGACTAGAGATTTTAGCTATGCAGAGAGTAGCGCATCTCAACCTTGGCACCATTGCCATTTGGGGCCGGATGGCTGACTTTTTGTCATGGGAGCTGCCGTGTGCATTGTAGGATGTTTAGCAGCATCCTCGGTCTCTACCTCCTAGATGCCAAGTTGTGACCATCTAAAGTGTCCGCAGACATTGCCGAATGTGCCCTGGTGGGTGGGGAGTCACTTCCGGAGGAGAGCCACCACTACAGAGTAGTCAGGACAGATGAAGGAATCCTCAGTCTCGTTACAAGCACGCCCAGCTCCCTTCTGTTTCTACTCAGTAGCAACAACCAGTTTGTTTCAGTTGGACAAATAAGAAGCGACCACCAGGCACAGGCACGGCCTGTGTCAGGAGCTGCCACCCAGACGCTCTCTCCTTAACTCCAGCGACGGAGCCTATTTAGTGCCACTGCCCTCTTGTCGGTTTCACGGGTCCTTCACAGCAGCCCTGGCCTCACCTTTGATTCCTCCTTCTCCATCAACTCTCTGAAGGTACCTGCCATGGATTCAGTTGCTAATTTCTCCACCTGCCCTTTCCTCTCCATTCCCACAGCCATGCCCTGAGGGAGGCCCAATGGCCTTCATCTATACCCAGAGACCCCTGCAGTTTCCAGAGAGAGTTCTAGCTCCCAGGCTTCCCATTTCCCCTTCAATCCTTATACCAAGATAAGAACGTACACGGTGTGAATATTCTCGCTGTCCTGATTTTGTGACAATCAGGGTAGGCTAAACATTCGCTTATATTAGAAACCATGTATGTGCCCCCAGACTTAGTTTTTCTCCCTAGGTCTGGTTTTAGAATGCTGGTGATAAACTAAGCCTGATTTATTGTATGACCATCCTGTATGGGAAATGACTGTGACTCTAGGTATCTTTGGTCGACCTTAAGAGATATAGCAGGGGGCAGATGTGTTCAAACAGTTGGGCGTCCATTTCCCATATGGAGGGACCTGGTTCTATCCCCGGGACCTCCCAGTAAAATAAAGAAAAAATATAGAATGTGTGTGGGTGCGTCGTCAGGCACCGAGAGCGGGTGAACCCCCAGGCGCTGGGAGCGGGTGCACCGTCAGGCCCCACTGAACCAAGCAGCAAGGTGATGATGTAACAGGAGAGAGTCGCAGGGGAGAGCCAAGACAAGATGCGCTGAAAAAACAGGAACTGAGGTGGTGCAGGTGGCAGAACACCTCTCTCCCAGATCGGAGGTTCCCAGGATCCAATCCAGGTGAAGACAGGAGGAGAAGGATGAGGGGAGTGGGCAGGAAACTGACACAGAGAATTGCCCAATAATTGGAAACAAAAACAGCAAAAATGGGGCTGGGGGGTGGGGTTAAAATGGATAAAAGGTAAATATATTTTAAAAATAAATGTAAAGATGTTCAAAAAAATAAATACATTAACAATAAGAAAAAGTTATTTTGAAAAATTAAAGAACCTACACGGACTCTGTGTTTCACAGGTGATCAAATCTGACCTTCAAGTTCTTCTCATCTCGCCCCTTCCCACATCACGTGGCAGCCTTACTTTCCATGTCTCCACAGTGCACACCTCCTCTCTCATCGCCTTCTCACAGGCAGTGTAGTTCTCGCCCCCTCCTTTGCCTTCCTCCAGTCCCAGCACAAGCTCAGGCTCCCCCAAAAGACTAGGTTTCACTTCTCCAACCCACACTGACTTTTCTCTTCCTTCACGAAATCCCACTGCAGGTATGATCATTTCTGCACAGCAGACCTCTTAGGTATTTATTTCTAGAGCGCTAAACTCACCCCTTCCAAGCTCACCCCATCTGGCGCACTCCCTTCCCCTTCTTCAGGTTTTTGCTTAAATATCATCTTCTCAGTGCCATCCGCTCAGACCACGCTATTTAAAATTGCAACCCCTCCCCAGCACCTATGTACTCCCCCTTCCCTCTCACCTGCTGGAAATGTGGCAGCTAGACAGACTGAAACCATTGCTTTCATGGTGCCTACACAAGTGGGCATATTTGCTTGGCCATAAAACATATTATATTCACTTTATTGCTTATTTCATCCACAAACACGTCAATATTGAATCTGTTTCTCCGTATTTTATTATTACTTCTTATCAATGTCCTTGATCTTGACTTTAATCCCTGTGGGCAAGAAACTTCCCTATTCATTTTTAAAATGAATTTCTAATTTTAGAATAGTTTCAAATTTACAGAAATGTTGTGAAGATGGTACAGAGATTTCCCATATACTCCATACCCAGTTTCCCCTACTAGTAACATCTTACTTTAATATGGTCCTTTTGTCACAATTAATGAGCTAATATTGACATGTTATTACTAACTAAAGTCCATGCTTTATTCAGATTTCATTAGTTGTCCTGTAATGTCCCTTTTCTGTTCAAGGAACCCGATCAGGATGCCAGATGACATTTAGTCATCATGTCTCTTGGTTTCCTCTTGGATGTGACATTTTCTCAGCTTCCCTTGCTTTTCAGGACCTTGACAGCTTTCAGGAATGTTAGCCAGGTATTTTGTACAATGTTCCTCAATTTGGAATTGCCTGATGTTTTCCTCATGGTGAGACAAGGGCTATACGGTTTGGGAGGAAACCCAAAGAGATAAAATGCCCTTCTAACCACATCATAACAAGGGTACATACTGTCAACGTGACTTGTCACTGCTGATGTTGACCTTGACCACCTGGCTTGAGGTAGAGCTTGCCAGGTTTCTCCACTGTTGCATTCCTCTTTTTACCCCCTTTCCACATTGTACTCTTTGAATAAAAGACAGCATGTGCAGTGCACACTTAAGGAGTGGGGAACTAAACCCCACCTCATTGATGGCAGAATATCTATGTAAATTACTGAGAATCTTCTGCACTGGAGATTTATCTATTCTCCCATTTATTTATTTATTCAATCATTTATTTATATCAGTACAGACTCATGGATATTTAGTTTATACTTAGGGTTATAAACTAGTATTACTTTGTTTTGTTGCTCAATTTTTTCCAACTTTGGCCATTAGACGCTCCCACAATATGTTCCTTTGACATATTCCCATTATTGTGTATGTGTGTGCACTAATGTGTTTGTGTGTGTTTTGGGGGTTGGGGGCATTTATTTTTGTTTTTAGTACTTCCTTGCTTTCTGGCATTACAAGGTATTCCAGGTGTATCTTGTATACTTCCTGCCCCAGTCCTCAAATCAACCATTTCTTCAGGGAATCCTGGTTCTTTTTATTGGAGAACGGCATTAGAAACCAAGGTCTGGGCATGAGGTGTGCTCATTGCTACAGGAGTGTCATTGCCTCTGGGCCTTCTCAGTTGACAGACCAAAGAATCATGTGTGTGTATAATAAACCAAGTATATATGCACATCTATAAATATTTCTATGTATAATGATCAAGGTAAACATGAGTTCATATTGATGTCTCCAACTGTAATCCATCACCAGATGGATCACTTTAACCTCCTTCCCTTGCTTATCAGTAACTTCCCAATCCAATAGTAGGAAACCTGGCTTCCACCGTTCACCATCCATTTACTTGTTTAGTTCTAGTATACATGTATAGTGGTATCAGATTATTAATGTATATCCCCATAGGAAACAACTTTATTAACTAGTGGGCAGGGCTTATGTACAATTCCCTTTGGCTTTTGTCTTACAGACATGACTCATTTCCAGGTCAGCATCTTTCCCCCAGGCCCTGCAGTGAGGTTGCTTCACATATTGTAATACACTTAGAGTCTTTTTTCACATTCTGCATTCCATCCTGGGATCCCCTGACTTCCTGAATGATTTTTAAAGTTTGTATACATTAACATTCACTCTTTGAGTTATAAAGTTCTATGATTTTTCACAAATGCATGGTGTCATGTATCCATGATTGCAGTATCAAAAAGATCAGTTTTCCTTATCCTAAAATATCTGCTGTGCTTCACTTATTTAATTCACACACCCCCAAACTTTGGCAACCACTGATCTCTTTACCATCACTATAGTTTTGTCTATTATAGAATGTCATAAATGGAATCTTATGGTATTTAGCCTTTTCAGACTGTCTTTTTTCACTTAGCAATATGTATTTAAGATTCACTCATGTTTTTACATGTCTTGATAGCTAATTCCTTTTTTTTTTTTTGACTGAATCATATTTCATTTTATAGATGTGCCACAGTTTATTCAATCACCCATTTAAGGAAATCTTGGTTCCTTCCATTTTGGAGCAATTATGAATAAAGCTTTTATAAATATTCACGTATAGGTTTTTGTAAAGGCATAAGTTTTCACATCAGTTAGCAAACACCTAGGAGCATGAGTGCTGGATTGTATGGTAAGACTATATTTAGATATAAGAGTTTTTCTGCTTTTTGTTTATTTTTAGCAATGACCAGCATGGAGACATCTGCAAAGAAAATCTTTGCTAAATAGTTTTGATTTATTAGGTGATCAAACATTTAGCAATTTACAAGCTCAGTTCCCATGAGAGCAGTCTTTAACCACGGATGAAGGAGGGAAGTACCTGGCATATCCTACTTCCTTGGCAGAAAGAGCGGTCAAGATGCCTCAATGCTAAACCTGATCTTGTGTCACATGTCATGTTTTCTTCTGTACCTAAATGCCTAAATTCTTTTCAACTTAATAAGACATAGAGGAATAATAATTAATATTAACTGCTAAGACATCAATTAATGTTTGAGTGTGTGGTCCAACTGAAAAACCACACTTTCTCCATTTGATATTTATCTTCATTCTCTCTCTTAGGCAGACATTTTCACAAACCCAAACAATCTGGTTGGCATACCCTAAGGGGGAAAACCTCACTTTTCCAGAAAAAAAAAGTGGTAAGGAGCTTGAGTTCATTCAGAGGATGTCTGACCTCTCCAGCAGGTTCTGACTGTCCTCTCATCCACAGGAGGGCAAAGGATACTGTCCCTCTTTTCCAATGGGGTGGAACCACAGGGGGTGCAGGATGTATCTGGATTCTCCTGCTGACCTCTTCAGATTTAGTTCAGAGCAATAATTTTCAAACTTGTGCACGCATCAGAATCACTTAGAAAATTTGTTAAAGCACAGACTGCTGGGTCCCATCCCCAGAGTCTTTTACTCAAAAGGCCTGGGGTAGGACCCAAGAATTTGCATTTCTAACAAGTTCCCAGGTATTGATGATACTGTTGATCTTGCTGATCCTGGACCACTCTTGGAGAATCACTCACCTAGATGACTATCTTTCATGCACCCAAACTTGTTCCCATCTCTAGGACTTGACTTCACTGCTCAGATGGGAAACAAAGCTGAACAGAACAGCTTGGGAACGTTGAGCTGTGGTTTGGAGAAGGGTCAAGGAGTCTGCCCTCTAGAACTGGATCTACTATGGAAATACAGGGTTTTGGAGATGAAATAGACTTTCACTATAGTGACCACATCGCCTTCATTGTACAGGGGAAGAAACTGAACTCAGATGGTGGAAGTGACTCTCCCAAGCCCACACAGCAAGGCTGGAACTAAAATTTCCAGCTCTTCCCATCGCAGCAAACATTCAAGGCAGCACACATGCCTTCTCAGCTCAAAGGCAAGGAGGGCAAGCCCAAGTCCATTAATAGAATGGCAGTATTTGAATTGTCATTTCCAAGGGAAATGAACAAAGCATAGCTGCTACCTCCATTCAGCCCCCTCTACACACACATGCATAGGCACACAACACATGTTCAGTGACTCAAGAGGGTCAGCAATCCAAAGAGCCAGAAAGTGGGAAATGGGAAAGTGAGGAGGACAAAAGATCTTTTTTTTTTTTTTTTACAATGACACTAATTAGAGGAATGATTAGTTTTGACCACACAGGATAAAGAACTCAAAGCATCCAGAAGATAAGACTTCTGTAATTCTCAGCTGAAAAATCAGGTAGGGCAGGGATGGAAGGAGAGCTGACACCCTCACTTCCTGTCTCAAAATAGAAAAATTCCATCTAGTCCCTTTTGACCTTATATCCCTTGAAACAGGTGAGCAATTCATCACATTTGTTTGCGATAATCAATTCCTAACATGGTGTTAGGAAGCCAGTTCTCAGAACAACCTAAGTGGAATGGTGTGAGGCCAGCAAAGGAAGGGAGGTGGGAAAGAGGAGGCTTTGTCTGCTTTCCCTTAGACTTTAAATATTATTAACTAATTTTCTTGAATTTCTAATAAGCAGGTTGACGTTTAAATTACAAGGTCTCTAACAGAGTCAGAATCCAAATGGCCCAGGAGCTGGCAGACAACAACCGCTGGGGCCGGATGGGTTTCAGGTTTGTTCTTTGCAGACAAAGCTCCTATTGAATGGTAGAGAGGATATCTGGGGGGAGGGGAGAAGCCCTTTGAGGGTTTTCATTACCCTGGTCATCATCCCCACGGCAAGGGGAAAACACGGGAAAAAGGAAAAGCCCTATCTGGCCAATGTCCTGCTGAGGATGACAGCTTGGAATGAAGGATGTACCTGATATTAGTGGCTCCTCCGGAGCAGGGTGGGGGCATGAGACAAAGATGAGGAAAGAAGAAAGCAAGCGAAAGCCATAGCCATGCAAACCTATGCATTCAGCAAGAAATTTAATTTTAAAGTATCAGAGCAGAGAATTGTTTCTTTGGAAGTGATCTAGAGTCAGAAAGGCAATCTAATAGGTCTCCATTTTTTCTTGAGGCACCTTATAAAGATTCAATTGGGTTTCTCACCAGCCAAGGGAGGTTTCTAGGTGAAATCCAGTAACCACCAGTAGGAGGCAAAGCAGAGATGGCCCACGGCCATCAAGAAGGGCAATTACTCTCCCACTATCTGCAAGCCAACGATGGAGACCATGGGTGTGCTCCAAGCAGACCGTACAGCAGCACGAGAGCAAAGCTCTGCCTGCGTGGAAGCTGGGCTGCGTTCACAAGAGTTCCAACCCACCAGGCATCCTCCTGCCAGGGGTTCTGCATCTTCTCTCCCTGCAGTCCCAGTTCTAGCATGGCACCAGCAATCAGTATGCCCATCTAGAGAGGGCCAAATAAGGTCCGGCAGGTGAAGCCATGGCTCTCTACTTGGGTTGCACATTAGAATCATCCGAGGAACGTAAACAACAACAAAAGGTGTTTGGGTTTGTTTGTTTCAAATATGAATACCCAAGACTTGCTCTCCAGGGTTTCTGATATACTTGTTTTGTATTTTTAAAGAGCCACCAAAGGAATAGTTCTCATTCAAACACAGCTCGCCAGGCCCCACTTCCAGAGTCTAGGTTAGTGGGTCTGGCATGAATCAGAAAATGTGCATTTCATCAAGCTTCTGGGTGATAATGTTGCAGGACCATGCCTTGAGAACTACGAGCCCAATAGCACACATACTGAAACCGGTGGAATAAAATGCAACTTGGGCCACTCTGACCCTAAGTCTGTGCTCCCGACAGGTGTGGGTTTTCCTTTAGAATGGCTTATTGGGACAGATGGCTCTCCAGACACCATGAGCAGCTAGGGGGTGGCTGCAGAGTCTCTTTCCTGAGAGATTTTTTCAGACAGAATGGGAGCAAATCCTTTAAGGCACTGCCATTCAGAGTGTGACCTGTGAACTGGTAGGACCTATTAGAAGTAAAGACTCAAGTGCCATCCCAGAACCACTGGATCAGAATCTGCATTTTCACAAGATTTCCAGGGGATTTATGCACAAGAGACTTTGCGCAGCACTGTTCCAGTAAAGCTGAGCAGCCCCCTACTTAGAGGACAGATAGGCTTGCTATATACTCCCCAGCACAGCCGAAAGGTAGCAGCTCAACTAGGCCCTCCCAACCCACAGGAAATGCTGGCAAAATCAAGAAGGGAGTTCAAAGAGGGCATTGGGCATCGACTCTGGTGACAATAATGACACGAAAGCAAGAAATGAGGAAGGCAGAGAAGAACACAAGGTCCAGTTTGCAGCAATATCCCATGGAGTTCGGGTCAAGAAACTGAACTCAACGACATCAAGAAAGTGTCCAGCGCTGGGACTGACCCTCGTTAGAGAGGGAGGAGAAGGAGGGGGGCAGCTCCAAGAGCCCACTGCAAGGCTCCGAGCAGGATTTTGCATGCTCACTTATTTTCCCACCACATTTCACGTGAGAGATTGCCATACCCCATTTGCCCTGAGAAGTCACGATGCAGAGGAGTAGGGAAATTCCTCAGGTCCCACAACTGTGAAAACATAACGGGGAAATTCTAATCCAGGTCGGGACGCCAAAGCTCATGTTCCCCCAAATCCCGGCCCACTGTTAGCAGAACCGAGCATTCCAGCTAATTTGAATGGATGTTGCTGAGGGCTTCGGAATGGGGCCTCTGGACCCAAAATGCCTAAGTTTAGAGCTCGGCTCCACTATTGGCTACCTGTAGGAACCTCTCTATAACTTCTCTCTGCCTCCATTTCTTTACCTACATAAAAAATGGAAAATCAAAAATATAGAGTATAATAAAGTATTATATATGATAGTATTTTGCAAAGGTTAAATCAGATAAGGCATTCAAAGTTCTAAGAAAAAAGCCCAGTCCATAATACATACTCCGTGCTCTTGGTCTTCCCTAGCCTTGGTCCAGTGAAGCAATTTCTCTAATTGCTGCTCTGGAAAAGAACATCCTATAATTCAACAGTGGGGTAAGTGGAATGCTATGGGAAATATGGATACAAAACTGAGACGGTGAGGAGTGGATGAAGTCCAGTTATTTATATATTGCAGACTGTTTGCAGAGAGACACTGTAAATGTACAAAGCTGGCATTTCCCATACCTGGTGGCAGTGAGCCACAAAATGCCAATGCCTACACTGGAACTTTCTGGATATGCCAGCCAATTCCAAAGCAAATCACCATTCCTACCCTCCAGTCTCTCCCCCCCAGTCTCACATCTTAACACCAGAGCCCCTGAGCCCCTGTTGGTTCTTGCCCCATTTCCTGCCCATAATAATAGGCTGGAAAGAGTGGTCACTTGAGTTACATTATCTTGATTTGCACTTACTGTAAGAGCAAAAAACAGGCTTGGAGAAGAGAAAAGCAGTAACTGAAAACTGTGCAAACTTCCAGTGCTCCTTGGGCTCAAAGGTTTACAACGGGAAGACGGGTTCTTAAACTCCTCCCTGTTCAAGGCGGGGATAGGCAGCTGTGGTGACAATCAGACATACGTTGGTGTCTCCTCGGCATTCAGTCCGGGCGTCCAGAGGAATCTGCAATGGGATTTCTTCCTGCTGAAGCCCGCCCCCAAAAGCCAAGCTCACTTTTCCTGAGCAGTCTTCTATTGCTCTCCTTCAAGCCCTGCCCTATGCACTTAATCATCCCCCAAACCTGAAAATGTAGGTGACTCTATGATCCCCATTTACACAGTGAGAATTGTCTTGAACACGTTCTGGGCTGAATAGTGTCCCCCCAAATTCATGTCCACCCGGAACTTCAGAAGGTGATTTTATTTGGATATAAGGTCTTTGCAGATGTAATGAGTTAAATTAACATGAGGTCATACTGGATGAGGGTGGGCCCTAAATTATAATAGAGGAGATACAAAGACCCACCAAAGGAAGGAGGCCATGTGAAGATGGAGGCAAAGATTGGAGTGATGCAGGCACAAAGCAAGCAATGCCGAAGATCTCTGGGAGCCACCAGAAGCTGGAACAGGCAACGAAGGAGTCTTCAGGGTGAGCATGGGCTCTGCTGACACCTTGATTCCTCACTTCTGGCCTCCAGAACTGTGAGAGAATAAACTTCCATTGTTTTAAGTCACCCAGTTCGCTCTCCTTTGTTACAGCAGCCTTAGGACTAATACAGAGTTTAACTGACTGGCTTGAAATAATACCCTTATTGAGCAGAAGAGAACGAGGGTTAGAGTCAGGCTGGCTCCAGAGCCAGAGGTTTTAACTGGCAAGGGGAACCTCCAGCCATGGCTGTTCAGTGAGACGACTGCTGAGGTGGCCACTTACTAGACCTGTTCTGGACAGCAGCTGGTTTTGGTGTTCACATTTCTTCTGATACCAGAACCCCCAATTTCCTCTGGAGGTTTCTTCCACCAGTATCAGGGTGGCAGTGGAGGGCATGTGACCTGGATCCAGCCAATCAGAGCAGCGCATCCCCCTGGCTGCAGGGATTGGGTCAGGAATAGGCACATGACCTAGCAATCCTAGCAAATCCTGGGGTCCACCTTGAGCACCCAGACAAGGAGTGACTCATTTCTGCTGGACGTGTGGCTGTGAGCACATGAGCCTGGAGGGAAAGCCTGCCTGAGAATTAAGCCAACGCACAGAGCAGCAAAGCCCAGAGATGGTAGATTAGTCAGACAGACCACGCCAAGTGGAGGTAACAAAGAAACACAGAAATCTCACTAGCTTAACACAATAAACGTTCCTTTTCCCTCATGTAAAGTACAATGCTAGTCAGGCCCCTGCCCTCCATTTGATGACTCAGGGATTCAGGCATCCTCCATCATGTAATGGTGCCATCTCAACACATGGTTTTCAGAGTTGCTGAGGCAGGGAAGAGAGGCATACAAGACTTCCACTCATATTTTATTGGCTGGGACTTGCCACATGACCAAAACGATCTTAGTTTCCCATCTGCTAAAACAAATGTCATACAATGGATGGGCTTAAACAACAGGAATTTATTGACTCATAGTTTTGAGGCTAGGAGAAGTCCAAATTCAAGGCATCAGCAAGTGGATGCTGTCATCGAAGCCTGGCGTTCTGAGGCTGACTGCCAGCGATCCTTGACTCCTTGGCTTTTCAGCACGTGGTGATGTCACCTCCTTTCTCCTCCAGGTTCTGGGTTCCATTGGCTTCTGAATTATGCTCCTCCACATGGGTTTGTCTTCATAAAGTCTGCAGTAATAAGATTAAGGCCCAACCTCATTCCGCTGGGGCACACCTTAACAAAAAATAACACCTTCAAATGGTCCTATTTACAATGGGTTCTCCCCCACAAGAATGGAATAAGATTAAGAACATGTATTTCCTGGGTACATAATTCAACCTACCACACCACCTAACCACAAAGGAGCTGGGAAATGTAGTTGTCCAGTGTGCCCAGGAAGGCAGACAGAGCCGTATGGGAATGAACACTTAGAAGACTCTATCACAGATGGAGAGAAAAAAGTCCCCGGTGACCTGATTTAAATTCTAGATTAAGCTGTACCTGAAGTTGTTGTGGTAACTCCTGGTTAAATGAGCCAAATAATCCCTTTTTTTGGTTAATCTAGTTTAAGTTTGGTTGTTGTCTCACTTGCTGTTTTAGTTTGCTAAAAGCTGCAGGAAGCAATATATCAGAAATGGGTTGGTTTTTCCAGGGGTATTTATTAGGTTAAAAGTTTACAGTTCTGAGGCTGTGAAAGTGTCCAAATCAAGGCATCATCAGAGATGCCTTCTCACTGAGCTGCAGCTGCAGAAATTCAGGCATATGACAGGCACAAGGGTGGCATCTGCCAGTCTCTGCCGTCTCTTTCAGGCTCACAGTCTCCCTGAACTGCAGCTGTGGGCAATCAGGCACATGGTGGCATCTGCTCATCTCTCCCCTCTCCTCCAGGCCTCATTGCTTTTAGCTTCTGGATAACATGGCTTTCTCAGTTCCTGGGGCCTTCTCTCTCAGCTTCTGGATTCCTCTCTGTCTCTGCAGCTTTTTTCTGAGTCTGTGGCTTTTTACTCCTCTATTTATAAAGGACTTGAGGGCTTACGTTTGCTCGTCCATTCATTTATTCATTCTCTCAGTTAGTCAGCCGACAAGTGTTGGTCCTCTGCCTCTGCAACCCAGACACTCTGCAAAGTTCTGCAAATAAAATGGTGTGCAAACATATATTGTTTCAGTTCACATGAAAGCTGACAATTCTAGTGGAAGAGGCAGGAATTAATCAACTAATTGCATGTTGTGTCTATGAAGGAAGAATGCAGGCTATGTATCAAGGGAACTTTGTGTGTGCATGTGCACACACACACACACACGTGCTGTGGTGGTTAGAAGCTGGTAGTGATGGTGGTTAGGGGGCAATTCCTGCAAAGCAAACAGCTTGCGCAAAATTTACTGAATCAGCAAAGCTAGTGCATTCGAGGAACTGGAGAGAAGCAGGCTGAGGGTTGGAGAGGAATCAACCCTGGCTGACCAGTGAGGGTCGGGTTAACCATTTTGCTCTGATCCTAAGGAAATGGCAGCATTGGAAGGTTTAAGCAGCAAAGAACTGTGCTAGGATTTGTGCTCGAGAGGAGAGGTTTTGCTGAGGAAATATGGGGGCTTAGCTTCACACTTCCTTTATTTTGTTTGTGAAGAATTTGCAAAACCTTTAAGCCAGAAAAGTTAATTTAATCCATTCTCTAAGAAGCAGTACGGCAGAGAGGATATGAAATCAGAGTTTTAGAGTGAGGATTTCATATTACTTGGAATAATTAATCATAAATTACCTCTAAGCCCCACGTTTCTCATCAGGCTTCTGTGAGCATGTAAATGAGAATATATGTAAACTCGAGCAGGGCTCCTCACACTTACCAGCACCCAACAAGCTGTAGCTATTTTTATTCTCTGTCTTTGCACCTTGAGTAAAGAGACCTGGAGCAGTGCGACAATGACAATCCTCACTGGAGCTTGACCGCTCTTAGGAGCTTCCTTCTTTGAAAGACCTTCGGCCGATTGCTTTCTTGCTGAAGTTTAAATGTTTCCAGTTTCTTCCTGAGAACAGCTGGTCCCAATCTTCTAAATAACCCCCTTTGCACACTTGAAGCCCATTATTAAGATTCTCCTTGGCCATAAACATATGAAAAAGTGTTTAACATATGAAAAAAAATGTTTAACCTCACCAGCAATCAAAGACATTCAAACCAAAACAGCAAAATGCAATCTTTGCCTATCAATTTGGTAACTTCTTTAAATGATAGTGCTCAGTGCTGGTGAGAGTAGGGTAAGGTGGCAATTTCATACACTGCTGGTGGGAGCCTAAATTGGCGCAATCTTTCTGAAAAGCAATTTGGCAATATGTTATCAAGACCCTGAAAATTGCCCTTACCCTTTAACCTAGTAATTCCACTTCTGGGAACCTATCTCAAGGAAATAAAGAATCAGACAAAGACTTCTGTTCAACATATTTTACATACTTATATACTATATAAAAAGACAATATTTTGGTTTAAATGAATAACTGGAAACTACCTAGAAGTTCAATGATATGTCATGATGCTTAAGCTACTAATAGTCACGTTTGCAAAGATATCCAAGGACATGCAAAGTGATTACCATACAATGTGACAAATATACATACACAACAGGATACAAAACTGAACATTTTAGGATTTTAATTATGTAACTACAGACTTATATTTTTATATGTGCATAGAAAAAGACTAGATGGGAACAGAACAGAATGTTAAATTCTTATCAAAGGATGATAGAATTATGACTAGCATTATCTTTTCTTTATAAGTTTATAATCAGAAAAAAATTGTCTAAGAGCTCATGGCTCCTTATATACTTTTCTAAGTCAGTCAACATTTTCCCTATTCTGCTGTAGCATATTGTCCAGAACCTCAACAGTGAACTATCAGAGGTTGCAGACATTTTCTGTAAAAGGCCAAAGAGTAAATGTTTTAGTCTTCGCAGGCCTTCAGTCCATGCTGCAATTACTCTGCTGTTGTATCACAAAAGGAACTGTAGAAAGTATGTCAATAAATAGATGTGGCTGTTTGCCAATAAAACTTTATTTACAAAAGCAGGAGCAGCCTGGAATTGGTCCATAGTCATAGTTTGCCTACCTCTGGCCTAGATGCAAAGTTCTCCCAGTCTTTAGAATCTAGTCCCAAGCAAATATGGTGAGGGAAACTTCTAGAAGGGTGGGGTAAGGGGAATCTTGTCCTCATGCCCTTAGTCGGTCAGTCTGGACCTTTGATTCAGAAGTAGTCTGCGAGGGGCACTCTCCATGGGCCTTTATTCATTCCTTTGTCCAGGTCTCTCATGTGGGCATTGGCACTCTTTCCAGGTGGGTTGTTCTCCCATCACCCCCACACCCCCTCTGGCCCTTAATGCAGGTGGTGGGGTATGGAGGGGTTAATAAAGGCCATTCTAATGATGACAGGAAAGGGGCTTTGGAGACTTAGCACAGTTGATGGTCAGTTTGAGGTTTCCCCGCCCACTCTACCAACTTTACTCTACATGTGGTGGCAGAGGCTTCCAGACTCCTAGGTCTGTGATTCTGTCTTCCCTTCTGGCCACTCTGCTCTCCAGAGGGAGGGAAGAAGAGAGGCAGAAGATTAATTGTAGGGTGGCTGCATACCAGGCAGTATTCAAAGGAATGCAGAAGAGATTTTTCTGGTGGGCTCAGCTTTCCGGCGAGACACATGGGCTCCTTCAGTAAGGGCTCCTAACATATTTCTGCCTGATAGGAAACTCGAAATTTCCTTCCTGGAATTGAAGCCCTTACCCTCACACTGAAGTGCACGCAGGTCGCCACCAGGTAGAGGCTGTCTCCCTACCCCTCCCAGCTCCCTTTCCCTGCCCCAGCTCCTTTGGTATGTTTCCAGCGGGGGCACCTGTTCTAAACCATTTTAGACATGGGCACTTGTCCACGAGGCAGGAATGGCACCTCAAAGCAGGTGGCATGTCAGAGCTGGTGGTGTGCAGGGAGGTTATAAGGCGACTGGCATTCGAGAGCCCTTTACCTCCTCACTCACCCCTACCATCATGAGGTGAAAATGGCCCACTCCGAAAGAAAAGCCAGTAATCCAGGGGTTCTCCCAAACACCTCTTCTGGCTTGTGGTTGGGATTCCTCTGATTTGGTTTGGTCTTAGATTTTCTCTTGACTCAGAATCCAGATAGCAGGCCCAGGAGACAGGCCCTGGAGTAGGACAACTTTAAATAGAGACTTCACCATCCTAGTAATGAAATAATGATTCAGTAAGGGGAAAGAAAAAGGGGATTTTGCATTAAAAAATTAAAGGCTCCATTGGGATGTTTTGCTCATAAAATCTCTCACACCATCATCAAGACAGAAAGTATTTATACCCAGCCCTTCCCTCCACCTATAATCTCCATTAGGCTGCCTGTTTATGACTTAGTTTACTCTTCATGATTGACCTTAATACATGTGTTTATTTTATTCCCCCCAGAGAGGAATGTTACCTTATTGTTTTTGCTTTTGTTTTGTTCAGGGAAGGGCACCCTGAGGGGTCCGTGTGATTTACACCCTCCCATTATTAAATCTTTTTCAATAAACCAATATTGAGAGGAGCATGGAATTCAGAAAGATCATAGGATTAGAAGTCATTCACCTAGCCCATTTTTCCAGGCATTTTCTCTAGGGAAGACAGGGCTCCAATTGAAAGGCAGGTCTGCTACTTCCCAGCTGTGTGAATTACTTAATCTCGCCAAGCTTTTCTTTCTTCTATTTAAAGGGAAAAAAAGTGTGGGGATGGGAGGCATGATGATATCCATCATGCAGAGCTGGAAAGTTTGAACAAGAAACTGGATGTGAATGCCTGGCTCAATGCAGGCACTTAGACCATTTCATTCCCTCTTCCCCCTTTAAGCAAGGCTAACAAGCCCTAAAAAACACAGATGTGAATGGTACCTGGACCCTAAGCACCAAGCACTGAATGTTCAGGGAGAGACATTTGTATATACAGATACTTGGAAATGTGGACACCCTGTAAAAAAATCATGTGATGTGCTGTTCAAACAGAGAAGACAGAGACCGTCATTCTCAGTACAATATCGGTGAAGGTTACTGGGAGGGCAATGCATTTGGGTGGAGCCTTGAAGGACAGGGATGCAGAAGCCTCAGGGGCTTCCAGGAAGAGGAACTGCAGGAGCACAGGCCAGAGGCAGGGAGGGACAAAGTGTTTCAGGAAATGACCAACGGTCGGGGTGGCTGGACAGTCAGGTACATAGAAAAGCTAGTGTGGAGGTGAGGCTAAGAAACCCGAAAGGGGCCAGATCACGAGAAGGAGCCATGAACATTGTGCTAAGAAGCTTATGTGTCATGAAATCTGTCAGACTCTTGAACCAGGAAATGACATATTCAGAACTTCATTTGAGCAAAGTGAGCGTACATCTTGGTTCGCCCAGGAGAATCCCATGGTGTAATTAATGCTCACACAAGTGTTTCTGTTTGGGCAATAAATTATGTGGACACCCTAAATTTAGATCACTAAATTTGTTGATAGGAAACAGAAACTGGGGTAAGAAGAGGCGGGAACCAGAGAGACCAGTCAAAGGCCACTTGAACTATCTGAGTAGGAAATGAGGTTATCCAAAGGGAAAGAACCAATAGGATTGGAAAGAAAGTACTAGACCAAAGAACCACTTTGAAGGTAGACTCAATAAAACTCAGGATGGACAAATGAGAGTAGTAAGAAAGAGGAAGGTCTATAAGATGCCTGACATTTTAGTATTAGCTATGTTGAATCAATGGGATAAGCAAAACATACTTGGGTAGAAGAATAGCCAGGAGCTGGAAATGAGAATCTGGAGCACAGAAGAGGCCAGAGATTGAGATATGGATTAGGCAGACTCCTGGGTAAAAGGATGGCTGAAGCCTTGGGAGTGTGTGGAAGACCATGTGGGGAGAGGATAAAGAGAGCATACTTGGGCACATTGACAAGTGACATAGAGTCATGGGCAAAAGGAAGAAGAATCAGAGAGGAACAGACTCATAAGTGCCCAGGGAGAAGAGATTTTGAGGACAAATGGTCCAGTCAACAGAGCCAGTTGCTCCCAAAGGTTTGAGTGGGATGGAAGAAGGCAACTGGAAAGACGTTTGAAAGTTCCATCTCATTAGAGCAGCGCGGGCAGAGGACAAACTACGGTGGGTTGAAGAGTGAGTGGGTGGAAAGGAAGTGGTGTCCATAAGCATAGATGATTGATTCTTTGGACCAAGCTGCTAGTGAAAGGAAGGAAAGAGATGAGACTGCGGTTTGAGGGAATAATCAAGAGAAGGGACACTTTTGGGGAGCTAAGTGGGACCTGAACATGTTTGTACACCAAGAGGAAGATGCTGGCAAAGAGGGAGTTTGAAGATGCCAGAGATAATAATTTGGAGTAAGGTAGGAGCAGGTGGTTTCTGCTTCCGTGGAGAGACCAGCTGTAGCAGTTTGATATTATTTATGAATTCCAAAAAAATATTTGATTATGCATGTAAATTGGTCTGTTTCTCTGAGCAAGATTAGGGCATGCAGGGCTGAGTCCCTGCCCCCTTGATCGGCTGATAAAACAGACTCTCACACAGTAGTAGACACATGGAGATGATACACAGAGAAAGAGTGCTCCATTAGACATGGCAGAGGCCCTGGGAAGAGAGATGAGCCTGCTAGTCTACAGGTGACCTTGTGAAGAGAGCAGAGCAGCTGAACCCAGAAAGAAATAAGCCCGGGGAGAGAGATGAGCCTCATGCCAGCCTACAGCTGAGATTGGAAGAAACTGGGACCATGGAGCCTTAAGAGTAAGAAGGAAGGCTGAACCCTCGCAGACATCGCCCACCATCTTGCTTCAACACGTGGCAACAGACTTTGGGTGAGCAAGTACCTCTTATGGTACCCTGAGTTGGACTCTTTAGGGTCTTGTGACTGTAAGCTTCTATCCCAAATAAATGCCCTTTATAAAAGCCAACAGAGTTCTGGTACTTTGCATCAGCACCCCTTTGGCTGACTAATACTCCTTAGGCAGGAGACTGGACTGGACCTTCTGCAAGAAAGGCCGGGAGGAAGTGAGGCTGTAGTACAATAGAATCTTGAGATAGGTAGACGATAAGATGAGGAGTAAATGGGCGTCGTAGTCATAGTAGAAGTATCATCACCATCAGTTAATAGCTAGTATTACTTTTTGTTTACATGCAAGTTCCCTTCAATCATTGAACTTAATCTTCATACTAACCCCATTTTACATGGGAGGAAACTGAGCCTGAAAGAGGTAAGTAAATTACTCACAGACAACTGTGAAAGTGGCAGAGCATGGATTCAAACCCACCACTCTATGATGGTATAGACCAGAGGCTGCAGAGCTGGAGGCAAAGTCATATGCCGTGAATGAAGGGGGAGGATCTGGAGGCCTGAGAAGGGATGAGAAGAGCTGAAACAGCTGCTCTGAAGAATGCACTAGGGATGTGCCAGGGAAGAGAAGAGCAAGGACAGCTTCCAGGGGCGTTGATAGCCTACAGGACATTCCATCGCATTCTTATCGCCTTTATTCCAACCCCATTTCTGCTGAGAATGCATATCCCACACTCTTCTCATCTCTTTTCTTGTCCTCTCTCCTCTTATCCCTCCCTCAAGGAAAATGAGTGTCATGTGGTCCAAATAGACTGGGTCAAAGATTCCTCCAACCATTGGTTGGATACCCAGGGAAGGGAGCCAGGAAGGTCATCTTCAGAGTCTTCCTTACCAAAGGAACCCATGGCCTGAAAATTTTAAGGAAGCAGTTCATTCATTTGGCAAGAGTGATTGCACCTGAAGTAATCTTCAGCCACCAATCTGCATTCAGAGTTTCAGCTTCCTCCTTTCCAACCAAACCTCTCAGGTGCTCAGACCCAGCCAAAGGAGGAAGAGAGCCAAAGTCAAAGAACTTCTCCAGGTGCACCAGCCACCCCACTCCTCTTGGGCCACCAACTCCTATTCATTAACAGGCCCATCCATCCCAGGGGGCCTCTTTCTACTCAAGAGCCATTGATTACACAGTTAACAATGAGAAAAGAGAACCTCTTCATTTGAATCCAGAGCTTAAATCTATACCACTGATTCGCTGCCTTGACCACTTGGAAAACAGTAGCAGACCAAAAGAGACTGGCCCTCCCTCATTGGGGTAGAAAATTGAAGGTATTGGTTGCAGGGACAGCCATAAAGACACAAAATAACTGCTTATTGGATGTGGTCCACCAGCTAATATAGAACTAGTATGCTACTACTCAAATTAATAAGCTCCAAGTGGGACCAGAGTCTAGAAGAAGCTGGGCTTGATTCAAATTTCAAGTAAAAATGGCTAATAGGACCAGGAATTGGCACCGAGTTCTAGAAAGGTGCTGGCTTCCTACCTCTAAAATGTCATTGCTAACACGTTTGATCTCAGGATGGAAAACCTGTGGGATGCTAGATACTAGATTTTATAAGAATCTTCTCTGGACTCTCTCTTCCACAGAACTAGAAACTCACTTGTAAGAGAGAAATCACAGTTGGTTCTCAATAATAGAGAAAAATCACAGGGAAAATGACCCCATCTTCTGTTCAGGCTAAAATGGAATCGTTTCTGGGAAACACAAGCAAGTGCTGCTCTTATTTACATTTCAGAATGATTTTATTTATGGAATTAGGGGCAAGAGAGAGGGGAGATGGAGCTTTCCACAGAGTGTTAGTCTAAGTTGTTGCGTGTTTAGAATCCATGGCAAATGTTTGAGAAGCAGTGCTCCTCGGAGGCGCACACACACAAGCACGCATACACCGCACACACACAGGCACTGTGGGCTTCTGAAGAGGTGTGTCCCATTACCCAGCCCAAGTTAAAAGAGAGCCCATGCCTCCCTACAACCCCTGGCTTCAATCGAATTCCCTGCTCCGAGGCAGGAGAGGCTCCTGAAAACCCTGGCCACATCCTCATTCCAACTCTGCACCAGATTGCCATCTTTCCCTTAAATCGCCCTGAAAAGAAGCCCAGGGGCAACAGATCCCTCCCTCTCCCACCCGTTCCACCATTTCTCTAATTAATGCAGGAGAAAATTAATTACAGAGGGATTTTCAAGTCTTGGGCATCTAATGACCAGCCCCAGCTCCCCCGCCGCCCTCCAGCTAATCGCAGCCCCCGATTGGTCCTGCCCAGCCCTGCCCTCCGGGCCCCCCTCCTTCCCCTCCTCCCTCCCCTCCCTTCCCAGAACCCACGAACAATACCACAGGCTAATTAGGCAGGGAAAGAGTTTCTTGGCAAAGGGGGCTGAGTGCTAGGTCAGTACCTTGAACAACCCAGAAGAAAAACAAAACAGTATTAAAAAGGAAAAAAAAAAAAGGAAAGAAAGAAAGAAAAAAAAAAACCTGCTAATCCCAAGCACATTTCCGCCAAATCTTCTCTTTTTCAAGTGTTTTCTTCCTGGTAAACAAAGTTCTGTCACTGGGTCTGGGGATTTTAGGACATGGTTGCTTAGTAATATTGGAGAAAACAAGAAGTCCCTACCTCAGCCCCATTTTCTTTCTCCTCTCTCTCTCATTTCACTGAGAGGTCGTGACACATTCCCACATTGCGAGGGGCAGCCTGTTTGTAAAGAAGAGCTGGGTTTTCTTTCTTTTTCATGTCTAACAGCTTCCCAAAGCCAAGCCAGGAGCAGAGACTGCCGCTACTACAAGGGCGGCTGCCCTCCACCGGTAGAACTTTCTGCATTGCTCTGAGTGTCCCATAGCTCTGCTATCCAATATGGCAGCCACCAGCCACCTATGGCGCTGGGCACTTGAAACGTGGTTAGTGTGACTGATGAACGGACCTTTCAGTTTTATTTAATTTTAATTAACTGAAATTGAAATCGAAATAGCCACATGTGGCTTTTGGCTTGAGCAGCTCAGCAAGTCCCCCAGTGACTCCTTTCACCCGAGAATCCAGGCTGAGCTGGCACGCTCTGTAATCCTGCCGACTCTCCAAGCTTGTCCCCTGCTCTTCGTTGTCTCGCATTTGCTGTTTCCCACCTCCATAACTTTAGCTACGCTCTCCCCTCTGCTGGAGTGCCCTGGCCTTCCTCTGCCTTGGCCTCGGCCTCAGATTCCTGTTCAACCCAAAATGTCCTAAAGACTCTCAGCATAGAAATCCCCTGAACCAGGAAGCCTTCCCCATCCCCTCTTCCCTCTCTTTCTCTCTCTCTCACACACTCACACACGCTCACACACACACACACACACATACTCCTGCTGGGCTGGATGCCCTTCCTCAACCCTGTACCTTTTACTTACTATTTTGTAATTTAATGATCTTTTTTATAAATCTACCATCCCCAGTGAACCCTTGAGGACAGAGCATGGCTTTCGACTTTGCTTTGGTTTTCATTTCTATGTCCCTAGCATCCAGTACAGTGTCCAGCACATAGTAACTTCTCAATAAATGTTTGTAGTCCATGAAATCGCAATTATTCATCACGGTTTATACCTCTGGAGCCAGCAAACTACAGCCCATAGGCCAAAGCCAGCCCACCACCAGTTTTTGTATAGCCCTCAAGCTAAGAATGTTGTTGTTTTTTCTCCTAATTGTAAGTGTTTAGATTTTAGATCTAAGTCCCTACATGATATCCTTAACTTTGCCTCATGGCCTATAAAGCCTAAAGTATCCCTTTAAGAAAAAGCTGGCCAACCTCTGCTCCAGATCCAAAGACGAGTGGCTGATGAGGTTTGGTGTAGCCTGTGGTTAGAGGAAGGGAGAAGGGATGCTGGGGTGGGGTGAGAGGAACCCATTGCTCACATCTTAGACATTTCCAACAGAGCTGAACCCAGAGCGGGCTGGGGACATCACCAGAAGCCAGCCCCCAGGGGCGCAGCCAGGAAGGTCAAGCCTTGCTGCTTCCTCCTCCCCTCACCACCTACCTCACCCCACTGCAGATACCTCAGGCGGTGGGGGTTGGGGAGGTGCACGATGTGGACTTCTGAGAAAGTTCTGCCTCGCCCACACCGGAGCCACAGCAAATGCTAGATTAGCTGTTCTGGATTCTATTTTGTGGTTTGTCTGCATTAAGTAGCAGTTTCCATTTAAAGTCAAACCCCCAAACATGTTTTTAATAGCAATGAAAACGTCTTCCAAAGCAACACACACAGGGGCTTGGAATCAATCATTAGGCAGGCAGGAAGCAATCTCTTCTTCCCTTTCCCGCTAAGACACCAACTAAGGTTTCTAAGAACCAAAGCAAAGTTGTCTCCAGGCACTGAGGACATCCCACCAAGGTGAACAAGGAGAGACTCAGAAGTTATCCCCATCTCTGCCCCCTGCCCCTGGATAGCCTCCATACGCTCCCAATGTCTTCCTAATCTCCAGCTCAGAAACAGATTTCCAGATGTCTCTCAAACACGTCGTGGGCATCTGGGAGTGCCTTGGTGGCCCACTGATTTCCCTGCTTGGCTCACTCTTCCAAATAGAGTGGGGTTGTGTGCACCCAACGTGCTAAATATTTCCCTGCTGGCGAGTCTATTTTGCGGCTGCTGCTTGGCAGCAGAAAGCCAGGAAGCTATTTAGATACATTATCTTCCTTTTCAGGAAGTTTAGAGGAACTTTTCTATTGCAGTTCACACAAACATTCCATCCAATGGTCATTTAGTCATGCCGGCTCATTAGGTCACCAGTGAAGAATGCTCAGTCTGATTAAACGTCATTCTGGCTGCTCTAAACTCACTGTCCCAGATCCAAGGGAAAGAGCAGAGCTTCCCTTGCTGGGTGGTGCCCAAGACTGGGGAGCCCAGCCTTAAGGCCATGCGGGGTGCACCCCTAACTTCACAGCCCCTTTCCAGCCCCCAATGGAAAGTGTCTCTTGAGTCCCAGGGATGTTTATGTTTTTATAGAGGAATTAAAATATGGGTTCTACGAATACTTTATGGTCAGATACTGCTTATCTTACAAGGGAGATCAAAGAAGACCTTTGGCTGGGGGTGGGCAGTGGGGGCTGAGAATGTTGTCTCAAAAAATGCAAAACGGATCCATGGACTAAATGTCTGATCATGGAGAAGAATCTATGGCTGGAAAACAGGGTTGGTGTAGACCATCGTCATTATTAATGAGCTGTTTGTATGCACTAGACCCCGTTCCAAGTGCCTCACATGTATTAACTCATTTGAAGCTCAAACAACTCAAGGAAGCAGGTCCAACGAGGAAATTGATCCAGAAAGTCAAATAGGTTGCTTAAGGTCACATAAGAAGTGGAAGCTGGGATATTCACCCAGCCTACACTGTCCAGTCGGAACTTGTGCTGTGAGAGAGCTGTCCAGAATCTGTGCTGCAACATGGCAGCCTTAGCCACACGTGGCTACAGAGCATTTGAACGTGTGGCTGGTGCAGCTGAGGAACTGAAACTTTCATTTTATTTAACTATAATTTATTTTAATTATGGCTAGTGGTTACCATTTTGAACTCCCAGACCTAGGCAGTCTGGCTCCAGGATCCACACCCTTAAACATTAGACTACCCGGCCGTTTGAATCAAGTCAGGGAATTTTGAACTATTTATTAGGACAATAAAAGCTTGGTCGAGTTTAGTTAATCTCTTCAAGGACAAGAACACACAAGAAACGAGACTAGATGTGAACACAAGACAGAAAAGTCCGTTTCAATCAAAACAGTAGGTGTTTGGGTCAGGTGTCCAGGAGAATATCTGTAAGGGGAAGAGGGTTAAATATCAGCATGATTTGTCAAGAGAGAAAGTGGTTTTCTCGTATTTAGTCAATAAGTCTTATTGAGCTCTTAATGACGTGTCCTTACTCTCTGGTCCCTGATCTTTAGAGTCATGTGGTTTAGCTGGAAAACCAAGACTAATCCTCTACACAATACAAGGCTGCATGAGCCAGGGCAGACAGCACACTGAAGCCTGTGCATCCTGTTGAGATTCGGGAGAGATGGATATCGATAAAGACGGGAGGAATCAAGGAACTCTTCACAGAGGAAACAAAATTTTTGTTGGAACTTGGAGGAAATGGCTTGGACGAAGACAGTAGGAAGGCAGACAGGATGAGTTCATGGCACACTTGGAAGGAAATATTGATCTGTTCTTGAGGACCACCTTGAAGACTGACGTTCAGGAATTAATAAAAAATGACTCCATAGTGTCTCGCTTTGATAAAAATAGTGGTTCTGGGAGCAGACACGGGAACTTTAGGGGGGGGGGACGTAGGAGACAGTTTTAGGAAATTATGGCTTTGTTTTGGGACATGTGGATTCTGAGGTGACAGCTCATGGAACTCTTGGATTAATATCCACTTGGATTAATATCTACTTAATAAATACAGTCCAATTTAGATGGGACAAGGAGGGTAGATCAAAAGGCTGCCCACTGTCACCTCCATCTCTCATACTTAGAGGTTTTGCTTTCCCCCTAAAGCTGAGAAATTAGGCCAAGGTTGAATGGAAGAGAAGCCACAGGACTACAGAGAGATTCACGTCACCACCTCACTGGAGACAAATGCATGCCTTGTTTTTGTCTGCTACGATGAGTTGATAGACAAAGTTACTTCAGCTTGGACATACATCCATTTGCCCTTTGGAACATCCTGCCCAATGGCTTATTTTACATTTCTTTTTTTTTTTTTCCTAATTATTTTTGTACTACCTACTCACCTACTCACTGCAGAACATTTGGAAACTTCATAAACATAGAAAAAGGAAATAAGGAAATGCAATCACATATACACACAGAGACCCACATATGTGTATAAGTATATACATATATATGTATATATGGTGTATATAGTTTCCATCCATTTCTAGCTCGTATTTTTAAAATGCATTTTTAGCTGGCAAAATCCATAAGAAAAGCAGGAAGATAATAATAGCCAAGTTATTGAGTTATTAGTATATTCTAGACTCGCAGAGAAAAGCATTCATGAATCTCTACACACATCTGTAAGAATCTCTTCCTCCTTATTGCCTGCCATTCTCTCAGTACTCAGTATGTCTTTAACCTTCCTCTCATCACTTGCTGATATTCCTTTTAACCAGAGGGCTGTAGATTCAGAATTCCCTGCTCTAGCCGCAGAGGCAGCATGGGGGAAGCCAAGGAGAGCTAGGGGTTGGGGAGCAGGGACCAAGAGAACATGGACCCTTGTCAGGATGCCCAGCCAATATTCTGAACCTCGAACCATGAAGACTTGACTCTAAAGACTGCACCAGACAAGAAAACAAACATTAGGGGAATACAATAAATAAATCATATCAGGAGCGCAGACACAGAGACGTTAAGTGCCTTTGGAGAGAGAAAGAAGAGCAGAGCAGGCCCGAGATGAGAAGTGGGATTTGTGTGCTGCCTTTAAACCGGCCCAGGGAAGCTGTGGGTAGAAATATTCCCTGGTGAATGCGATCCCTGTGGGAAGCTAATCCAGATCACTGACATGCACATGGGCACGCACAGCCTCAACAGGAAATTCTGCCCTCCTGCCTTAGTCTCCTGGCGATAGGACCCGATGAATTGGTACCCCATTCTTGGAGACCCACAATCTTTATTTCTGGAGGTGGGTGAGTCCTTATCTGCTTCTTTTTTTTTTTCTTCAAGAGACTGAATGCTCCTTGGGAAAGGCTGGCAGGGGGAGAGAGTTGTCCCAAAGTGTACACCCTGGGAGGGGGAGGGGGCGGCCTTTTCCCCAAAGATAACAGCAGCCCCCAGCCTCCTGTGATGCTACCTCGGAAATCTTCCTAATGAGCTGTTGGGGGGGGGGAAGAGGGCGGGGGGGAGCGTTATTTCCTACAATATTTTGGCCACTGCTTGTTTTTCAGAATTCACTCTTCATTTTTCAGTTTTGTAAACGCCAGTTGCAATGACCTTTCCCTCATTGCCATCCCTGACAGCTTCTCATGCGTGAAACATAATTTTGTCCATTATTTTGTGGTCCATAACGTCGCCTCACAACCGTCCAGCCTGGGTCCCCCTCCCTGCACCTTCACCCCCACGTCAGACATATAATGAATTACCATTCCTTCAGACAACGCGGTTGAAAACTTGTGGTCTCCAAGGCAACGGAGTATCCTGGGGTGGGGTGGTGGGGAGGGGGGCTTGCCCAGCGAGGAAAAGACTGGAAGTGAAGGGGGGTGGGGAGGCAGAAGCAGAGATGATATCATTCCCGAAGCCCGAGAGCAGCCAATCAGCGCGTGAGGATATGATGTCACCTTCCCCCACCCCCACCCCCTTCCAGCCTAGGTAGCCCCACTGAGAATTCTAGACAAGTATTGAACTGAAGTTGTATTGCTGGGAGAGAAGGGGGGTGGGGGGTGACGATGGGGAGGGAGAGTGAGATCCACCGACCCCCTGAACACCCCACGCAGACACTAGAGTCTTCACTAGAGCCAACCCCATAAAATGTCATCAGCCTGGGCTCTCCCAGTGTTACAACACAATGATTTCTTTGGGGAGAAGAAAAAAAATGAAGATTTATTTTGCAACCACGCCCCGCCTCCCTTGGAAGAGAAATACCAACCAACAACAAGTTGTGAATGAAGTGTCTGCAGATTGGCCCCTAACCCAGCCTGAGAACTTTCTGAACGGAAAGGTACGTACACTCACACAGAACCAGCTGAGCTTATTTGTGCTGCTCTCTGCAGCCCTGGGGATGGGGGAAAAGCTCTAGGCACTCCAGGGTGGGAGCCTGGTTTGGGGCAAAGCCACCCCAACCTAGTGGTCCCACTGAAAGCACTGGGGAGAGGGTGCCTGTCCCCGAGACAATGACAGCATCCAGGGACCAGTGCCAGGCTCCCAGCAGCAGCAAAAAGTCCTGGCTTTAGGGAGGGCTGCGGGCTCATTAGAGAGCCTACTGAAGTGTTACCACCCTGGGGGGGGGGGCGAGCATGCACCGCTCTCTCCTGCCAGCTTTTTCTCTAGGGACTGGGAAGCAGGGCTGTTTTGCAAATAGCCTCATAAGCCTTCCTCCAAATGCCAGAAATGTTCCCAGGAGTCCCGGCCACAGGACAGGCTGTCCAAGGGTTTGGGCCAGACCAGTCCTGCTCTCTCCCTGCCCCTGAAACCTGTGAAAGGGGCAGGTTCCTCCACACCATCTTTTCAGAGTTGCCCCACAGGCCCCATCGACACTGCCTTCGAGGAAATAGAGAAGCAATGATCCCTACGTCCACTCTCTTTTCTTCAGACCTGGACTTCAAGACCCCGAAAAGGGAAGGGATAATCCCAAGGACCAACTCAGCGTCGCCAGTAGATCTGGGACTGGAACTCAACCTCTGTCTCCAAGCCGGTGTCCTTTCCCAGGGACATGTCCCTGACCCAGTGGTAGCACCTGAAGATGGAAAACCTTCAATTCCACTATCCCCTGTTCAGTATTTTCTGTACAAGTAATTACATTTTGGATGGAATTTATGAAACTCTCCATTCCTGTCACTATGAACTGCGAGCAGGAATCCCTCTGCAGACATTCCTGGCATAGCCAGTATGTGTCCAGCAGCCCTGACACACCTACAGAGAACATTAAGACACTGTTGCTCCCAGGGGGGGGTCTGTAATCCAGGAAGTTGGGCAAAACAGGTGGGGGGGGCGGATGCCATGAAAATTTGTGCAAAAATTGCATACTGAGCATTACGGAGGAGGGCTGGGGATGCCCAAGGAAAGAAACGAATATCCATATATTTGCACTTATTGGTGTCCTCCTCTGTGCCAGGTGCTGCAAATGCAAACATTGGTAGGTCTGAATTCTCCCCTCACTGCACTCGGGAGAGTTTATAAAAACACAATTCCTCCATGACAAAAATGGAAGCCCCAGGAAGGCAGAGGCTTGGTTGTATCCATGTGGGAAACCCAGCCTAGTGCCTTTCAGAAAGTAGATAAATATTTGACCAGTGCCCACATAGAAGCCATACCTCAAAAGGTGCTTCTAACTCCGGATGACATCAGCGAAGAAGTGATGCCTGAACAGGGCTTTAGAACATTCCTAGTAAGAACAATATTTGTAAAGACATGGTATACAAGGACAGGACAGGACAAGTTATGCTGGAGTAATAAACATCCTCCAAATCTCGGTGACTTAAAATAACAAAGGTCTAGGTTTTACTTTTGCTACATATCCATTGCAAATCAGCTGGTGGCTCTGCTCCAGGCCATGACCATGCCCTGCCCAGAGGGATGGAGTAGCCAATCCTGGACTAGTGCTGATCACCAAGGAAGACAGAAAAGAGGGTTTAGCACTGAAGTAACATGTCCCTTCTCACAATTTATTGGCCAGAACTGGTCACATGACCCTACCCAAATCCATGGGACAGAAAGTACAACCCTACAATGCAAAAAAGAGGGCACAGAACTGGAAATATTGGATGGGCAGTGGCAGCGTTAATGGCTATCACACATTGGACCTGTGAAACTGACCTAGTATATTTGGGGAATATATACCATGAGCTGGAGCAGTCCAGGAAGGTTTCATGGAAGAGGTGGACTCAATCTGGGCTCTGAAGAATAGACAAGGGCCGGGTCAACAGTAAGAAGGAGGAAGGGCACTCCAGACAGCAGACACTGCCCAAGCCAAAGCCAGATGTAGAGAGTGAAGCTGGTACCAGGCAATTGGGTGGGGGTGGAGGGAGAACTGGACAAGACCTGCAGGATCTGGCTTTTTTTACCAGTTGGTGCCAATCCTTTCACAGTGTCAAGCAAAATTGATCCAGCCTGCCAAAATGACAGTGGGGCTCCAGCAAACCACGGTATGCCATATGGCGCCATATCCTCCACTCCGCCATTTTGGTTTTTGATCTTGTATTTGAGACATTTTCAAACTTACAGAAAGTTGCAAACATAAAATTAGTCAAAGGAAAGTCTTAATGCCATTTACCCAGAGTTGTATGTTAACATTTTACCAAATGTTTCACTCTCTCACTCTCTGTGTATACATGTAAACACTTATTTACTTTTCTGAACCACTTAAGAGTAAGTTGCATACACTGTGGCCCTTTACCCTAAATAAATCTCTGTGTGTTTCCTAAAAATAGGAATATTCTCTTATATAACCATCTTTCAGTTCTCACCTTCATAAATTTGCCTTGACACAGCACTTTAATCTGCTGCCCATGTTCCAGTTTTGTAAGTTGATCTAAAACTGTCCTTTGTGACAATGCTTCCCTCCAGTACAGAAGCTGGTCTAGAGTTGGATATCACATTTAGTTGCCATGTCTCTTGGGCCTCCTTTAATCCGGAACATGCCACGGCCATCTTAGCCTTTTCTGACACTGACATTTTTGAAGACTAAAAGCCCCATCCACACCATTTTTTCTTGTAATAGAACGTATCTCATCTGAGGTTTGTCTGGCGTTTCCTGGTGCATAGAATGAGGTGATAGATTCTTGGCTGGTGTCCTGATAGATGAGGCCGCGTCTTTCCGAGGCTATCCCTTCCAGAGTCACAAGATATCCATCCGCCCCTCATGAGTGACGGTGATTTTGATCACCTTGTCAAGAGCACTAATTCCCCCACTAATAATGGTTAGTTTTGTGTTTTGTTTTTCTCTTTTGCAAATAGTAAGTAGTCTGAGAGGATGCACTTTAAGATGATGCAAATATCTTGCTCCTCATTAAAATCTCCCCTATATTTGGCATCAGATAGGATCTTACCTGATCCAATCTGTACCATGATGGTTGCAAAATAATGTTTCCAGCTTAGGTGCTCCCTCCACACTCACCGCCAGCTCTCAGCCTTCTGCTGTTAGCAAGAGTGTTCTCTTCTCTGCCATTTATCTACCAATCTATCTATCCATCAGTCCGTCCAGCTACCTAACTACCTACCTAGCTACCGTCAGTGTGGACTTGGGAGTTCCTATTTTTAATGATTTGTAAATCATTGCTGTACTAAATTATTCTGGTGCTCAAATTTGTCCCAGATGTGGTCAGTAGAAACCCCTTCAAGCTGGCGTCTGTGCCCTTCTGACAGGTCCCAATCATTTTTTTCTCTATTTGTATCATTTTTCTAGTTGGAACAAGAATGACCCTAAATGCCTGGATGTCCCATGGGGACATTGAGGCAGCTGGGGATTCTAGAAAGGTGGGAGAGTCCCAAGGAAGCAGGAGAAGGTTCCCCTTGGCCCTTTCTAATGTCCTGAGGGAATGAACCTGCTTTGTCAAGGATGTGATGAGCCTTTCTAACACACACCTGTCACAAGAACTTAAGAAATAACCCTGCTGAAAGTGCTAACGTGACTTTCCCTTTAGGAGCAATTTCTTGGAACTGAGAGTAAAGAATTTAGGGGCACGGGGCAGGACATAAAGATGCTATTTCTTTGCACCATCGTTGCAGCCCTAAAATTCTTACATTTTTTGTGGATTTCTGGGATGTTTCTAGAAGCCTGGGTATTAGGGTCCTTAATATTACCCACAGTTTCGGTACCAGAACTGTCTAATTCTTTGCAAAATGACTCTATCTCCCCACCCTGACCTTCTAATAAAGAATATTTAGGTAAACTTCTCCACTCCCATTTTACAGACAATGAAACTGAGGCTCCAAAAAGTCAGGAGACTTGCCTAAGGTCATAAAACCATGTGTTTGGACCACGAGCACTAAAGCTTTAAGTCCTGGCTGTTCTGTGACTTGGTCAAGACTTCTGCACAGAAAATGAACAGAAATGAGCACACACCTCTGGGCTTTTTTCTTCAACCCTCAGCATACCCTACATGCCAAGGAACTCACACCAAAAACCGGACCCCAGTGTGCCTTTGCTGCCCACACTGATAAGGGGTGTCCTCAGAAAACCCCAGTGCCCCGGACACATTAGGCAGGGGGCAGGAGACTGTGGTCAAATCCAAAAGCAAACAGTGGACATTACCTTGTGCTCCTGGGCCCTGCCAAATCAGCTCCAAGATGCAAAGAGAACAGGGCACCTGTGTAGGAGGAGAGACCTCACCAGGACCCGCGCTCAGAGCAGGGCATCTGAGGGCGCCAGAGGTCCCAGAGTAAGGGGGGACGCCACAAACCCTGGCTCCAGGGGCAGAAAGGGGATGAGGCCCACGGATTAGGAAATGCTCAGCACTTACAACATGGGTCAGCTGGCACTGGTCAGAGGAGCCCGGAGAGGAGAGGGGGGCCCTTTGGCCTCCCAAGACAGGACCACAGGGAGCACAGACCAACCCTGAACCTCAGTTTCCCCCTAAGTAAAATGCATAGGCCAAAGGGCCACAGAGTCTGCAGGGGAATTTTGGATGCTAGTGCCATGTAACCCTGATTCTTTTATTCTGCCCTGCCGCCCCCCCACCCGTTTCCTTTTAATTTTCTTTTGCTCCAGAGACAAGGATTTGTAATGGGAACAATTTACCTCCACCCCCAGGAGCCTCAGTTTCCTCTGTAAATGAGCATTTTGTAATGGTTCAAGTAGACCACGTGCTTTCCATTTGTGCCTAGCCTGTCTCAGAGGAAGCTCCTGGTACATGGGAACCAGAGCTGTTACATTGATTCTGCCTTTGTCCTTCCTCTTTTCCCTGCCCTTTCTTTCTCTTCTTCCGTTTTCCTCCTCTGATTTTGCTGTGCGCCTGCCACCCTGCTCACGGCAACCGTGGGCCGTTCTGGAGAGTCCCATGGCCACGGTGTTTCCGGCACCCAGCCTCGAGGGGTGGGAACAGGGGCAATATCTGGTCCAAACCTCCAACCTCTGACCAAAATTCTAAGCCTTGGCTCAAAATGAGAAGGAGGAAAAATTTTAAAAGACACAGCTTTGCCTTTTGCTCAGATACATTTTTCGTTTAACAATGCTGCCCAGACCTAGTGCCTGCTCCGCTTGTCACCCACACCGAAATCCATTTCACAGCACATGCGTCCAGAGCTGGTGGTCAGAACACCATTGGAATAGAATCACTATCTGTTAAAAACTGGTGCTCTACTGCCTACCCTCCAGCGGACAAGGCTGAGAAGAAGCTGGCACCGGGAGTTGCCAAGCAGCTCCAGCAAGGTCACAGATGACTTAGGAAGGGGAAGGGCTGAACTTGGTTTCCAGTGGCTGCCAGGCCAAAGAAAGGTCAGGCTTTTGCAGGTGCCCCTGGCGTGAGCATCCAGACCATGTGGGAAGAGTCCCATCTTTCTGAATGAAGGTCACTCTCGTGCCTTCTGGAAGCTCCCTTGGCCCCACAGTGGCCTACCTACTGGTCAGGCAGCTCTGGAAGATGGAAGGGTGTCTGGGAGGGGGTGTGGGGAAGAGGAGGGTAGCCGGGAAGCAGGCCTGGAAGGGCGCCTCATTCACAGTCCACTCTGTTTCCGTTCCACGGGGCAGGCAGCCGGCACTCCGGCTCCATCTGTGACCTGTTCCCATGCAGCCTTGGCCTTCTCCCCGCGGGCAAATCAGGACATGTCCGGAAATGATTGCAATCAGCTACGCTACCCTGAGAGGTGCCCCAGAGCCTAGCCAGAGCAAAAAACACGCTGTTCTTCCATTTTATGAATGGGCAAACCTGTATGCTTTCTATAACTGTCTGCATAAATCAAAGGTGGCCCTTCCCCTCTTGCACAAGGGAGACGCAGCTCAGGCTGCAAGGACCTTCTTCCCTGGGATGGAGGCTCAGGGGCCTGCCTTTCTTCTCTCTCTCTCTCTCTCTCTCTCTCTCTCTCTCTCTCCATTTCTTCTAGGCTCCAGGGAGCTGTCTCTTGAGCTGTTGTCTGGCTCCGCAGAGAAATCTATTGCTCAAACAATGACTCAGGCCCAAAGGGGCGGCATCTCAACTTTCCAAGGGCCTGTTGGGCCAAGCTCCAGCTGAGGCCCAGCCAGACCTGCTGTGGCTCAGGGGATTTTGGTCCTTTGTCAGCAGTCTTCCTGGGAGCCCCACTCTCCAGGGCCACAACCTACCACCTGCCCGAGACAGCCCCTGGAAAGGTCTCCCGGCCTCCTGCATTCTATGTTAAAGCCCCAGGTCTGCTTAACTAGCAAGTAATCATTGATATTACCCCTGGCCCCTGTAACCAACTGTTAAACTGACACTAATGAAATGAGTCGCAGGCACCCCAGACTACCCAGTCCCAACTGTTAACTCAAATGACCCAGGCTGATTTATACATCGTGCCTTGCACTGAACCAGAATGGCAGGTATTTTATATCAAAATGCACAGATATTTCCTCCACCCCCTCCAGACTATCTCCAGCCCCAGCTGGTTCAGACCAGAACAAACCAGTCTAGATGGTCCCAGTTTTAATTATTGCAATCCTACTTTTGCCTTCTTGGTGAAAAGGGATTCCCGACAAAGAAGAAAGTGCATGGAAACAATCTTGTGTTGAAAACAGTGTATTAACTGGTACCTGTGACTGTGGAGTCAGCTGGGATGAGCGTGCTATAGAATTGGCCGATTAAACGGCTTGTCTTCACTATGGAAAATAGGAAACAATTTAAAAAGATGACTCAGATTTAAGAGGGCTCTCCCAGAGGGGAGGACCAGAATGGGCAGGTACTGCTTCATGGTCTCGCTGCCTTGAGGCCGGCCTCGAGGAGGCAGGAGAAAGTCAGTGTCCAGGATTGCTGGGGAAGCCTGGAGGGCCAACGCCCCACCTCTGCCCTTAGCATGCTGTGTGTTTGGGGGTGGAGGCACCTTCCTTTTATCTGGAGGTAAATGACGCACCCAGCACAGGAGGCTGCACTCATGCCAGCCAGCCCTGCTCTCAAGGTCCCTCCCCTGCCTCAGGGACAAGCCCATTTCCTACATCAGAGACAGGCTCCCTCCCTCCATCACCCATCCATGGAATCACAGGCTGAGTGTGGGCAGGCAGCACCCAGGAGAAGCACAGCCACAGGCGGCCAAAGGGCAGGCACCCCCATCAGGGCACACATGGGCCAGATCTAGAGACCAAGTCTGGGAATCCCAAGCCCCCTGCGTGAGAGAAGGGTCGGGTGCTGTGGGGGATTAGGCAGGTGCCAGGCATTCCACTTCGAAGAGCTTCCGAAGCTGATGCCCCTACAGTCAGCACAGGAGGGGTTGGGGACGGGAGAAATCCCCATCTGCACGGAGCACCTGCTCCCTGGTTACACCTGAGAAAGAACCAATGGACCACAGGAGAGGCAAGGACCCACAGGGCCAAGGAAATTGACGGAGGTAGCCTTGGAGAAAAATGGCGCTCAGCCTCCAATCCTGGCAGACACTGCCTGGGACACAGCGGGTTGGCTTGGACCACGTTAATTGAGACAAACACTCCAGGGTCTCACTGCTTAATATCTTTTGTTGGGTTTGTTCTGCTTTGTTTTAATCCACTACTTGGTTTTGAATCCTAGGTGTACCACTTCCTGGCTGTGTGTCCTTGGGCAAGTGCCCTCACCTCTCTGAGATCCACTTTCCTCACCAGTACATGATAACAACTCATAACGAGAAGCTAAATAAGATACCGCCCAGAAAAGCCCTCCGCACAGAGCCTGAAAATGGTTGACACTCGGGGTGCTGGCTGCTGCTGTGCTTATTACTTTCCCATCGGGCTGTGTAACCTCTTTGTGGAGGGGGAGATGTGCTCCACTGGGCCCCGCCCCCAGACTCACAGCAGGCTGTTCACTCCACACTGCCACAGGCGCCCCTGGGACAGGCCCCCGGCAGGTCCTGGGAGCTGTCAGCGCCGGATGGCACGGGCAAGCAGGGCCTTCACTCTGCAGGGCCAGCTCCCGGCAAGCCCGTTTCCACCTGGATTGCCAAGGTGTGCAGTCCGAGGCCGCGCCTGCAGGGTGTCAGGTTCAGCCTTCCGTTCTCCCCACCTTGGCTGCCTGGCCTTGCCTGCCCCCGAGGAAGCTGTCAGGCACCCCTGCCGCCTCCCTTCAAGCCCTAACTCGCCGGGCAGGCTTGCCTTGGTACCGCCGCTTATCCAAACATCTTCATCGCTTTTCACAAATTCAATCCCTCCTTATCAGCTGCACCATCAGGAGGAAGGGCAGGAGGGGTTTGTGCCTGAAGAGCCTCCCGTGCTCCGCGGGGTCACCCACAGTTCAATCGCCGTGCCTTCACATGCTCCCAATCACATAGTGGGGGCGCCGGGCCGCGGGTCTGCCGCCCTGCAAACCTCCCTCGCCCCCTGTCCTCTGCTCCCGGCTTCCAGGCCCGGAGGTCCGGCCGCTCGTTCTCCGCTGCGGCACTTCTGCAAAGTATAAACGGAAATGAGCCGGTGGGATCCTCTTAGCGCATCGGCCTTAGGAAAGCAGCTCCGCCACCATGTCCCAACTCTCAGGAGCATCTCTGACCCGCCGTGTCATCGCACAAAACCCAACCTGGGTCCCGTGAGCAGGATCACCTCGCAGGGAGGAGCGAAACGCCTATCGGAACGCAAAATGACTGTACTGGCTCTCAAAAACTTCCTCGGTGATAAGAAGGCAGAAAGAGCACTGGGCTCAGAGTCCTATACCTCTTGGACCCTAGATTCTGTGCCCCTTTAGCTGTGCAATGTTGCAAAGGCCTATCTTAAAACGAAAAAAAGCGAGGCTGATCATACCAATTCTCCCTGCCTCCTTTGGCTGTGAGCCCTGCGAGAGCACATATGCACATATGCTTCCTAACATGCCTTATTCTAAACACATGACACGTATTTCTACTTATCCAGCGCACCAGGCATGTGCTAACATCTTGCCACAAATACCAGGCTCATGGACGGTTTCTTTACGCTTGGATTTTTACTTGACTCCGCCATTTTCCTGACGCCCAAATTCCTCACCTGGAGACCTTGACTGGATTTCTTGGCGCCTCGCTGGCAGGCTTTAAAAGCCGGGGCGAATTTTTCACGGTGGAACCGCATCTCACAAATGCCGCCCCCGTGCACCTCTGGGCGCCTTACTCTTCCTGCACGTTCAGCCACTTGAAGGTTGGACAGGAAGCCACAGGCAATCGCTCCCAGATTTCCTGCTTTGTACTTTTCAGAGGCCTCCAATTCCCAAGATAATCAAATAGCCACATTGGTCCCCAAATCATTTCCCCGAGTCCTTTAAGGAGACAAGCCCTGTCCTAGGTCCTGGGAGAAGTCTTTGGCTGTTTCATGGCTGCCCATAAGGGTTATTGAGAGGGATGGGGAGGGAGGCCATATAATGGATCATCCAAACTGGGATACTCTTGAGAGTGGAAAAGGTGATATTAGTAACTAAGCCGGGAAAATGGATATAAACTTGGCAAATTAGGGTCATGGTTCCTCTAGACCGTTGGGGAGGTGGGCAGAAGGAGGGGCAGTCTCGTCAGCAGGGATGTCCGCGGAGGCCTCAGTCTGGGCACTTTCTGGGGGAAATGGAAACTTTTAGGCTCCAACACAGTTCATAAAGGGAGTGAGTCCCCCCAACGCTCAGCTTCGAGCTTGGCACATAAGCGTTGAGCTCCAGGGAGGAGACAAGTCCAAGGGGAAAAGACTCAATCCTAGATTGCGCCACGAGGTCCCGGCCCCGGCATTTGTGATTACGATTATACCTGGCACCTGCGTGGTATCCAGGTGCTCCGAGCACATTCTCATGCCTTTTCTCTTTGGATCTGAAGCAGATAACAGAGACAGGAGAACGCGCCCGCGAGGCCACCCTGCTGTACGGCACAGCGGCTGAGCAAGAACAAACCCCAGGAATGAAGAAGGGTGTTTGCACTTTGCTTCCCGCTTGCCTGAAAACAGAAAGCTTCGGGGGAGCCTCCTCCACCTCTTCCTTACCCCAAAGCTACATGGCCCAAGAGGTTTTTGTTCTTATGATATTGTTTTTTAGTGGGGCAAGTCTCACCCAAGGCACCTTTTTCCCCTCTCTCACTCTCATTTTGCTACCCTGGTAAGGAGTGGTGTCCTTTCTGACTGCACAGTGGGGAAATGAGGACCGTGGGCTGAGCTGTTTGCCTCTTTCCTTCCCACCTGACACACAGCCTCTGACGAGCTCCACCTCCATAAGCATCTGCGAGGAGGCGTCATGGCCAATGGGGATTGCCAGCGGCTGAGCTGATCGAGACAGCTGGATGGACTCCTGGGCCAATGGCCTGGGAAAGAAACCAGAGGTGGCAGGCCCGTGGAGGTATGCTTCCCTGCAGATGACAAGGATTGCAAAACAAAGAAGCTGACTTGTCATGGGGATGGAATTAACGGATGCCAAAAAGGATTGGACAAAATGTCTCTTGCTGACAGAGGAGGATGAGGGACCAGCCAGCTAGGAAACCTGAGGGCTGAATAAGGCTGAGCAGAGGGTCAGAAGCAGGGAGGTGGGTCTCTTGGAAGCAGCAGGCAGGACCTGGCAGAGAAGATGGCCCAGAACAATTTTGTGAGTTTCTATCCTGCAACCATAGCAGCTTCTGGGTCGTACAGTCTCCTGTTCTTAGAATTTAAACATGGGCAAGGTAGTAAATCTCACTGATGAGAGGCACCAAAGAAATTTTGTAAGCTCTGCTGTCCTCCCACACAAGAGCACAACAAGCAAGTTCCACCTTCAAGTGACTATTTTTTGAGGGAGGGACTATATTCACCTCTAAATCATTCTTCTCTCTCAAGCTGCTAGCACAAGTAGGTGCCAGCTACAGACTCTTAAGTTGGACTAAATTACATTTTGAAAATGAGCTCAGCCTCATGGAAACGGCCTGGCTAGAGAATCAGAAAGCTGGATTCAAGTTCCAGCTTCACCGTTATTTGGTGGTGCTCTCTCAGGCAGGCCATTTCTCCTCTCCGGGCCTCAGCTTCCTTCATAGTGCACGTGAAAGTTGGACAAGATGCTTTCCAGTTCTCACCCGTGATTGCTGCCCCACAAGTCCTGTGGGGACACATGCCATAATAATGCCTTCAGGGGCAAGTCCACCCCAAGTTCAAGGCAGAGAACATCTAGGAGCAGAGCATAACAAATTGAAAAGTAGACAGATAGATGTGGATAAATTAGACAGATAGGAAGGTAGGTAGATCGGTTCGGAAAATTTACAACTTTACCAAATACAATATAAATTATACGATGGGATATGAGGGCATAAGTGTTTCAGGTATTTTAAGTTTTGGATTTTCCTCTTTCATTTCTTAATCTCGTTGGAGACTTGCTAAAAATCTCTGGTGAAATCATATGCTTTGAACTGGGCTAGAACTGCAACTACTAAACCAGGGACTATGTATACGTGTCTCTATATCTGAAGATACTGTCAGGGTCAAAGGCAGTCAAGCTGGAAGAAGATGATAACTACAGAAAAGTGAACAGAAAACTTGCAGAAGAAATCCAAACAGCTATCACCAGTAGTGGTTCCCTGGGAAAGGTGATTGGGGAAAGAAGGATTGAGTTATTCAACCTATATACCCCTGTATGGTTTACTTTACAACCAGAAAGTATTGTCAATGTATTCACATGTGACCATATATATATATATATATACTTTTTTTTTTGAGGTACCGGGGGCCGGCGATTGAACCCGGGGCCTCGTGTGTGGGAAGCCGGCACTCAACCACTGAGCCACACTGGCTTCCCTGACTTGGTTTTATCGTTTGTTTTGCTTGATGTTTGTTTTCATTTTTTCAGGCGGCAGCGGGAACCAAACCCAGGACTTCTCATGCGGGAGGTGGGTGCTCAACTGCCCGAGCCACATCCGCTCCCCCTGTATAATTTTAATAGCAATCACAGTACCACCACCACCCACCATCATAAAAAGAAAAACAAAAGAAACTGGTTAGGCTGTGGCTGGGTCCCCTGCTTATTTCAGTGCTGTCCATCCTCTCTATTCCCCACAGTCCTCGCTGGGGGGGGGGGGTCTCAAAAGCTTAGCTTACTATGAATGAATCTTGTAAAAAGCAAAAGGTCTAAGTAAATACCATTTACAAACTTTAAAGTCTTCCATTTAACTTTCAGTTATTGTGTCAGTTGGGGTCTTGGCAGAAAGTGTAAGACACTCAAATTACGTCATTTGAGGTGACTTAGTAAAGAGATTGTTTTACAAGGTGTGGGCAGGTATAGGGGAATCAGAGGGATAGACAGAGCCATCAAAGGGGCTCAACTACTGCCCTTGACCTGGAGGGACAAGGGGAGAAAGCAGGTGCAAGTGACCACACAAGAGATAGCATGGGGGTGAGGGCAGTGAATACCCCAGGTTCAGTTCCCCCCCCCATCTCCTGCCAAAACTCATTGTTGTCCAGGGCCAAGGGGAAGCCAGAGGGCAGGGAGCTTTTTGATGCACATCACACAGGTTGGTCTCCTGGGGCAGAGAGCAGTTTGGGGCAGGGGAGAAAGGGGCACACGAGGAAAATCCACAAACACAGTTGTTCATCCTAATGAAAGAAGATATATACAATCCCAGCTAGATTTTAAGCTTGAGCATCAGATACACATTTGGATATGCATGTAGCAATGGGTCTGCATTCCACTTCCATCTCTACCACTAACTGGTTCTGTGCTCTTCGGCAACCTCCTGCCCCAGTTCCAGGGCCCTAATTTCTTTATCTAAAGGTGAGGATGTTGGAGGGCTCCTAGTTATTGCCAAGTTGCCTTCCAGTTCTTACCTCCATGACGCTAAATCTAGACCGCTGCTTGAGTTTGAGGCTTTTCCATGGTGTAACCATTGGTGACATCACCCACTCATTGGCAGTAGAGGATGATAATATTCTCTACTCTATTTGAAGGGTTGTGGCAGGTCATAAGTTGTACAGGGGTCTTTGTGCAGATACCATGTCTTAGAGTTGGCACAGAGAAAGTAAAACAGCTTTGTGAAAATGGACCAGTCCCTCTCCACTGGAGTTGCCTGGCAATGACAGTGAAATCTACACTGCAGAACCCACCGGCAGTATTACTGATACATGTAACTGGGTAGCAATAGTGACAGAGATTTTCACCTAGCCCAGCACTGCATTTTCCTTTCTATGTCCTGCCCAGCCCCAACCTTCTGAGTCAGGATTAAGATAGTCTGATTCCCAGGGAATATCGCCAAAGACTTACGCCTGAGGAATGCAATATGAAATTTGCATGTTATTTGGGCTCTCTGTGCTCAACAGGAAAGTAGCCTTGCATACAAGTGACCCTCTTGACATTTGTCTCTGCCCCTCCAAGGCCGCGGGCTCCGAGCTCTCCTCTCTCACAAGGCCAGACATCTCCTCGCAATTCCAGCACTTCCCCTTTGCCTCCAGAGTGTAAGGGCTCTTGGCAGTGACCTCGAACCAAGAGTGCACAAAAATCACGAGACTTTAGAAGGGTACAAAACCCAGCTTTATGCCCAGAAAATGCTGTGAATGGGAGGGATCACAAATGCTTCCTCTGTGGCTTAAAAGAAAATCACCCCCACCATCCTTCCTGAAGACTTTTGGTTTCAATATAGGCATTTTCTTCTGAAGTGTGCCCGCTCTGCTCCTACTAGGGAGCACTCATAGCTATGAGAAATGGAGTATGTCCAACCAGCTGAAGAAACTGATACTGAGTAAGGAAACCTCTTAACAGTAAGAGACTTTCAGTTATGAAATAAGTCCCCTAGGAATGCAGGACATGGCAAGAGATTGAGTCACTATCACATTAGGGTCTATGCCAGAAAGAAATTCAATTATCCATCTTCCCAGGTATTAGAACTAAGGAAAAAAAGGGTAAGAGGAACTGATAGGTTTTTCCTCTATGTGTGTTTGATTTTAGTTCTCAGGGATCACTTGGGTGCCCCATGAATTCTTAGCATTAAATAACCAGGACTATAAAGATGAAAGTTGCTATCTCGTCTTTGGACTTCCTAAGAGAAGAATGGAATAACAGTTATTAAATGTGAATAGACAAGCCAAACACTGTTCTAAGGGCTTTTTAAGCATGATTGTATTTTACTGTCACTTCACAACTATAATGCCCATTTAAAGATGTGGAAACTGAGGCAAAGAGAAATGAAACAAGTTTCCCATGATCAGTAACCTGCAAGGCTAAGATGTAAACCCATGTCGCTCTGCCTGTGGAGCCCTCGCTCTGTCTGCATCAGCTCAGAGCCTTACAGCGTGGATTCAGGTAAACTGACTCCTGCCTGGGTTTAATGGCTTTTGAGATCCCAAAATGGTGTTCACTGGGTCAAAATGGAGGCCACTTGGAAAGTTCCTGTTCTGTGGGCTGGACCACTCTACCCTGCTCTGTGCTGGCTTCCCTGTCCTCCTGTCTGGCCATCGTGGAGAAAGGACCTGCCCCTAGAAAGGAATGGAGAGTCTCACTCTCGGTCAGTCCCTGATTCCTACATTTTTGCTGCCACTGAGGATGGAAGACAGTGCCAGCTGCTTAGGTCTCCAAGCTGCACCAACCCAGCCTGGGTTTAAAAAAGGAAAAACATCTTTAGATGTGGCAGAAAAGAAGCCAGGTTCTGGACAGAAGAAACCCGCCAAAACCACACCTTTCCTTGCCTTCTATTTTTTTTTTTTTTTTTTTTTTAGGAGGTACCGGGGACTGAACCCAGGACCTCGTACATGGGAAGCAGGTGCTCAAGAGCTACAACCGCTCCCCAGCAAGTGTTTTTTTGTTTTTGTTTTTTTTGTCTGTTTTTTAGGAGGTACCGAGGATCAAACCTGGGACCTCGTACGTGGGTGGCAGGCACTCATCCACTGAGCTACATCCACTCCCCAGCGAGTGTTATTTTTTCCATTTGTCTGTTTGTTTTTTAGGAGGTACCGGGTACTGAACCCAGGATATCGTATGTGGGAAGCAGGAGCTCAGCTACTTGAGCCACATCTGCTCCCCTCCTTGCCTTCTTAGCCTCTCCTTTTCTAGTTACTGATGCCCTATTGCATTTATTGTATTACAGAAGGCATAATACAGCAAAAAACTCAAAGAGAAAATATAATCAATTCTGGTTTTTTGAGTTATAAAGGTTTTTGAAATGTATAGCAAAAGTAAGAGATTTGGGAGAACATATGATTCTAAATAAAGACTAAGAGAGGCTCCCTATTGTTGGCAGAGGGGAGGGAGCTGGGCATGAAGAAGAGAGAGCTGATATGCTGGGAACCAAGGGAAGGAGGCTACTGGGGTGCCACGAAGCAGAAGATGAAGCACATGGCTCTGGTGGGGGAGGCCTGGAGGGGGGGACGAGAGACAACTCAGCAGTGACTCGTGGGGCCAAAGATGTCCTGAGAGTGGTGAGAGGTCTCAGAGGACTCCGTGATGTCTATGGAGCCCCCCCCCACCACACCCCCAATGCCACAGCACTGCTAGCCCTCCCTGTCCTCTGACACGGACGCAAAGGGCAGGGTAGGGGGAAGCCGCAGGCGCCCAGGTGAAATCCAGTCAGGATTAAGTCAAGCTGGACTTGGTGCCTTTCTGCACCTGTGACCTGAGGCACACACCTCTCCTGGATGACCCCCTGCACTCCCTTCCTCTCTGCACTAGTGACTCCCTGCCCACCCCGGGGCTCCTGGGCACCAGCGCGCTGGAAGTGGCCCCTGCGTGGCCGCCCAGCACGCGGGGTTCTGCCAAGCGGGGCCTGTTCCCTTGCACCCCAGGGCTCACCCACCGTGAAAGGACACGGCTCAGGGGCCAAGCCCATCGCAGCCCCGATTTGCTGACAGAGGAAACGGCTGGGGTGGGAGAGAGGCTGAAGGGGAACGGACAGCCTGCCCACCCCCAGCCTCTGGGAACACCAGATCTGAAGTCTGCTTGGCCACCCAAGGCGCTGGGCTCTTCCAGACCCATAACCATTCCGGTTTGACAGGCACCCACGGTCCTCTGGTATGTTCCTTGGGCCCACCTGATGGTTCTGTTTTCCTTTTTCTCGGGAAGCCTTGAAGCTTTTAAACCCGTGGAGCATTGCAGGTGAGATATCGTTTGAGATAACAATGGAGCAGTAGTTCTCTGCCGTTTTCCCCCAAAGACACACGCTTGTCCTTCCACGATGTTGTCTGAGCACCTCCCACGTGCCAGGCTCTGTTCCCAGGAGAGGGCATCAGCCTCGAGCAGGTCTATCAGGTCCCTGCTCTCATGGAATTCACATCCCAGCAGGGAGTGGCAGGCACGGAGATGTGCCGCTCAGTTCCCCCTTCAATAAAAGGACTCATGACCTGGTTGAAAGCAGTGTGGCCAGCTGCCACCCCCAGCTCTTAGCACCTTCAAGGTCCCTTTCAGTTGGGGCTGCAAGCACTGACCAAGGAGGTGGTCCAAAGCCCAAGCCATGTCCACCCAACAGAGCCCCCCATGGGCTGACAGGGACTTTTGGGGTCTCCTTCACTTTCTCATGGCTCCCCCTGCCCAACCCTCCTTCCTCCCCTTTTCTTTCATAGGTGTCACTCCCCAGGAAACCCTGAACTCCATCTGAGCATCTGCTTTGTGGGGAGCCCAGTTGGCACAAGGGGCCCATGCAAGCCAGGGCAATGTTTTCAGTCATGATAAGAACTGTTGAAACAGAACAGGCAATATGAGAGACTGGCTAGGTAGAAGACAACGTTAGCTAGATGCCAGGTATACCCACCCTCTCGGAAAAGGTGATATTTGGGATGAGATATGAGTGAACGAAGGAGTCAGCCATGCTCAGAGCATCAGGGAAAGGGATCCAGGCAGTGTGAACAGAACATGCAAAGGGCCTGGGATGGAAGAGGTAGGGAAAGAGGGGCTGCTGTGGCTGGAATGCAGTGAATGATGGGGAGTTGCAGGAGATGATGCCAGGGGGGCCAAGAGGCCTTGTACACTACGCTACAGAGTCTGGATTCTCTTCTTACTGCAGTGGGAAGACAATGGTCACTGGGCAGTGTGGGTCCATGGACAAAGTCAAATGTGATGAAACAAGATTTTAAACAAAGCACCACAGTCATGTGTAATTGCCACACTCCAAATGGCATATTAGCAAAAGTCCCTAACCCAGTCCAGGCTATGACCCCAATGAGGCAGGCTGGGGGTGATGGGCAACTCTGGCCACTGGGAACAGCATATATTGGAATGCAGGCATGTGAGAGGGATGTTGTGTGCAGTGCTGGTACCTGCTCCAGTTTGTTTTAAAAAGTGTCTCACTCATAAACCTCAGGAAGTTCTCGGCAGCAAGTCACTTGCTCCCCCACCTCACAACGGATGGTGACACCCTGTGCGTCACTACTCCCTGGATGAGAACCGCTGCCCCAAAGCACGGTGGGGCAGGGGTTCTAGGGTTTCCTGAAAAATGAACCAGCCTCCTTCCTCCCCCACCTGGATCTCGGCAAAGATGCCAGACAGCCTTTCCCTAAATCAGTGGCTCTCAGCCTGGGGTGCTTTTGCCCTCAGGGGACATTCGGCAATTGTCTGGGGATATTTTTCAGTTGCTATGACCGGGGTGCTCCTGGAGCCCCATGCGGCGAGGCCAGGGATGCTGCCAAGCATCCTGCAATGCACAGAACAGCCTCCACTGGCCCCAAACGTCAGCAGTGCCAAGGCCAAGAAATCCTGCCTTAAGTCAAGAAGCCACGTTGTTTGCCTCTGACCAACGGGTGATTTCAGGCAGGTGTGCCCAGGTGAGGCCTTGCATCAGAGCCTGATAAACAGGAGCAGGGCAGGCTTCCTCTGGAGCAGTCCTGTACCTGCAAGCACAAAGTCCAAGTGTTTGCTTTTTCCCTTCTATTGTGAGTTGGATACCAAGAAAGATTTCCTCAACAGAAGGAAGTGTATCCTTGAAGACTGTGGACTTTCCCTCCCTGGCCATCTTCAAAGGCAGCCCAAAGGGCTCACAGGGGTTCAGGCCCAGCCAGAGGCAGGGGGATGGACCAGATGAACCCCTGAAGTCCTTTCCAGCAGGGCATTCCTACGATCACAGTGTAAAATGTGGCAGAGTGCTGCATTTTAATTAATTTTAGTCCCTTTCAGGACCACAGTTATTATTGTAAAAAGTCCGATAATACCAACCACATGTCCAGAGTACACAGCCTGCTGCAGCCCTGGAGACCTGGGGACGTGCGAAGTCGTATGTCATCGGGGGTGGTGAGAAATCAGCAGGCCCCTCCCTTGTCCCCTCCGAGACCCCGACGCCCTTCTCGGTAGGCCTGCTCTCTCTCAGTCACCAGCAAGCGGGGGGCCCAGCCAAGCCCCTCACCAGGAGCCCAGATCTTCCCCGCCCACCACAGCGCAACACTCCTCTCTCCCTCCCCGCAGAAACAGCAAGGGCGCTGAGGTGTCTGGCCTCCGGAAATCCCGGTTTAATGATTTTATTAGGAAAAGGAAAAAGGCAAGAAAAGGAGCATTCTCTCATTTTGGAAGAATGCTTCATTATCTGCCTTTCCAGAGTGTGAAAACCTCACTCGGCTGCAGCCAGCCCTGAATTATTAAGTGAGATGCTCAAACGCCTGTGCTTTCCCCTTCCCCAGATCCCACCCTCCGCTTGGCTCCCCTCCCCCCGCCCACCCTGCTGTTGAGGGGGGCGAGCCTCACAGTCCCGCATTTAGGCGGCGGCGGGTAAGACCCCAGCGATGATGGTCTTCAGACAGGGCTGGGACCTCCCCTGGGGCCCCATTGCTCCTTCAAGGGCTCTTGCCTGGACAATAACCCCCAAGAAGAAGATCCGGGTTAGAAAGGACCTTGGAGTAGCTCTAGCTCCATCTCCACTCTTGCCAGAATCATCTCTACTGCATCCTTGGCCTCTTGGTTGCCACTTCCGGTTCCCAGGTGCCCCTCCCACTTTAGAGGGAAGCACTTTGTGTCTCAATCCTTGAGTTTACAAAAGCCTTCCAGAGCCACAGCCTTACTTATCATCTCCTCTTGGAGACAGAGCAGGAATTGCAATCCCATGTTAGAGATGGGAGAAGTGAAAACCAGAAAGGTTAAGTGGCTTTTCCAAGGACACACAGTAGTTACGAGGCGGGGTCACAGGAGAACACAGGGCCCTTGCCCCAGCAACACACAGTCTCCTAGAGCTGTGAACTGATCTGCCCCAGGGCTGACCATCCCTGCCTTCCTTGAAAAGTACCCTTCACCCATAGTCTCTCCCGGTCCACAGGGGAGGGTCTGGTCCCCATGGTCCAGACAGCGGCCACCCTAGGCAGTCAGGGCTGGTCCTCCACCAGCTCTCATGTCCCCACCACACTTGAACATCCAGTTCCCTCCAACCCACTATCCCATCCACTGCAGGAATCCCTGCTGTCACCCCCCCCCCATCCAGGGCATTCCACGGGAGGCGGGGTCTGAACCCCACCACTTCTGGAAAGCCCAGACTCTCTTCTTTTTCTCAGTTGTGGGGAACTTGATCGGCGGAACCTTCCAAAAAGACTTGAGCGAGGCACTTCTTCAGCCCCTTAAAAAAGAAAACCAAAAATGAAAACATATTGAACACTTTCTGTGTGCCAGGCACTGTTGCATGCTGTTTGGTTGAGTCACTCAACCATCACCACAGCTCCAGGAGGTAGGTAATATTATTACACCCTTTTTATGGATAAAGAAACCGAGACATGGTATGTCAAGTTAACCAGCCAAGGTAAAAAAAACAAGCAAGTAAAGGAGATCTGATGAGAACAATTAAAAAACAAAAACAAAAAACTACTAGAACAGGTATTTGGAGATATAGGAGGTGGGGAGGACAGTTAAAATTGCCCAGACTTTAGCCATTTCCCCATGAATATTTCTGGAAGGATAAAATTATGTTTTCATTCTTTGAAGGACACTTCAGTTGTGTACTTATTAGTAGCACACAGATTAGTGTGTCATCGTTACGTCTTCCTTGGTTTCCTCTTCCACTCCTGTATAAGAGTCATCAGGGTAATTCATGCTAGCTGCTGTAAATAAAACAAACAAAAAAACACTCCCCAAATCTCAGTGGTTTAACACGATAATGATTTATTTCGCATTTTTGTTACAGAGCAAATGGAGGTTTCGTATGAAGCCTTCCAAGTAGGATTCCAAAGGATTCAGGGATCCCTGCTCCTTTGATCTTGCCATTCTGCCATTTTCTAGGATGAATGACAAAAAAGAGCAAGCGTGTAGCATCACAAAGGACATTTTACAGGGCAAGGCTGGAAACGAAGGACGTCGGCTCTGCCGCTATTCCCTCGGTGAGAAGCTAGGCACAAACTAACTGCAGGGAGGCTGGGCGCTGTTGACTTCCAGTGTGGCAAGAAGCAGATCTGAGAGTAGTGAGCATCTGGTGGACCTCTACCCGCCAGTTAATCTACTCCAATGGCTTTGAACGTTCCCCCACTGCGATGGCTCCCAGTCAGATGCCTCTAAGAGTCACCATCTTTCTCTTCAAATGTGAGGCTCAGGACTACTCCTACTCCTCCAGACATGGCCAGATGAGGCCAGAGGACCCTGTAACATCACCTCCCCAGATCTGGACACCATATGTCCACTGAGGCAGCCTACAAGCACTTTAGCATTTTTAGCAACAGTCACACTGTTGGATCATATTATGCTTGTGGTCAACTAAAACCCCCAGCTCTCTTTCATGTGAACTGCTGCCAACGGAGGGCTCTCTAATCTAGTGCTTGTGCTTCTGAATTTGAAACCACATGAAATTGAACAGCAATAGTTGAAAGTCTTCCATCTTGTTGGTTTTGGCTGAGCGTTTGAGTCTGTGGAGATTATCAGGGACCCTGACGCTTGCCTCCATCACATGGGCTTTGCTCCCGGCCTAGCGGCATCTTTCGCCTCTCTTGATCTGCAGTCAAATCACAGATAGAAATCGAGGCCAGGTTGGAGGGCTCTTAGCACAACTACAATTCAAAATGAGCTTTTGATGGATTCCTTGGGTATGGTTGTTTAACCATCTGGGAATCTGCTGAACAAGATATTATCCAGCTCACATTCACTCCTTTAACCAGACAATAAAGTCAAATAAAACCTCATTAATTTAAAGCTCATTCTTTGAAAGTATCTCATTTCCCCCAATATATCATTCTTATTGAATTCAATATGCTGTAAACCCTAACTAATCCATAGCCATCGTGACTTAGCTGAAGTCACACAGCTTATTATGAACAGAACCGCGACCAGAATTTTGGTGCCCTAAATCCCGATGCTTTCTGCACCATCACAAGTACAGTGTGCATGCAAAAGGGACAACCGAGGCGCAGAAACCGACCCAAAAAAGTGGCTGCCTCCGGCTGGAAGCATTTCCACTGCAGTGCCCGCGTACTTTCCAGCTTGCAGCTTCCCATCAATCAGTCCACCTCTTTGCCCTTCCAATTAGAACAACAAGAAATATGACTGCCAAATAATCGTGCTGGGTAAGCTACCTGGAGTCAGGCGGGCATGACTCATGCCATGCGCGTGTCCATCACGTGCTTCGGGAAAGGTCTCCTGGGGGCCTCCCCGTGACACCCATCAGCCCCCACCTCCGCACAGCCTCCAAGGTCAGGCTCAGTGAGCAAGGCTGGTCTGAATTAGGGAAAAGCCTTAGCTATAGGAAGCTGCCCAAGAGAGGGGTGCTTGCACGATTTTCAAGTGCATAGGACGTGGGCTGAAAGGGCCTGGCCAACGAGAGAGGCTGCAGCATCTGATAAGAACCCACCCCAATTAACAGCCTAATTGTTTCCAAGTGGAGGTTTCTAAGGGCTTGAAAAGCTTGCGGCCTCTCTAGAGCCAAACTGCCTCCTCTCCAGCAAATGTTGTTTACCTCATTAAACCATTAAATCCTGGGCTAACCCCTTCATCACAGAAAACGTAAAGGTGGTTCTAAGACACTCTGAATTCTTCATGAATGAAATTCTTGATAATTACATTTTTTTTAAAAAATGTATATCTGAGCTTTCAGGATCTTACAAGCAAATAGGAGAAAATCATCCAAATGAAAGTCAAACTCTAGGGTCTTATGTCATTTGTTTTTTTCACGTTAATCTATTTAACCAGGTGACTTTCTACACCGGCGTCAGGCACTGGGCTATGCACTTTCATTCCTTATCTCAGTTAATCTTCTCAACACACATGGAAAATGGTGGGAGGAAGCTTGCCCCATGTACAGATGGGGAAGGTGAGGCTCAGAGAGAGCACACAGTCCCCAAATAACACAACAAAGCCAGAGATCCAACTTGCTGATACCAGCAAGACATTTTTTTTTTTCTTAAGAAAATATAGACACTGCCCAAAGCCTAGAGGTACTGAAAACTTAAAACACAAAAAACCTAAAAACTTAATATATATAACACATTATATATATTCATATATAAAGGGGCTCCAGAATGCACAGAACTGCAAATTCTATTTTTACTTGATGTTTCAATACATATTCACACAATAACCCTGCTAACAGGTCAGTGGTAATTTAACTCCATTCTGAAATAGCTATGAATGAATATAATAAAGTTTAAATCCCAAGAATAGATCATTTTCCTTAAATCTCAAAGTTATAAAAATTATAAATATCACCCCATTCTTTTTTCCCCAAAAATTATATTTAATGTGGGGTGTGGGTGTGTTTTAACACTTTGGATAGGATCAAGGGTGAGGCCTCCAAAAATTAAAAACACTTAGGGGCTACCAGGTCCTGAAATAGCCAAGTAACCCCTCTGCTACATTATATTTTGTGGCCAAGTTCATATTTCTCAGGCCTTGAGACAAAACATAGCCCCGTTGTTCATCATTTTTACGTTAATTTACCCATCATCTCCTTCCATAGCTTCATTTTTAATGCACGCTCAAGTTGAATGTACAGAGCAGTATTTCTTTATAAATAGTCTACAATATTCTAAAATTGAGGGTTTTGGCTACATCCCCAGGCTCTGGGGAGATAGGGCTATTGGCTTGCCTGAAATTACATGACCATCGATCAGGGTTAGGTGGGAACGAGCTATGAAATGGGTTTTGTCACAGATTCAACAATAACTTGGCCCAGCTCTAAGGGCCCAGCACACCCCTGGGGCACGGACCAGCAGGCCTTTCCCAGGAGGAGCTGGAAGGGTCAAAGGCACCGAAAGCTTCCTAAACATCAAGTCTACCCACTTTCTGCAGAGAAATCATACGCAGGTCCCCATCTACCTGTGTCCCAGCTTCCTGGATGCCCCATGCAGGGCACATTTCAGGAGCCAAAGGAAACCTCACAGACAAGCAAAACCAACTTCTTGACTGAGAGAACCCAGCTAAAGGTGGGAGGGGCATTAGGAAAGGGTGGGCTTAGGGCTGAGCTCACATGAGCCTTGCTGGCCCCCATTTGAAACAAATACCAACAGCACTCGGCATTTCTAGAGTCTTTTTGGAAGATACTTTCAAATAGTTATCATCTGACTTCATTGTCAACACAGCTCTGGAAAGTACAAGAGGCCGATTAACCCCAATTGTAATAAACAGGTGAGGCACAGAACAGTTAAAGGATTTCCCCAAAGCCACACAGCAGTGTGGCCTTCACTTGCCCCAGGCCTCTAGAGCCAAGAGATGTCCCTCTTTCGACTACTATCGATGATTCACGTACACCTTGGACTGAACTTCATGAGAGAGAGGTACCAGCTCAAATCCTCCGCTTCAGAAATCAAAAAAACACAGGCCCAGGCCTGCTGGCAGAAGACCACAACTTACTCAGGCTCTTGACTCCAAAACAGTGTTGATGTGTCTAAGACCTGGTAACTTGAGCTGTGCTTCTCATTTTTGCCCTTTAAATGAGACGAGGAGCCCTGACTCACGGCAGCTGTGCTGGGAGGTGTGGCCGCCCTGCCCATCCGCTCCTCTCTCCCATGGCCGACCCCGCTGTCCTTTGCTGGCAGGCAGAGCTGCACTGTGGCCAGAGTAAGCCCCAATCTCTCCACATTCCAGAAACTGGGCATCGGTGCTGCCACGTGGCGACTGAGCCTGCATCGGGTTTGGATTCCTCACCCAGAGACAGCCAGCAGCATCTCCTGGGCACTCTGGGACATGGAGTCTGTGCCTTCAAGGAGCTCGTGACTTAGTGAAAAAGACATATGAGGAAACAATTACAATTCAAATTGGCTAATAGGAGAGGCACAGTGTAAACTGTGAAAAAAAAAAAAAAAAAGTGAAACAATCTAGCCTAAAGGATCAAGGAAGGCTCCCTGGAGGAAGTGATGTTGGAGTGGAATCCTTAAACCTGGCTCAGAGTCTGTCTCCAACCAGGGCAATGATGGGGTCAGTTTGGGCTGGACTAACAGGACAGAAACTCTCATCCAAGTTCATGCCAGTAGGTTCAGTCGCCCAGGAATATTACAAGGGCCTTCAGGGACTTGCCCCCTCTCCACCCCCCAAGTCAGTAGCTGCTCTGTCCTTCTCCTGGGTTGGAGGCAGGGTTTCCTTGCGGCCAGGAAGCTGAGACGGAAAGGAGAAGGTGGTGTGGTGGCTGGCAGGGGGAGGCCCAGAAGCCGGCTGCTCAGGGCCCAGCAGCCTGCGGCGGGCAGGACTACAGGGACCAGAAGATAAGCCACCAAAGGGCAGCTCTCCAGGCCCCTGGGGGGCGAGATGCCAACTGGGCTTGGCCACCGTCCCAGATGATGAGACACAGCAAACCTCAAGGCCCGTGGTGTTATCCCAGACGCCGGCCTCCTCTCCACAATCACATTAAGGCTCAGCCATGCCCAGAGAATGTGTCTGCACCGAGGCAAGGGGCACCTCCCAGCTGGCCGCAAGGGGCACATGGCTAGCAGCTCCGTGACTCACTGCAGGACAGGGAGCGTGGCAGCCCGGCCCGGTCCGGTCCCTCCTCAGGGAGGAGCACACACGACCTGGTTACTCAGCTCCCAGGGGTCCCGTGGAACCCCGTTTGTGTAACCACAAGTGGGTGGGAGTGAAACACTGAATTATTTGGGGAGAAGAGGAAGGAGAGGGAGGACACAGAACAATTCACTGCGTATTTGTTACACATACCCCCACTGTGCTAGGTATTTTACATAGTCTTTCAGAACAGCTGAGCAACCACGCTGGAAAGGATTGTCTTCAGTTTACAGAAGCTCAGAGAGGCTAAGTAACTTGCCTAAAGGTGCCCAGCCCATCAGTGATGGAGCTGAGATCAGAGTCAGTTCATCTGATCCAAAGTCCACGCTTTTCTGACCATGTGCTTTTGCCTGGATATAAGCCTCTCTTCCATCCAACTCTACCCCACCCCAATCCCCAGATAAAAAAACTTTTCAAATTGCCCTGAAACAGGGAGATTGGGAGAGGACAGGAAAAGGCTGACTGAGAGCTGGGACAAGGCTAGACAAGGCAGACAATCTGGCTCAGCTTCCAGAATGCTTCTGCTCGGTGCCCACAGGAGGAGGAGGATGGTGAGCCCACGATAGGATGAAAGCGGCACCTGCGGCTTGGGCTCCCAAGCTCGTCCCATTTTCACCTGACTCTTTCCCACTGGCAGCCTCCTTCCAGAGACCCAGGGAGGACTTCCCAAGGTTGCCGGCACCTTTGTGCATCTGACTGAAGCATCCGTGCCATCAGGTCCCATATTCTACGTCTGTCCAGCTCCCGGAGCCAGGAAGCCACCTCTGCACCCCCTTTGCAGGCAGCTGGGAGCCCTGGTGCTGGGCTTGGCAGAGGCTCCTGGAAGCCCTGCTCATGGCTGACTTGAGTTCACCCATCAGATTAACGGGGTTTGGAGCAAACGTGCCTGCCCAGTGGGCCTGCTGGGTGGCACTGGAGCAAGGCCAGATGGCCCTTCCCTTCTCCCGGCTCCAACCTGTGGGGTGCCAGGCAGCTGGAAGGAGCTGCTGACCAAGAACAGGGGCTGCGTCAGACTTAACCCAAGGGGCACCTTTCCTTCCAGCTGTACAGAGGGCAGCCCCTCGGGGGCCCAAAGGCAGGCTTTCCTGTGGACAGGAGGGCCCAGCATGGTGGAAGCCCCTAGACTGGACATCCTGGCCCAGTCTGTAAGGGTGTTGGCCTGCTCTGCGGACAGTGTCCCACCCGGTCTCATTTGGAGCGAATCACTTGGGCTGAGACCCGTAACTGTATCCTGCAGGAAATAACGGGCCCAGGGCCAGAAGGAAGCCAGGCCGAGCTTCATGGAGCCTGGCCACCAAGAAGGAAGGCAGGGACCCTGGCGTGTCTGGAGCACCTTCTCCCTGCTGGGGACACCCAGCACATGGAAACTTCACCCTTCCAGGGAGGTCAGGCTTAACCTTGTTTGACAGATGGCCAAGATGCTACACATGTGGCAGGTGGCACAGCTGGGTTGTGAATCCAGGTGTGTCCAACTCAAAGTCATACTCAAGACCTTTGATAAAAGAACCCGCCCAACAGTTCTGAGAGTGGCTTCCAAACCCCAATACCCGCCCCTAAACCCCGACCCAGGAGCACAGAAGCAGGCAGCACCAAAGCTCTCAAAGGCCATCCAGGGTAAGAGGCAGTGTGCCGTGGAGCCAGGGGCGCAGGGCTGGAGCCTCAGCCAGGGTTCGAATCCTGGCTCTGCCACTTAGCTTTTCTGTGACTTAGTTCCCTCCTGTGCAAAATAAGGCTACAAAGGGTCCCCCACTGCGAGGATGAAATGAGAGATTCCGCCTAAAATTTTTGGAACCTGTGCCACAACATCGTAAGTATTTGAGAAATTTCAGCCCTTGTTAGTATCATCACCCATATCAACGCCAAGCTGATCTCAAAGACCCAGCTCCGGTCAAAGAAGCTTCCTTCACCAACAGCCCTCCTCCTGCAACTAGCCTAGGAGCAGGTCTTCCAGCAGGTTGCTAACGGCTCAAGGCAGTCCTGCAGAGGTAGCTGAGACTAGTGGGAGAGGAGATTTAAAATAAACGCCCTGATGGTCAGCAGACCACACACTTCATCTCTCGCCCCTCCCACTGTGAATGAGGGTGGGGGGCGGGGAGAGAAGACAAATTCCTCAACCCTCCTTGAATAAAGACAAACATGCTTTTCTTCTTCAAGGGAGAGAAAGGAGGGACGTGAATTCATAGGAAAGTGCCCCAAACTACCAGGCTGAACTTCACCAAGTCTCTGCACCTAGGTGAGGCCCCACCTGACAAACCAGGGAAGGTGCCTCCAGCTGGGAAGGTTTGGGAAGACAAAAGACGGCAACCGAGCTCCACGTTCAGAGACACAAAAACTCCCATCCAAGGACTCCTCGGCTCAACAGCCCTGGCCCCTGGGTGGGCAACTTCTCAGGCTGACCTTCCCCCAAGGATGGGGTCCACATTCTGAAAAGGAACATAGGGTCAGACACAGAAACCCCCATAAAGTCCCGAGAGACTGGACTCCCCTGTCACCCACCGCTGGACCTCACCAAGATCAGCCCAGACACTTGGTTTAAAAATAAAGTGGGCTTTCAAGTGTCTGGGCTGATCTAGCAGCAGCTTCCCCTCCCTCCTTCCTCACTGCCTCTGCAAGAATGCATTTCTGCAGCCCCATCCCATCACCCAGTGCTAATACTCAACCCACTTGTCCCTCCAAGAAAGTCTCTGTGTCCTCCAAGGTCCCCACATTGCAGCCATTTTCTTCCTGCTCCTCCTTTGAGACCCATAACACGGTGGTCCCAGAGTCCCCCCACCCCCCACCCCTGCCGCCACGGGCACCGTCCAGGCTCAACTAGCATGTGCCTCGCCCCCGAGCTGGGCCTGGCAAGAATTAATTCACTTCCAACTCTCAAGGCTCACCTCCTCGACTTTGTTTCCACCTTCACTGCTCCCCACAGTACGGCAAATAATACCCCGTTTTATATGGAAAACACTAAAATGGGATCACACCTTTTAAAAGATATTTCCACCTCACAGTCTGAAATCAGACTTCACCTTTCTCCTACCCCCCACAGCCACCAAACTCGCCCCCTCCCCGCACACACCCGTTTTGCTACCAGACTTCCCTAAGCCAGTTTAATTGAAAAGGCATGATTTAGGCTAATTGACAGCAAATGGGTTCGGCTGCAAAATGCAGAGAAGCATTTGCTGAACATGATTTACAGCAATAAGGCAAAACTTTCTCCTTTTTATATCTTTCTTCGAGCTCCATGGCCAAAACAGCTCAGCAGAAATGAGAAGAGAAAAAAAAGTAATTAGTGTTTAATTTTTTAACAATTTTTAACTCCCTTTTTAATTGCTTTACATAAACCTGTCCTAGAATTTTACAGCCTTCAAATCTCTGTCTAAGTCTGGCCCTTGTTTCTGGTTTTAATTACAGGGAGGCTTGTCTGGCACATTAAATTAGAAGAAAAAAAACACACACAATTTCAGAAATATTTTGCTGTTGGACTCCCAACTGCACATCTAATATTTCAGTGTGCGAGTGGGAAGGCATGGCCCCGGAGAGCTTTGGTAGACATGAATGTGGACCAACTGCTTCCATGGCATTATTCCATCAACCAAAAAACTGTCTCTTAATGTTATTCGAAGAGGACGCTCGGTCCTAAGGCAGGGTCTGACAGGCGCTAGCAGCCCCGTCCTCCGCAGCCTTGCCTGGAAGGGACCTGGCTTCTCAGAAAAGCTGGGCTCGGGCAGACCTCTGAACGCCTCGGCCAGACTTTAGGTTCTCAGTTCTAAGCCAGGCCATCAGATCCCAGGCTCACTCCCAGGACGCAAACCAGACAGAGGCACTGCCAGCGAAGGACCAAGGAGCTGGGGCTTCACGGCAGAGGGTCAGTGGGGTAAAGGGTCTGGATGGCAGGTTCAGGCCCCACAGTCACGGGGGGCTGTCTGCGTCAGAGTGAACTCCGCTTCACGGAGAGAGTCCAAGCCAAGACCTGTGCCTCCCAATATGGCAGCCACCAGTCTACCCGTGCCCACTTCGGTTTGAATGAATTGACGTGAAATAAAATTTAAAATTCCCTTCCTTGGGTGCACTGGCCACATTTCAGCTGCTCAACGGCCACCTGTGCCTAGTGGCTACTGCATCAGATCTCCGTCACCAGAGAAAATTCCAGTGGGCAGCGCTGCCCTAGACCCTCTGACGTAGAGTGCACAGCCAGGCAGCCTGGGCCTCCTCTGGGGACAGCTTGGAGACGCAGGCCCTCGGCCACCCCCATCATCGCCCAGACGTGCTGACTCAGAATCTGCACTGTCACACGGTCCCAGGGCATTTGATCTGCCCATGAACGTGTGCGAAGCGCTAGTGACGAGGCGCGTCCCAGGAATGCCTGGATGGTGCCCCACTTCCGGATTCCAGGTCACACTCGTGGTTGTGGAATTATGGACCATTCTCTACTTCTTGCAGCTTTTCTGTGTCTTCTGGATTTCTGAGTTACTTTTATTTTTAAAAGAGCCAAAAGGTTTCTTTTCCTAAGTAAAAGGTTCTGTAAAACGTGGCCATACCAGGAATTGGAGGCAAAGATGTCTGCAGACCGGAAGCCCTGCCTGCACTGAACACGGAGAGCCAGCGTCTGCCCAGTGGCTCGGGTCCCTGTCCCGGGCCCCCTTCCAGGTGTGCATGGAGGCGGGGGAGAGCATGAAGATGGGGGTCGAGGAGCACTGTGCCATAAAATGTCCTCAAGACATAAACCCAGCAGGGCCAGGGCCCCCCTGGCTTGTGTTCATTAGCAAAGGGGCCGCAGACCCCTAGGCAGACCCCGCCCAAGCCTGCCCCTGGCTTCCCAAGAGCCCCTGCTGGGAGGCGGAGGGCTGCCTGGCGCCGCTGGGCGGGCAGCTCTGCCGATGGAGCCAGGCCAGTGCCAGCTCCCCACACACAGTCATTACCTCCCGAAAACCCAGGAGTCATTACAATTAAAACATGTTGCAGGGGAGAGTGGGGGCCGGGGAGGTCGCCTTAGGAAGGAACACTGGGATTAAAGGAAATCAGAGCAGTTGGCATGGCAACGCAGCCCAGGCCAGGCCTACCCCTGTGATTATTTCAATAGGAGCGGGCTGGGGGGCAGAGTGGGGCTGGGCCCGGGGTGCTGGGCAGCCATACCCAGCTGCCTGGGCAAGGGAAAGGCCTGTGCTTCTTCACTCAGAGCAGATCAGAACAGCCCAGGGAAAGGCTCCCGTGGCTGATTCCGTGGCTCCCTGTTCTCTGTACATGGCCCAGGAGGCCCGGCTCTGGCTCTCACAGCCTCAGGGGTAGAAGGCCCGACCTGGTTTCCTTTCCGCTCAACTCTGAGGCCCAGGTGAAACCCACCCATCCCTGTGCCTAGGCAGTGTCACAGCAACTTGGACCAGAAAGGGGTAGGAGAGACGGCAGTGAAAATTCTTGGAAGGGGCCCATGATAATAAGCAAGGTGGGGTCTGTGCCTGGGACACCTCCAGGTACCAGCAGAGGTTTAGGGTCCCTAGGAATGGGAATCCCAGCTTGGCAGAGCTGCGGGGCCAGCAGAAGAGAAAACAGTAATTAGCTCTGGATTGTGCTGCTCATCTCCTCTCTACAAGGCCCCACAGCTGTTGTGAGAGGCAAGCAAAACCTGTTTGGAAACCTCTTGGGGAGCAGAAGAGATGGGCTAGGATGAAGGGGGTGAGGAGAGGGGAAGGAAGGCCAGTCTGTAGCTCGGAGGAGAATTCTCAACGAATCCCACTTCCCAATCTCATTTCCTCCAGTTATAACATCCTCCACCACTGCTTCACGGGCTACTGGGCAGTGGGAGAGGGTTGGAAACACCAGAGCAAACAGGAGTTTCGGGTGAACTGAGGGTGGCACTCGCTGACTCTTCTTAGAACCCAAAGCTGGAGATCTCTGAGCTGCCTGAGCTAGAGCAGTCTTCTCTTCTCCACCTCTCTCTCCCTTTCCAAAGATGATTACGTCCATCCCCCAGGTATGTCATCCCCCAGGTCATCCTAGACCTTGAACAGAGCTTTCCCCTATTTGTATTTGCCAGGTGCAAGGTGTCCTTACGGAAAACACATGGTGTTGGAGTTAGGTCTGAGCACAAGACTTGCCTCGGTCACTTACTTGATGTGTGACCTTGGGCAGGTCACTCGGCATCTCCATCTCTGTTTGCTTATCTGAAAAAAACATCATCTAATTTGCTGTATCATAGGGATTAGGGATTTAAAATGCCTGGCACTGGAAGGCCACCCTCTCAATTTGCCCATATCTGTGGGGAAACCCAGGACACAGGACTTACAGTTTAAAACTGGGACAGTCCTGGGCAAACCAGGACAAGTTGGTCACCCTGCCTGGCAGTGTGTGTGTGTGTGTGTGTGCGCATGTGTACTGGGGAGCAAGCTATTATTTTATGCATGGGGCCTTTCTCCTTTGTAAAATTTCATATACATTAGATATTAAATATAGATATATATTTGTACACACATAGACATACATATGTATGGATTTTCTAAAGAGTTTCAAAAAGAATGATAAAATGAACCATTCCTTTACATAAGATTAGAGCAAGGAATAGGAGTTTGCATGAATGGAAATATCCAGAAAAAAAAAAAAAAAGGGCGATGGATTGGAAAACAATGAGAAATCCAGTTATTTCTAAGATCCTTTAATTTATGGGGGTGGAGGAGGAGAGGGAAGCCCAGCACTTTGAGAAAACTCTTCTGCACCCAGCTTTGCTGGACTCTTTCAAGTGTGAAACAGAGAACACCTGTCCCGCAGCTCCACGGAGATTGACGGAGCCACCGCAAGCGATTTGTCTGGGGAAGTGCTGTCAGGCTTGGGGCGTTTTCAAAAGGCTCCACGGTGTGTTACAAACGGATGGGAGTTCTGCCTCGGCGTTTGCTTTTCATCACAGGAGCCCTCTGTTTATTTTTCTGCCCTCCCCTCAGTTCAGAGAGTTCATAGACTGCCCAGGTTTCACCAACTCTGAAAAGCTTTCGGTGGAGAGTTGACACACAAATTAAAAACGTCAGCATCGTATCATCTTGCTAAAGATTTTTACCACTTAGCATTTGGGATCATGGGTGGGAGGGGATATGGAAGGAAAGGGCGCGAGATGCCAAAGGGAAGGGGCCATAAGCCATCCCCCTTCTCCCCAAGCTTGAAATCCTAGAGGTGAAGGCTGAACACTGCGGGATGTTCAGAAAGCACTGGAGTGTGCAGGGCAGACCAGATTGCAGCCAGGGGTACTGGGCCACCCAGGGCTCCACCGCAGCCAACCCCCGGCCCCGAGCTCTGTTATCAGCAGGCAGCCTGTGAAGGTGGAGGCAGTGAGGACTCTGTGTCCTTCCTCCCCGCCACCACCTGATGTTTCCAGGTGCAACCCGAGACAGGCAGCTCCAGCCACAGTCAGCTCAGGGGGCTTCACTCACTCCCAGCCCAGATCTGGAAGAGAAAGTCCCAGCTGGAAACACATCCTGTCTCCTCCAGGGTGAGGTGGCAGCGGGGCCGTGCCGCAAGGAGGAAGGATATTGAAAGGTGCTGAAAAGGGAGAGCTCGCTTTTCTCCCCATTGGAGGATCAAAGTCCTAGTTTCAAGTGAAGAGGGCAGATGGCCTCCGTGTCCCTGGAGTGCAGGCTCCTTCTCCCTGGGATCCCAGTTTCCCCGGAGGCCAGGGCAACCCCAGGATTCCAGCACGCAGCCCCCACCTCCCCCACCCCACCCCTAGAGGCTGGAGCTTATATTCTGCGGAGCCAGCGGTGGCTGCCCCCGTGGTCAGCCCTGCCTCGGGACAGGAGGCTGTAGACCCAGGGCAGTGCTGAGAGGGCCTCAGCAACGATGCCCAGCTTTATTATTTCCTGGATTATTTGGCAAGAAGCGCCACCACCATCTTGGATGATGACGGCACAGTCCTGCTCAGAGGAGAAAGCTGGGCTGGAGGATGCCCAGCTGCCCCGAAAACCCCCACCTGGGTGATTGTGGCTTTTTCCACCTCTGCACTTATCAGACTGTTTTGAAGTCAGGTCTTTCCCTGAGCCTCCCTCTCTCATCTCTGACCTCTTAGAAGGCAAGACTGAGGTTTTTGTGCCCTTGTGCACACAGTAAGTGCTAAATAAATGCTTGTTCACCTAAGCAGGCCCTTTACAGCTCCCACTTGTTCAGGAGGACAGAATCCATAGAGTACACAGATCCCCGGGAATCCAGGCAGGATAGCCTGGCCTCTCCCTACCTCTCTCCGCTCCTTTTCCACACATTCTCCCGAAAGAAGCTGCAGACTTGCCCCTTGCTCTGCCTCTACACCAATCAAAAATCAAAAATGCCAGAAAAATCCAAACAAGCCCTGGAGGAGAAAAAGTAGCAAAAAAAGACTGAGGAGAAAAGGAGGAATGCAATATGTACGAGTTAGCATATCCCAAAGCCCCCTGCACAGAAACCAAACAGGAAATCTAGAATCATTACCAAATGCTCTTCCCCTGCGTGCCCTCACCTCGCCCCCCGAGGGTGGTCAAGGATGCTCAGACCCTGCTCCCGGGTCTAGAAAGCGGCAGGAGGGTGGGGCTTTGATAGATTGATTGGCATTTCCTTCCCCCTCTCTCCGCTCCCCTCCTCTGGATAGGGTTTCTCAGTGGATGCTGACGGGATGGGGTGGAAGCCTCTTCCTGCCGACACCGCCCAGGAGCAGTGGGGCTCCAGCCTTTCCACGCGGGCCTCCCACAGTGCTGGAGCGGAAGGAGGCAGGCAGCTGGCCTCCCTCACCCCACTCCACAGAGAGCTGTGGGACTGCCCTGGCTTTGGGATCAAGACCTCCTGCTCTTAAGAAAACAGATCAGAAATTTTGGCATCAGAATAAAATGTGTGTAGAGGAAATAAGTAACCCTGGAAGTGAAACGTGGGCCACAAGATTGAATTAAAAAGTCCAAGCAGAAACTGGAGCTTCAGTGACCACGGGCTCAAGCTTGGCCCCCCTTGGGCCTATTCCTTTTGCTCCGAGCATAGCTGAAGATCGCATCAAAGGCTGTGAAGATCCAGATAGTAAATATTTTCAGCTTGTGAGCCATACGGTCTCTGCAACTATTCCACTCTGCCCTTGTAGCCTGAAAGCAGCCACAGACAGTACACAAGCGAGTGGGAATGGCCGCGTACCAGTAAAACTTTATTGACAAAAACAGGCAGCTGCCTGGACTTGGCCCACGGGCTGAAGTTTTTGAAATCCCTGCTGCAGATCATGAAGATGACAGAATATAAAAGTTAAAGAGTAGGGGTTTGAAGTCAGGCAGACCGAGTTCAAATCTCTGCCCAAGGCGTATTAGCTGGGTCACCTTGGGCAAGTCACTTAACTCATTCAAGCTCAATTTCCTCATCTGCCTTATCATGTTACTGGGATGATTAAATGAAATAATGAATATAAAGTGACACTCAAGCAAGGCTGGTTGTGCATCATTCTTGTGCTGATGGGAATGAAGGAGAATGGAGGCGAGGTGGCTTTGTGCCTTTTGCCTTTGGAAAAGCCACTTCCCCTCCATGCCTGAGTGAAGCAGGTCAGCAGTGTACTCATGTGCTAAATTTCATTTCCTATAATTTAATAATACAGGATTCACTACTTGAGATTAAATCAGTGAATGCACACTAGAATCATCTGGGCAGCTTTTAAAAGCTCATTGCCCAGGCTGCACCCAGACCGAGTGAGCCAGGATATTATAAAGTTCCCCAGATGACTCTGCTGTGAAGCCAGAGTCGAGATCCACTGGACCAGACAGACGGAAAAGTCACCTCGTTCCTTCCCTTCCTTCCCTTCCTTCTTGCTCTCACCTGGCAGCTTATGAGATGTGCAGAATCTCAGGGCCCAGCCCAGAATTGCATTTTAAAGGCTCCCCAGGGGGTTCCTGTGCATATTCAAGTTTGAGGAGGGAACTTAGGGACAGGATGCTATATTGCCATTGCTTCCTGGCTTTGGAATATCGTCAACCGAAGAGCCATTATTTCACTCCTACCTCTGGTTGAACCCCATCTTGGATTTCTTTCGAGTGTCGCCCTCCTAATAAAGAATCCCAGGCCCTGTGGGTCGGGGCCGGTGTGAACCCCGAAACCAGTCAGAGAATTTTTTTTCCAGCTAGTTCAATCCAGAAGAAAGCAAAGCCTAGGACACAAGGCAGGATCATTCATCCTGGCTGACAACACCAGCTCTTTCGGGAAAGAGAGAGACTGAACATTCCACTATGGCACCCAACTTTTGAGAAATCTCCCAGAATCTCTGGAGTGGGGCTGCCGCTATAGCCAGTCCAGCCAGCACCCTCTCCACCTCCCCAAGGCAAAGCCCTCAGGATAAATTCATGGGAGTTACCATCCATAAATAATTGCCCAATGATTTCCAAACCCGCTTTTTGACAATCTATGCACAGGCCATCTAGGAGTCGGAATATACACAACCTCCAAGTCACTGCTTTTCAGACAGAGATAAGTAGGCCATGAACAAGGTCACACATCAGCAATTCTTTTTCACTCCCGCCCTTGCTCCCTTATTTACCCAGACCACCCACTCTCAGGAACTGTTTGCAGTAGTCCTCCACTCTTGAAACTAGACACCCTTCTCTGTAGGAACCACCCATGTTTAAACAAATAAATACTCCCAAGAAACCCACTCCCTGGTGGTTTTCAAATAAATGTCCCAGGAAGGGGACAGGGGTGCTCTTGGCCTCCTGTGTCACTTGCCTGCCACAAGGTGTGCTTGGGCCAGCGCTTATTCTTTACAAGGTGAGAGATAAGACCCACCGGGCTGGAGAAGGACTCCATGGCCGTGGTGGTTGATTTCAAATGTCAACGTGGCTGTGCTATGTTGTCCAGCTGTTGGGTCCAACACTAGCCCAGATGTTACTAGGAAGGTATTTTGCAGATGTGCTTAATATCTACCATCAACTGACCCGAAGTAAAGGAAATCACCCTCAATTACAGGGGCCGGCCTCATCCAATCAGTTGAAGGCCTTAAGCGCGAACATCGAGGTTTTTGGGGGAAGAAGAAATTCTGCCTCCAGCTGCAACTTCATCTCTTGCTGGCATTGCCAGCCTGCTGGCCTGCCCTACAGATTTCAAATTTACCAGACCCCACAATCATATGAACCAATTCCCAAAAATAAATCTCAAAATATACACACACACACACATCATGCTGGTTCTATTTCTCTGGAGAATCCTGATGGGTAGAATGGTCTAAGTGGTTCCCTAAGCCCTGCCTGGAGGGCTGAGGCCGGCTGGAGCTCAGGGAAGAGGAAGCAGAGCTGGCGGGGGACACGCCATCGGAGTGGAGGACCTTTACGAAGGTGTGCTCAGATCCCCTCTGAGCTCCCTGTTATGCAGCCATAAGCCTTTAAATCCCTCCGACTGGGGCGGGGAGTGCCAAGTGCCGCTTGGGTGGGTGGGCGGGAGGAACAGAGATCAGTTCTCTGATGAGTCAGAAACACTTAAGTATAACCCGAGTCTAAGCCACAGTGAGGGGCGAGGGCTGGAGAGAAATAGGAGGGGCCCACAAGGCAGAAACGTCGTTGCCTCTGACTCAATGGAGTAAACCACTGAAATCATCTGGTTTCGTGGAACTTCTACAACGAGGAATAAAGTCTATGCTTGGTCACCGGCCCATTGGTCAATGGAGTCTAATCCGAGGAAGAAGGGGGAAAGGATGCCTGCCACTTTAAGAGAGCCCCCAGGAGCTGCAGGCTGCTTCCTTTCGGCGCCCAGGGACAGGCCTGTTCGGTTCATGATTGGCCCAGGAAAGCGTGGATGAGATTGTGCTAGAAAGCTGGCGAGCCCCACTAGTGCGTTAGGATGGGGTGGGGGGGGGAAGAGACCACGTTTCAAAAATAAACACAAACCCCAAAATAAACACTGTTAATGGAAGTGACTAATCAAGAGTGTGCTGAACTTGGTGGTTCTTGATAAGATACAGGGGGAAATGCACTTGGAAAAAATAACAGATTTTTTTTCCCCTTTGTAAATAAAGTGATGGGTGGGGGCAGGTACTAAGGCTAGCGCTTGGTTCAGCCCTGGGAGAGGCTTTAAACCTCGGCGCCACTGACACTTCGGGCAGGATCATACTTGGCTGTGAGGCCTGCCCTGTGTGCTGCAGAGTGGTTTGCAGCATCCCTGGTCACTGCCCCCCTCCTGATGTGACAGCCAAAAATGTTCCCAGACCCTTGAAAATGGGGGCTACAAAACAGCCCCCATTGAGAATCCCTGGCTTCACATCAGGGACCTGGCTCCTTTAGGTGAGAGAGGCTTAAAATGACCTTCCTCGGGGCTGCGCCCAAGGAAATTGTGGGGCTGGAAGAGCCCACGCTGCTGGCCTGGAACGTGTCTTCAAAGGCCACTGCTTCCCGCTGCAGCCAGCTCACCCCGTCCAGGGCCTCTGGCCACTCTGCCCCCTTGGCAGGCAGGGAGAAAAACAATGAATGGATGTTCCCATGGCCCCCACCCCACCTCCTGCATGCGTGGCTCTTTAGGGCAGGCACAGCCTCCACGGGTCCAGGCCCCGTGAGTAGAGGGGCCTTCGTAAGAGGGGGCACGGAGGGGGAGTGGGAGACCCAGCGCCCTCCTGGGCTCACCCCGTGTGGCCTGGTACCCATGGGCATGGCGTAAACCACAGCCCTGCCTGCCCACACGAGCACACCAGGATTCAGCTAGAGGGAACCGCTGCTCTCCTCTGTCATCCTCTCTCTTCATATAACTGAAGAACAGAAGCCCAGAGAGGTGAATAGAGAGGACCAGAGCCACACAGCCGAGGGTCTGTATCAGATTCTTACGGCTGCTGGAACAAATCACCACAAATGCCGTGGCTGCTAGCAACACAGATCTACCATCTTACAGCTCTAGACGTCAGAAATCTGAAATGAGGTTCACTGGGTCAAAATCAACATGTTGGCAGAGTTGTGCCCCCTCCACAGGCTCGGGGCAGGGGGCTATCCCTGGCCTTTTCTAGCTTCTAGAGGCCTCTTGCATTCCTTGGTTCTATTCTCAAAGCCAGCAGCCTAGCATCTTCACATCTCTCTCCGGCTCTGCCTCCCTCTAGTAGGGACCCTTGTGATGACATGGGGACCTCCCAGAAATCCAAGCTGATCTCCCCACTTCAAGATCCTTAATCACGCCTGCAAAGGCTCTCTGGCCATATAAGGTAACATCTTCACAGGTTCCGGAGATAAGGACAGCTTTGGGGAGGCCTTTATTCCATCTACCAGAGGGTCAGAGACATCACACAACCTTCAGATTTCTGATACCAAGTCCAGCGTGTTTTTGACTTGGGTCTGCGTGGAAAGCGACAGCCCACGCATGGGACCGCACAGAAAGGCTGGCGCTTCAGGCCTCATGGCAGGGGTCTTCTGGGTAGTCCTAATCACTCTCATGGTGATCAGAAATGAACTCAAGAGCCTTCTCACTGTACCCATGAGGACAGAGGCGGAACCCTCTAGATGTCTCTTCGGCCATCAGTCAGATTGCCTGCATGGTACCCTCTTCTCGTCAGCCAAGAATTCTGGCCTTCAAGGCCTGCCACAGTCAAGGCTGGGCAGTGAGGCCCCCCAGTCAAGTGACACCTAAAGTGAGGTGGTTTTATGCTATCGAGGGTTTGTCTGCCCAGAAGGGAGAAACACTTCTGAGTCAACTCAGCAGTTCAACAAACGCTCTTTCTGCTCTTACTCTGTGCCAGACCCGGGACTAGTCATGGGGGTGCCGGAGAGAAATAAGACACAGCCCCTGACCTCACAGCAACCCTGGGTGGTGTGTGTGTGTGTGTGTGTGTTGTGTCACTATTGGCATTTTACAACTGAAAGTGCAGACTTAGCTTTCAGAGGTAGTAAGTGGGGGAGTCAGAATTCAAACCTAGACCTGCCTAGCGCTCCAATTCTACTCTCCACCGCCCCACTGCTTGGATTTCCATGTGGTCCCGTCTATGAAAGAGCTACGCAGGCAGTGCTTCCCAGAGGTGGAAGTGACAAAGTCACCTCAGGAAGGGTAATGGGCGAGTTTGTCAGGGAGCGAATGATAACCGCAAGAGCTGCTCGACGAAGTATAGGGCCCTGCACACTCAGCCTACACAGAGTGGCACCGACGACCCTCCCGAGCCCACGGGGTGGGCACTTTTGCCGGCCTCGGGGAAAGCAGGAGGACACTGAGGTTCAGGGATGTTAAGTCACGTGTCTAAATCACGTGCCCTGCAAGTTCGGAACCGTCCCTCCTCCCTCCTCTCAATGTTGCAGAGAAAGGCATCCAGGGAGGGAAGAGCCACTGAGGGCTTGAGGCAGGGGCTCTCGGGAGCCAGTCAAGGAGTGCGGCTCTGGAGCTTTAGCAGGTCACGAATGGCTGTCCTCCGCCAGGGCCTCAGCAGGAAGGCGCCTCCTGGCCCCCAGGAAGGTCTGTTAGGAAGGCCAGTAAAAGGGAGCCTGTTCACGGAGAGCCAGTACACGGCTCTGGCGCCCCAGAGCTCTCCACAAGCAGTCGTCGTCAGTCTCAAAGTTGCCTTGGCCGGGAAGGTGAGAGACTATCACCCATTTCAAGGAAGCACTCTGAGCAGATGTGACATCTAGCATGCCAACTGGGGCGCAGGAGTCAGAGTCATCTGTCACACGGAGCTCCAAAGGAGCCATCCTTAGGCCCAGTGGTAGCCACTTCTCAGTGGCTAAAGAGAGGGCAAGGGCATTTGGGAAATGTTTTAGAGTTATTTTCAGTTTTATTGTTTGTTGGGACTCAAGCTTAGTTTTTTAATATGTATAATTTAACATCTATTGCACTCAAAAATATGGAGTAAGTATTGTAAACTATTTCATTGCTGGATTGTGGGTGTTATACATACATTTAGGACTGCAGTTTTTTTTTTGGTATTTTTGGATTGTAAAATAACAGCTTAATTTAAGCAGGAATAAGAATTAAGGAAGGTCTGTGCATTTTAGACACAAATGTGAAGGAATGTATATAAGCAAAAGTAAATACAATCATACAAACTTCCTTCTGAAATAAAAGTAGATCTGATACAATTTTTTAAAAAAAGGAGTGGGTGTAGCCCAGTGGTTGAGCATCTGCCTTCCATGTACAAGGTCCCGAGTTCAATCCCCAGTATCTCCCCACCCCACGCCTCCCAAAAAGGCAAGAACATGCATAAGGAAGAAAGATAGATCAAGAAGAGTGTAAAGGTTACAAGGAAGCTTCATTAATCCTCACCCACAATTCTTTTGGTCTACAAAGTTTTCAGCGGCTGATCTGTCTTTTGTTTGTTTTTTACAAGCTTTCCTTTTGGTGAGGGAAGGAGATTATCCCAGTCCTTTAGGCAAAACATCAGCTACCTCCTGGTGTCTTCACTGCTGAGTACCACTATAATGTTGGGGAATCATGGGGAAACATCTTTAACCCAGGGTACTCACACTTCCAGCAAAGAATCATATATGCCGCTGGGCACTAAGGCGGTCTGGCCTGCTATGTCCCAAATCCAACTCAGCAACACACCCTATAGAGGGGGGTGTACTGGGGTTGAACAGTATCCCTCTGTGATAGTGAATTTCACGTGTCAACTTGACTAGGTTATGGCATCCAGCTGTTTGGTCAAGCAAGCCTGATTGTTATTGTGGGAGTATTTCATCGATAGATTTGCACCTCTAGTCAGTCAGTTGCATCTACAGTTGATTGCATCTACAATCAACAAAGGGGCTTGCCCTCACCAATGAGGGGAGTCTCCTTATCCAATCATTTGGAGGTCTTAGAGTCAGACTGAGGATTTCAGAAGCCAGAAAGAAGAATTTCTGTCTCTACTGCAGCCAGCCAGCTTCTCCTGAGCAATTCAATTTTACCTTCATTGGAGTTTCCAACCTGTTGCCTGCCTTACAGAATTCAGGCTTGTCAATCCTCAAGGTCATGTGAGCCAATTCCTATAATAAATCTCTTAATTTACCTATTGTAATGATGGTTCTGTTTCTCTGGAGAACCCTGACTAATACAGCCCCCCAAATTTTTGCCTACCCAATACCTGTGAATGTGACCTTACTTGGAAATAAGGCCATTGCAGATGTAACCCAGTTAAGATGAGCTCATACTAATTAGAGCGGGCCCGAAATCCAATATAGCTGGTGACCCTATAAGAAGAGGGAAATTCAGATAGAGACGCAGGCACATGGGACAAGGCCATATGAAAGCAGAGACTGGAGTGATGCAACTGCAAGCCAAGGACTGCTGGCAACCCCAGAAGCTACGAGAGGCAAGGGAGGATCCTCTCTAGAGCCTTCAGAGGGCTCATGGCCTGGCTGACACCATTTCGGACTTCCAGGTGACAGAGTACATGTCTGTTGTCTCAGGCCACCCAGTTTGTGGTACTCTGCTATAGTAGCCCTGGAAAACCAACGCAGGGAGCACTTAATGCGGTGAGACTTCCATGTGGGCCCACAGAATTAAGAAGCTAACTTGCCTATTTCTACTTGCACAAGTAAAAATAGCTTCCGATGCTTCTAACTTGTCCCCATTAAGTTCTGCCTGAGGAAATTTTGCCCAGAGTCAGGTTTCTGGAACAGAAGGGAGGGGTGATAGGCAGGGGAGAGATGGGGAATGTGAGGAGAAGCTTAGGGGCAGGCCCACCCTGCACTAAGTCCTTTGTTCTCTCTCTACTTCCAACTCCCCCCACCCACAAATTCAGAAAGCCATGGAAGAATCAGCTTCTTTGGCTGGCCTGGTGCCTTCCTCCCCGGCAATCTGGTTTTACACAAAAAGTATCCTAAATAGAGCGGAACTGAGGATGGGGCCCTGGCCCGGATGAAGACTTCCCCTCCCCTGAGAGTTCAGTGCTCCACGTGGAGGGCTGGGCCACCCCCAGTGCCTCTTATTCAAAGGATTCTTGACCCAGGAGCACCCGACCCTGACGGCAGGCACAAAGCTACCACAAATGGGTTTTGCTTCTGCAGCACTTTTCTTGGGCTGGACCCCTCCTTCCTCCCCACCTCCCCAGATGCCTTCCCTGGCCTCTTGTCCTTGCATCTCCCCTTGGAAACATCGAGTGGAGCCTCTTCCAGATGGGAACTCAGAGGCTCTCCACTAACTTGCTGAGGGACGTCAGGTGGCTCAGTCGACCCCCCTGAACCTCAGTTTTCCAAGACTGAGGTCCAAGTACGAGGACCACAATCTCTCCCTCACCACAGTAGATTACTGAATAATCATTTTCACTGTTAAAGTCTCCCATGCCTCTCGAGGAGGCCCGTGTGCCAGACTGGGGGTCTATCCTCAGGAATGCCCCCCTTGCTTCAGGAGAAGTCTACCCAAAGCTCACAGCTACCGGGCACAAAGATAGCAGCACATTTTTGGAAACACAGTTCTGTGTGTTTCACTCTTGAGCACGCACATCTAGAATCATTCCAATGTCAACCAGTTTTTATTAATGAGGCTCTCACACCCTCTGGAACAGAATCATCCCTTCAGCCCTCAGACGACACAGCTCTGAAGAAGCCCTGTGTAGTAGCGTACCGGGGCTTCCGTGGCAAAGTACAACAACCTGCGTGGCTTCACACAGCAGGGATTTATTGCCACACAGCTCTGGAGGCTGCAAGTCTGAAATGAAGGAGCTGTCAGGGCCCCTCCTCTGAAAGCTGTAGGGGAGAATCCTCCCTTGACTCTTCCTAGCTCCTGGTATTTGCCAGCAATCCTTGGAGTTCCTTGGCTGGTAGCATCACTCCAATCTTTGCTTCTGTCTTCACATGGCCTTCTCCCCTCTGTCAATGATCCTGAATCCAAATTTCCCTCTTCTCACGAGGATACCAGACATATTGAATTAAGGCCCACTCTAGTCCAGCATGACCTCATCTTAACTAATTATATCTCCAAAGACCTTATTTCCCAATACTGTCACGTTCATGGGACCGGGGATTAAGACTTGAACATATCTTTTTGGGGGATACAGTTCAACCGACAACACCCTACATATCCAAAGGGGAGAGAGTCCAGCTTTCTTCATCATTGCATCTCAGGTCGGGTGACCCTGTGAGAGCCCTAGAAGTGTTTGGGAGAAGGCTGCAGGGGTGGCATTCTGGAAGGAGGAGAGCTGGGGGCTCATGAGGAAGGCGTGATGGTGTACAGACTCCACCCTGACCCCAAACCACTTCCTGCTACCTCCACTGAGGAAAATCTTAAGGAATCCACAGCCAGACTGACTCCATGACTTGCCAATGAGTCAACCCCACTCTGCTCTTCATGGACTCGCTGAATTCGGCACCTCTGTGAATGCCAACTCATCCAACCAGGCAAAGGCAAGGAATTTAGGAAGTGAGATTAATTTTAAGTAGAAAGTGAAAACCACCAACCTTTATCAATGTCAGCGTGGGCTGGCCTTCAATCCGCCTCCAAACACGAAAGCAAAGTGGAGGGCAGAGGAAAACAAGAGGACCAGAGGAGCGGTTTAAAATATGCAAGTAAGGGTCCTTAACAGCAGTGCAATTAGAAACAAGAATGACAGTTGTTCACAGTTGCCCCAACCCCCGCCCCCCCCAGTCACATGTATTTCTCAGCTAGGGAAAAGGCAGTACCCCTGTAACCCCTTTCCCTCAAGTCTGGTTCAGAGCAAAAAAGTTAAAATGCTGAAACAAGGTATTTTTCCCCCTGCAGATGAACTGTTTTACAATGAGCTACCTGCTGAGGTCAGGAAATGGGAGTTCAGTGGCTTTCTGCTCATACAGAAAGCCACGAGGAGGAGGCAGGCTGGAAAGCTCACAGAGAGAAGGTCATCCACACGCAACCCCTTTTATCTGCTCCAGCTTTTACTGGAAACCAGTGGCCTGCTTCACCTCCTTCACTCCTTCCTTCTCATTCAACCAATGCCACTGGTTCTCCAGGAGGAGAGGAGCTCCCAGCCCGGGCAAAACATCTGCCGTGTCAACACCCTAAAGTGAAATCAGAAGGTGAAGGGGTGCTGGGAAGAAAGGGGGAAAAGGAAGAAAAAGGGAAGGGTAGCAAAGAGCAAAGAGCTACTTCCTCTGCTCCGATAGGGAACATGTTTTCTTTACTGTGAGGTGTGTGATGCTTGAGAGGGAGAGGAATGATCAAAATCAAAATAAATAACCAACGGAAATGGGCAGGCCCCACCCTGGGAATGGTAATTGCACAGGATGAAAGTTTATCCAAACACATGAGAAAAATGGTACATGTTGGAGCACAGGGAAAGGAGTGCTCTTTACTGGAAAGGAAATTTGTTTACAACATTTTATTTGCTCCTTATTTTTTAATGCTGCCCTGGCCCCATGTCTTGTAAACAGACCGGCTTTCCATTCTCTAGTGGTGCCAGAGAAGCCAAGGACAGAACAGAGAGAGCTGGTGCCAGAAACCTGGGGGACTGAGTGCTCACAGTTACGAAGGCCTGTGCCCAGGCCAAGGGGGTCTGAGAGAGGGACACGATGGTCCGTAATGCAGGAAACGGTGTGATTTGAAAGCTGGGCATGAAAACGGGAACAGAGCAGGCTGGCGTGGGGGTCCCCTAGAGGCTTGGAAATCAGCTCTTCTCTCCTCTCTCTCCCAGAAGAGGTGGCAAGAGAAAGGGCTTCAAATACCCAACGTATTTTCCTAATTGAGTCTTCTGTAGGGCTTCCTTAGTTGGCAGGTGGAACTGGCAGATTCTGGAGAGAACTTGGCCTTTGGGAGGAAATGTTTGATACCAGAATCAGCTGAGGCAAATGGGGTGCTGAGGTTGCCTGGGAAGGAGAGATGGGATTTTGACCACTGGTGTCCAGTCATCGTTGGCACCTGCCCTGAATTCTAAGTGAAACAACTCAAAGCGCTCACCCACAGCCGAAGAGAATCAGTGACACCATATCACATGGGGACAACATAAACGCCTTGGTGGAGGTCCACATTTGAAGTCTTCCCTACCCACTGGGGCACAGAAATTGAGCCAAGAGCTACGGCAGATGGACCCATACAGCTCCATGTCCAGAGTATAAGAGCCCATGTTTAATGAGTACGATGTCCCATTCACTAAGCGCCGTCCCCGTCATAGCTCATTTAAACCTTGTGACAATCCTACGGCGCAGTTTAAAGTTAAGGAAATTGAGGCACCGAAAGGCAAGGTAACTCACTGAAGGGCACATTGCTGGAGGTCAGCAGAGTGGTTCAGGCTAAGGCAGCCTGGGGCCACAGCCCTTGCTCTATCCTGCCTTTCTGTGAGTCACTAAGCCTGGGCAGAAGTTCTCAAGTCTCTGACCTTCACAGCAGAAAAGCCCCAAGCCTTCACACCCAGGCCTGTGGCAATGGGTTTCCACAAGGCCAGAGCCAACGGGGCACAATGGTCGCCACGAGGAAGGCCGATAAGCTCCACTGCTTTAGTGACAGCCAGGTTTAGCTCATATGGCAGAATCTGCTAGGGCTCACCAAAGTCCGCATTCTCCTCCACTTCCTGGGCTTCGAGCTGACCACATTTCCAGCCCTCTTGCATCCTGTTCCTGCCGATGGAACGTGAGCAGAAGGTGATGAGTGGCCCTTCCAGGCCAAGGCAGTCAAACACGACTCTGCTGTCTCACAGCGCTTTTTCCCTATCTGCTGCAGAAGAGAAGGAAGCCTCTAAAGTTGGTGTCACCCTAAGAGAGAAAGAGCCCAGGTGCCTAAATCTCTGCTTGAAAAAAGCGTCTCCTGCCCACCACCACTCCCAACTCACACTCTCCTGAAGTGTACACTGGAAACAGCCACTGAGATTTGGGGGTGTTTCGTTACAGCAGCCTACCGTGACTCATACTGTCTACATTTCAGGTCCCTCCTGAAATGGCCATAACTTAGAGAAAACATAACACTGTACTTTTAGGGGCAGGAGCCTTACTGAGTGTGCTCTATGAAAAGCCCCTGAACTTCCCTCGCTCCGCCTTGGTCTTCTCATCTTTATTTTATTTATTTATTTTTTTTTATTATGGGTAAAAATCAAAATTCTCACAATACATACAAACATTTGCAAAATGATATATAAATATATATGCATATTATGTGTATTTGCTTACAAAAATGTTATTTTTATATATATATATATACATATATTTTAAGAGGTGCTTAGATTACCTAAAATATTACTCAATACTTCACAAAGTTGTGAGATTCAAATGAGAAGCTTTGAAAAGTGCTTTGAAACTGCAAAGCACTGTAAAAGATTGTACTTTATTATTTCCCAAACTGTCTGATTTTTCTTGGCTAAATGTAATGTAATCTCTCTCCTGTCTGGAACTGTTCGTGGTCATCAGAGGCCACAGATGACATCCACTTGATCTAAACTCTCATTCTACCTGTATGTATGAGATGATAAGGGAGTGATCTTTCAGTACTTCTTCTCTTCCCAAAAAAGGTGAAACTTTTGCCTACCCTGCTGATCTCCCCTGTTTTTACATGCTCTTCCCCCTGGTAGAAGAGGCTAATCAGATAGCAAATGGGAACAGAATTTTCTCTTCCTGGGCCTGACTGCTTCCAAGCAGAGGCCCTTCTACCTTTGTCTTCTGCCTCCAAGTAGCAAGCTCTTGAACCGAGATCCATCCTAGCAGTGGCAGGCCGTCGGCCCACAGCTAACCAACATGCCTGCCCATAACTGGCTGGATAAGTTCCTATCAGGTAACGAGCAGGAGATCTTAACCACCCAGCCTCTCCTGTAACACTACTCATGGGTTGGCATTTGTGCTCGAAGGTTTCCCATCTGCTGGTCCTGTCTAAGCAGACTGTCATTAGGATCATCACAGCAGGGACCATCTCACATGCCATGGGCTTTTTGTTTGCATTTTTTTCTGTATTTCTCCCTATTAGACACTGTGAAAATCTTTTAGGAATTTTGAATTAAACTTTTGAGCTTAAATTTTCCCTTTCTTCCTTAAAAAGGAACCCATTTCTCACATAACTGGCACTAACAGAACACATTCTATTTTAAAGAGAGTTTCTGCAGAGAAACCAACCAGTCATCCAACAAACAAAAATTTCTCCACTATTCAGAGAGCATTTATTGCTTAAGAGTGGGCAAAAAAGAACAGACAGATGTGGCAAAATTCACAGTAACAGGCCATTACCCGGGTGAGTCAATTCAGCCTCTTTCTTGTGCATCTACCATGTGAAATCCACCATGCTCCATGCTCCAACCTTGAGAGCTTTGAACTTGAGGCCATTGAGGAACCTGGACTTGAATCCAAGGTCTCACATACATAACTTGGTCAAATCAATTGATGCCTGAAAATCTGGATCTTCTGAGGATTAAATGAGGGAGTAGGTGAAATGCTAATCATGGTAGCTACCACATGATCCTGATCTTTATTGGGAACCTGAAGGATGAATTTCAGTGAGTAAGGAAAAGATCCAAGTTCTCCCTGCTTTTACGAAGATGGCATGAGGGAGAGAGTGTGTTGGGGAGAAGGAGATAGTTTATGCAAGTTTAGTATGAGCACAGTAAATGAGGTATCAAAATGCTAGGGTCAGGAAAGAACCAATGCTTTTTGAGTACCTATCCTACGCCAGATGCTTCAAAAGAATATATGAGAGAGTTCACAACTGGTTGAGGGCAGAGGTGGGGGACCCACGAGGACCACCCGGTGGCTCACTCTCCTGTGCCACCACACCTTGGGCAATGTCTGTTCCCAGGCAAGACACAGCCCTGAACAGGGACAACTTTATGAACAGGACAACAGGTTCTCCAGGCCCTGCCCTCCTTCCCCCTCCCAAAACCTAGACCCGAGTGAGTTTATCAGAAACAGTGGCCCATGGGGTGGGGCAGGGGACACAGCGAAAAAGGAAAAGGAAGGGGCGGAAAATAATTTTTTTCAAAACCCTTCGACTGAAATCAATAACCCCGAGTACACGGCGATCAGTGCCGGACAGCCAGCAAAAGCCAGGAGACGGGTCCCAAGACGGTTCAGCCCAAGACTTAATATTTGCCTTTCACTAAGCAAACTAATAAATCCCCTGCAGTCTGAGCCACGCAGAGCTCCCCGTTTTTATTTATTGGTCAGAACTGCAGGCAGGGTTATTTTATTTCCTTCCCAGTTACCCCGGGTAAATAGCAGTCCTCCTTCCACACCCTCCTGCCATCCATCCGTATGTCTATTTGCCTTTTCCCTCAACAAACTCGTGTTCAGCGCCACCGACAACAAGTGCAAACAGCTTTGAAGTATTCTTTGGTAATGGACTTCCCGGGAAAGTCCTGCTTTCGACCTGTGCAGCCAAAGATCAAGGGTGAAAGGACTACTGGTCAGAGAAGGGGTCAGACACCAGCCGGGCTAGGTGAGGCTTAGAACCTGCGACGTGGACGGGACCTTAGAGCATCATCAAGACCAACCAGGGTCCCCGCCCCCGCCATTGTACAGATGAGAAAGGTGAGACGCGGAGGAGAGACTTGGGTGACTTATGCACGGCCATTTCCAAGCCTACAGCTTCCTTGGCAGAGGACATTTTACCATCAAAACCTCGTCTCTCTCAATCAAGACAATTCTGACTTTTTCCCAAATGGTTCCACAACCATATAAAGAGGATAAAAATTTTCCTGTAGGTCAAGTCTCAATAACATAGAAAAATCTTACAGGGAAGCTTGGAAAAAACTTGGGAGGGGCTAATGTGAGGTCAATCCCCTCATTTTACATGGAAGGAACTGAGAAGAGGGACTTACTGAGACAACAAGCCAGGTCTCCGGGTCTATGCCCTGTGTTTGTTTTGTTTTTGACTAACATAGGACACATTACCTGGATCCAAAAATAGGAGGCTGATATACATGGGTGAGACAGCAAAATGCACTTGGCTCAAAATCTCAGTAAGAAATTGACACCCTGGCCACTTGGCAGCTCATGCATGGATTGCTCTTGGAAATTCTACTTCTTCCCCATCAGGTTGAATATCATTCTGCGTCCTCTCTACAAGAAAGCTGCCTCCCTCAGGAAGGAACCATCGCTCATCAGAATTTTGAAAGGGGATGCCTGCATTTGCTAGAGGAAGATCAGATGAGAGGGATGTTTTAAACAGCTTCTAGCTCTGGGATGCTGGGATTCCACGTGGAGGAAAAGATAAGAGATGGGAAAAGAGATGGTTGCCTGTGGCATAACAGCAAGACTTCTCCTGGAACAAAAAAAAAAAAAAAAAAAAAATAGTATGCAGGGCATAAATGAAGAGAACATCTGAAATGAATAAATTGTTTTAAAAAAAGAAAAATGGCACCCAAGGAGCTGGACCAGCGTGCGTCCACTGGCAGTGAAGGGAGCGAGAGGCAGACGAGGAGCAAAGGGGAGGTGGTGCAAGGGGTGTCGAATTCTTACACATGAGGAGTGAGCGCATAGCTGCTCGCATGCTCATCTCCCTGCTAGCCTGTAATTACCTCCCTGTGGCCACGCCACGAAAGATGAGTGGGATTAGCTGAAGGGCTGTTCCAGCACTGCGGATGCTCATGGCGGTCTTTCCTCAGGAAAGATGGAGGCTGGCTCCCTTGACAAGCAGCAACAACTCTAGGAGGGCATGTGATCCTGAAAGCCTGGCTTTGACTAACCTGCAACAGAACCTGTAATTTGCCTTCAGATTGTTCTTACTTGTCAGAAATTGGACTGGCAGGACTCTCCCCTCCTCTAGCCCCTACTGCCGCCACCGAGTTCCACTCCCTTATCCCAGATTAAAGACAGTGTCTGGAAAGGTAGGAAGGAGCTTGGAGGTCTCATTCAATGCTATCTATGTTGAACTCAAAGGTTATCTAGGAGGCTTGAAAGAGAAAGTACATATTTAGGTCCACTTGACACGCCCTTGATATTTTAAAGGATCCTGGAGTTCAAAGGAATTTCAGGAAGTCCTCCAGCCAACTCCTTTTGCTCTCCAGACAACACTGGACCCCAAGACTTTAGCTCTTAGCCTCTACCTAGCAAAGAAGCAGAATTTTTTTCTTGGTTTATTACTGGCACACACACACTCCCATAATTTTCATTGTCTATTTTCCACTATTCCCAATGGCTGTGCTGATTTTTGTTTCTTAATTAACTGTTTTGTTCATTCATTAGTAAGAAAGGTTATTTTCACTTGTATAAGTAAGATTGTATTGGAGAAGGATCCCTGATACCTTGAATGCCTGCCAGGCCCACTGCTCACAGAACTCTTCTATAGGAGAGTTCTTTATGTCCAGGTGTTTATTTGGTATCATGCAACCCTACCACGCTGGAGACAAGTGATTTGATCAGAAGTTGGTGCCCAGCCCCATGGTACCTGGTGGCCAATGAAGTGGCCAAGACCAGAGCTCTGAAAGGAAACAGGCCAGCTCAATCAAGAGCATCAGTTGTCCACAGCAGGTACATTAGAAGCAGAGGCAGCATCAAGTTACCTTGTCGAGTGACCAGTTGTCCTGGTTTGCCCGGGCCTGTCCTGGTTTTAGCTCTCAAAGTCCTGATAAACCCTTCCATCATGGGCAAACCAGGAGTGCTGGTCAACCTCAGCTCCTGACTATAGCAGAATTCTAGAGTCGGCAGATCCTGCTGCTGAGCGGAGGATAAAGATGCCTGTGGTATTATAGTTCTTGCTATCCCTGGAAAAGTGTTTTTAGTTATGGGTATCTTGAATGAATGTTGGCTTCTTGGAAAGGTCTAGCTGAGCATCTGCTGGACTGTTTCTTGTCTACTTCCACTGTAACTATAGAATAAGCCAACCTTTATTGAGGTAGTATAAGTGTGTCTCTGCTCCTTAAAATTTGAAGGACTCTAACTAACAGGACTGTAACTGCATTTCAAGGAAGAGAGGTGACAACCTCACAAACAATCCTGAAATTTCATTAGCACTCAACATCCTCAAGAGGTTCTCCTCAATCATTCTTTGGTGATTCTGAGATTCCAACAAGGACTCCGCCATTTCACGTAGAAGACACTAACGTCACTGAATGGCCATACAAACATATCATACACAGTACAGGGAAGCCATAGATGTCTAGCTTTAATTCTTTTCACAATGATGCCATCCATTAATTTTGGAAACAAGAAAGTAAAAACATCTTGGGTGCTGAATTTTGGACAAGGTTGAACCATGATAGATATCTGGGAAATGTTCCTAGCCTTGTGTACAGTAGCTAAAGAGTGAAGGGAACAAAAGGGACTTGTGTTTTGGGGGACCAAGTTGTCAGATGCGTATGTCATCAGTACACATTGGCAAGGGAGTCCTTGATAGATACTACCAACCCTGCTAGTTGTTAGAAACTAAGAACTCTGATCTGGCATGGACCCCAATTTTGGCCCAAGAGAAGAGCGTCTTCACAGCTGACTATGTATCTGTGTTATAGAAGACAGTGGGACTGAACAACAGTGTTCATTTTTTCCTTTCTAGATGCACACCTGTGCTTGATCCAAACAAAGAAATTTGAACATGGAGAGCAGTGGTCTCCATGATCTAACTCCCCTGCTGAAGTAACTTTCACACTGATTCACACATCACCCTGGAGCCCACAGGGCCTAATCCCAAATAAGTGAGAAGGTATAGCTATTCCAAGGCTGCCTGCATAGCAACGCATAAATGCTGGCCTCTTTAGAAGAAGCAGGAGCAAAATTTAAGATCCTATTTGACTGAAGTGTAGTTAACTATTCACCCTCATATCCAGTTGGAAGATAACGGAGCAAACAAGAAGAACTGCTAAGTCCAAAGGCACAGTAGCTGGCATGGGAGGTGGGGGGCGAGAAAGGGTGTGGAAGAAAGCTCTTTGGCTCCCGGGGACTGAGGCAGACTCGCACGAGCAGTACGGGAAATGTTTACCACAAGAAAGGACAACTGGAGAAATGGCAGCTTCTCCAATGTCATTTCCGGTAATGATCTCCCTGCTCTTGCAGGTCAACACGCCGTCCGTTTCTCAGGGTGGGGTCTTCACTTTCTCCACAAATGTCCTCTCAAATCCAGCAGCTCCTTCATTCTCCAAAATAAGAATTCTCAATCAAATCCAAATCCCTTCTCAAGCGGTGGTCCGGCCTTAGCCAGGTTCTCCCGGCGTACGCGGCTTTACTAAGCTTCCTGGGGGCGAGGAATAGCAGTCTTTAGGCAGTTCTCCTTTCCAGGCCTGTTGACAAAAGAGCAGCACAAGAATTAGATTTGGCTTCTTCTCTTTCAACTGATGTCTTCAGAGCTCAGCTCCCGTTTACTGTCTTTTAGCCCGTGTCCTACATGCTGAACAGGACATGTGCTTCCTAAACAGTGCTTTAGTTATTAACAAAAAGAAGAAGAAAAGAAAAAGGTCTGTTGATACCTCTCAAGGAATGCTCCATATACTGAATCATCACTGGGAACCTTCCCAGACAAATCCCACCGCCGAACCATAACTCATTTTCATTTTTAAATGCCACCGAACCTGAAGGAAGTGGAAAGTTCTGTTTTTCAGACCCTCTTTATTATTTCTGTGAGATATTGCAGGGGGAAGGGTAGGTGTTAAATGGCCCACTTTATAGATGAGAAAATCGAGGCACAGAGTTGCCAATGTTCTCAGGCTACGGGCGACAAGGATCTGTCCTCTAAACCTAATGTACTCTCTATCTGGAACTTCTCTCTGCTTTCATAGGTCCTGTAACAACTAATAAGGAACTTTTCTAGAGTGGATGAGGATCACTCAGCAGAAATAGGGACACTCTGTGAAACACTATTCTATTTCCCCGATGCCTACAGCAAATGCATTGCGATACACTTGGACTCATCATTCTTTCCTCCATTTCTGGCACCGTCACACAAACCCTCCTTTCTGGGCAATAAGCATACTTAGTTCCACTAACTGTCCTCAGTGGACTCTCCCTTTTTTTAATCGATCAGTCCCAACCATGCAAGTAAGAGGCCTATTCAGATTGGGGTCTTCTGAAGAAGGCTGCTCCCAGGGTCTCGGATTCTAGCAATTGCCACAACTCACAAGGAATAATTTGGACTGCCACAGATACACACACCCACAAGTACCACGTGAGAGTAGAGGCCCTGGACACAGAAATAAGTGAGGCAGGCCACCACCGTACTCGCAGGCCACAAGAGAGGCAAGGCACTGCTGGGCAAGCACGAGCCCAGGAGGGCAGCAGCATCTGGTGGGGAAACCCACAGGCCCCTGTCCCTCCACAGTGCGGCCTGGAGTTCAGGCCCCCTCCTGCCTGTGGGCCTGGTCTCTACCCTCGGCAGGGATGTGCACAGCTGCCAGGAAACCCAGAGAGAAGGGTGCTGACTGTCAGAGATGGCAGACGTCAGGGTGAGGGCCCGAGGGAGACTGAGTGAGAAGAGGCTAAAGACTCCTCTGCCCCGCGGGGGAAAGGAGAGAACGCCTGCTTTACAGTCACGGAGGAAAAAAGGAGGCCGGCCAGTATGCAGACCCAGAGGCACTGGGGCCTGCAGGGAGCTGCCTGGCTGGAGGGCACCAGCCCTCGGGACACTCCCTCTCATTGGGACCTGAAAACACCCAAATTAGACCCAAGGCTCTGCTAGCCTTTCTCTGGTTTCTTTCCCCTCCTGGGCAGCAGCCCTCTGGGCTGTCTCCAAGGAGGCCATGAGAAGTCTTTTCCCCCAGGAGACACAGCTGGCAAGTTCCTTGGCAGCCACCAGGTGAATCACGCAGGGACTTCCTTCTTGTTGCCTGGCAACTGCACGCACTTGGCAGTGGGGCGTTAAACACAGAGGGTGGGGAATGTTGTGAGGCTTTTGCAAAATAAAATAAAAAGCAAAGCATACAACAACCTCAGAGTCTCCTCCCAGCCCCGAGAGGAGGTGGGGAAGAGAGGAGGGCAACGGGGAAGGGCACAACTAGTCTCTGCAGAAATGCCAAGCTCCAAGCACCAGCAGCAGTTCTAGGTGTAGCATTAGCATTTGGTGACGGCTGCATCTGGGAGCCCAGGAAGACGGTTAGTGTGCAGAAGCACAGAGCACGGAGGGTTTAGGAATCTTGCCACACAACTGCCATTTCTGCTGTTTATCCTTCTGCATGGGTCACTACTGCACATGTTAAGTCACTCTGGCTGAGGGGGTTACAGCCACCTCAGGGGCAGGGTCCCTCCCCACCCTCCGTCCTTTCCGCTGCGTGTTTTCGTGCATGTTGCCATGGCCCCTGGGAGCCGATCAGACCAGGCTTCCAACACAACAGGCTTGCGCTTCAGTCCTTGTCTGTAGCCTCATTTAAAACTCCCGGCGTGGAAGTGTCTGTTCTCTACTTGGACCAGCCCACAGAAGAAGAGCTGGGGGCAAAGAAGGGAATTTAGGACAAGAACCTAAGCAAGAAGTCCTCTCCAGTAGGCTAGTAAATGCTGCAGAGATAGCCACCTCCTAGTCCCCAAGTCATATGGCCAAAGACTTCAACATATCCAAGATAGAGATAATATGTGTGATTCCTTGAAGGCTGCTGAGATGGGGTGGTTCTCCCGGGTTACCCAGGAGGGCCCCGTGGAATTGCAAGTGTCCTTCAAAGAGGGAGGCGGAGGGAGACTTGACACAGAAAAGGCAGGGGCAGAAGCAAGAAGTAGAGTGATGCGAGGAAGAGGTCATGAGTCAAGGAGAGCAGGCGGCCTTCCAAGGTTAGAGAAGGCAGGGAAACAGGTTCTCCCCTGGAGCCTCCAGAAGGAGCCAGCCCTGGCCACACCTTGACCTCAGCCTGGTGGAGCTGATTCTGGACTGCTGTCCTCCAGAGTCACAGGAGAGTCAATGTGTGTTGCTTTAAGCTACTAAGCTTGTGGTCATTTGTTAGGGCAGCCACTGGAAATTAAAACTGGTCAAACCTGGGCATCTTAGGTCTCCATTTTCCCGTAGCTCTAAAAGAAGAAGGTATCACAGAAGGATGTGGGCAACAATGGAACGGGGCTGGTCAGAAGAGGTGATCCAGAATTCATCTTAGCAGGAAAGGTCTAACACACACAGGAGAAAAAGGTGTCTGAGAGCAACTGAGGCAACAACTACGCTGAGCTTGCAAGCGGGTTGTCATGTTACATCATTTGCTGACTGTGACTGGGGCAGGTGGCTAAATCTCTGTGAGTCTCAGTTTCAACATATCCAAGATAGAGATAATATTTTTATCCACCTTGCAAAAATCGTAGGATTAAATGAGACAGTGGAAAAAAACACACACAAAAAACAAAAGCAGCTGGTGCATGGTACATGTGAAATAAATGATAACTATTAGGAAGGATTAGGCATGTGTATATGGGGCAGAAGCTGTTAGTTGCCCACTCCAAAATCTAGTCTCCCTGTTCTACATAGTATTAGAACTCTGACTTGTGGCTAGCACATTGCAGCCCAGAATAAAAAGACTACATTTCCTAGCCTTCCTTGCAGATAGATATGACCATGACCGTGTGACTAAGGTGTGGCCAATGAGATGGGAGCAGGTGTGTTGTGGGACTTCCAGAGACATTGCTCAACAGGCCCTGGAAGGAGCCCAATTTTTACCTTCCTGATTTTACCATCCCCTGCTTGCAATGAGGACATGAGGGCTGGAGTTCCAGCAGCCACCTTGGACTATGAGGGGCCCTTGAAAATGGAAGCCACGCACTAATTGGTCTAACAAGAAGATGGACTCTGGGTCTCTGGTGCCTGCAGAGCTACCACGCTGGCCTTGAATGGCCTTCCTCTGGACATGTGTTATGTGTGAGAGAGAGAGATTCTTCTGTCTTGTTAAGTAACCATTTTAGAGTTTTCTAGTAATCATAACTGATGCATTAGATCACTGAAGGAGGATCCAGAATTATTCTAGAGCAATGGTTCTCAAAGTGTAACCTCTGGACCATCAGGGGGAACTTGTTAGAAATGCAAATTCTCAGGCCCCACCCCAGACACACGGAATCAAAAACTCTGGGTGTGGAGCCCAGTAATTTGCGTTTTAACAAGCTCTTTAGGTAATTCTGATGCACACTCAAGCGTGAGAACCACTGTTCTAGAGCAAGGTTTCTCAACCTCTGCACTACTGACCTTTGGGACTGGGTAACTCTTGGTTGTGAGGGACTAGCCTGTGCGTTACAGGATGTTCAGCAGCATCCCAGGCCTGTGGCCACCAGAAGCCGGCAGTACCAGCCATGACAATCAAAACTGTCTCAGCCAAAAACGTTGGGAGTGGGAGTGGGGTGGGGGTGGAGGGGAGCAAAATCTCCCCCAGTTGAGAACAATTACTCTAGAGCAGTAGTTCTTAATCTTGGTGGCACATTAAAATCACCTGGGAAGCCTTTGCCTGTTCCAAGGCCTAGGCCTCCCCCGAGCCTGGTAGGTCAGAACTCCTGAGGGTGGAGCCAATGCACCAGTCGCTTGTAACGCTCCCCAGGTGAGTCCAGGGTGAAATGAATGTAAGAACCATCTCAGAGGTCAGCAGGCCCAGGAGAGAGTGTTTGCTCCATGCTGGGTGAAGGGAGCACACCTGGATTCGGTACCTGTTTCTGGAAAGGACCCAAGATGCTCACAAGCAAAAGCTGTAATGAGAGTGGCTTGGGGTAGACTTGGAATGAAGATCCTGGCTTCCAAGTGGGGTGACTTACATGGGGTGGAATTCCTAGCAGCTGTGTCACCTAGCTTCCCAGAAGAACAGGGTGAACCCTTCCAGGCTCTCAGATGAACACCCACGGAAGCCTCGTTTCCTCCCCTAATAAACACAGCCTACAAAGAGCCAGCTCCCACGAAGTGCTAGAAACATGAGCTCACCCCACAAAAGAGCTGTCTTAATAAACACAGTGATATGACAGTGGGGCCTGTTTAGAGATGGGGAGCCTCAATTTTCCTTCCAATTGGTAAAGTTCCTGGCATTGAAACCAGAATCATCTCCCAAGAATCCATTCTGAGCGAGTAGTGATTTCACAAATATTTAATGTGGCCCTGCAAATAAGCTTGGCCATGGGTCAATAACTGAGCTGTGGTGGAGGGAAGAAAGAATCAAATGAGAAATCAGCAACAAAGAAAGAGAGATGAACAGGTTGATAGGTTAATGCTCTGACTCCTTAAAACAAAAGATTAAATCTTTTGTAAATTCGTTCTCTGGCTGGGGCTTTTCCCTTCCTTATTCTATTCCTAGCCTGGCCAGCTAAAATGCTGAGCCAGGCTTAGCCTTGTTTCCATTGGCCAAAATCACAAAGCCCAGAATGTCATCAGGGGAGGCAGTGGGGAAGGTGAGAGAAAGGAAGAGGAAGAGAGAGAAGAAAGAGGTAAGCCTCTGTTGGAGGACAAGAGGGGAGGTAGAAAGAGGAAGAGGACAATGTGCTACAGGGAGAAGAACAAGGAGGAAGCTTCCAGTGCTCTCACAATCTTAGGTAAACCAAGTCACTGCAGCACCAGAAACAGCTTCCCAACCATTAACCTTGTCCCCTTCCCATTTCTACACCACCTGGCTACCCAAATGAAAGACAAGAGAATGGGTATTGTGAGTTTGTAAACCATATGGAAAAAGCCAACTCCCAGTGGGTCTCCAGGAGGCTAAGACACAGAGGGATGGGGTCAGCCAACATGTCCCCATTCTTTCCCAGGGTTTCTGCCTTCTCATCTTTAGTCTGCTTAATGCAACTGACTGGAACAAAGTAGAAGAAATCCAGTTGGGCCATCCAAGTGGTACCGGAGAGGCAAGGAAGCCAGGTCCCTTTCCATGTCCCTTTCTGTTACCAGCAACTTTTAACAGGTTTCTGTTTGCAATGAGTTCGTCCAAAAGCTATAGGATATTGCTTCTGGTCTTGGCCATTTCTAATACTCCTATCTTCCTTTCCCTGCCCTACCCCTCTTTCTTCACCAAGTCAAAATCTCTCTCCCATTTGACTAAAATCCCTGGGTTCTCTCCAGCCTGTAAACCTCATGTGCAAATGTCCTGACTCTGGCAATGTGTTGAAAAATAAACCTTAAAAAGCTTCCAGATGTTTCTTTTGTACTGTGGTGTTTCTCTGCTCCAGTCTCTAGAGACCAGTTCTGGATGCCCAGATAAAATAGGAGGCAACCAAGAGGGACAGCCTGGAGGCAAGTAGGACGATGACCTTTCCCCCAAGCCCACACCCTAGCCAGTTCATCCATGAAATATTTCATGCCAAAGACTTAGGCGTCCCCTTTATTCTTCAATTATCTCCTGCATCCCATTTCTCCCACTGTACATCCCTGTACTTTTCCCCACGTAATGCAAAAACTCTCAAAAGATTGCAAAGGAACAAGTCTGAGATTCCTGAATCATAAGCTCTCAGCCCTTGTCTTCTCTAAATGCCCACCTCATCTCTCCTTTAAAATCTTCTCAGACCAACCACCTTTGGGACCTAGAGTCAGGACAAAATGACTCAGGATGTTATCTTACCACCTGCAGGAACATCTTAGGAGCTGGACCGGCTGGGACAAGGGAATGGAGTTCATGGCTTGTCAAGGAGGCCCCCCAGGGGCTGGTGGCCTCTGAGCTATAGGAAGGTCATTGCCAACGGGCAGGCTTGTGCACACACAGCCACTCACACACCCTTCCCAACACGCACACACCTGAGGGCCCAGGATTCTTTGCACAAGGTGACGCCTGATCCCTTTGATGCCCGCCGGGTGTGTTCCTATTGGGCAAAAACCAGACCTCAATAAAACTCGGCATTATCAAGGGGCCGTGGTGTGCGATTGCACCAGCCTGTTATCTCTGTGGCCTGGGTGGGGCCGTTTTGCGGTTCTCTGTTGAAAAGCATTCACTTATAAGTAGATCAAAGACCCTCCCGAGCCAGTGGCCCTGGATCCCTTGTTTATCCCCAGCAATTGTTCCCAAAGATGGACTTAAAGATAACAGGCACTGCACCCCTGGACTCCCTTCTGTCCTTCACCATGCAATCTGTCCCTCAGGGGCCTCCCAACAGCCAATCCCAAGGCCCGTCCCCTTCCCCTTCCTCAGATGGCCCATTTAACAACAGCAAAGGTAGGGAGGGGCTGGGCCAAACAGCGCCCGTGCTGTGGGAACAATGAGGAGATGGGACAGAGACACGGGCTCACTGCAGCCACCAGGAGCTCCTCTGCCCCTCTGCCCAGTTGTTTGAGGGCCACCAAGTCTGTGGGGACACAGCAAGACCTCAGAGTGGTCTGGATCACGTCACCATGGAAGACTGCGCAGTGAGAGGGGAGAGAAGGAGCATGTGCACCCAAAGGTTGTGGGTGCCAGCAGGCTTTGAGCTCCCTGACTCCTCTGAGCCCCGGGGTGTAGGTCTGTCGTCTGCCAGCTGTCGGCCCACAGCACCAGCACATTTCCCTTCTTTGCACTGATAACCCCAAGCTTAATGCCTGACACCAAAGAGGCACACAAATGAATGAATGAACGAACAAATGAATGAATGCATCACTGGCAGCACAGGCTAGTTATCTTACAAGTGTGGAAGTGATACTGCGCTGAGGTCAGACCACATTCATGCCTGCCAATGGGAAACCACTCCTGGTAGCCCGCGTCATTGGAGACACATGAGCTTAACGATGTGCCCTCACTTCAGGGCTCAGATCCTGGATCAGCCTCCTACTAGCTGTAGGATCCTGGGCAAGTTACCTCAATTCTCTTTAGCCAGTCTGAAAAATGGGAATCATAGGCTGGTGGGGACTGAGCTAACTACTAAAGATGCTGTAAGAAGTATTTGTCATTATTGCTGTATTTCCCTAAAGCACTATCTCTATTTAAAAAATTAAAAAAAAAAAGACAGCACATTACCAAGGAAGGAAGGACACTAAGCCACTTCCATGGTTACTTCCCCGGTACAGATCATGCCTGAGAAGCGTGTGAAAGTCCAAGCCCATCCTCTGCTCCTCCGTGATTTCTTATTTAACCAATAAGATTGTTGTATTTGGATTGGAGATGTATACAGGTGACAAAGCCCACCCCATGGAGCCCTCACGAAGCAGCAAACCCACCCTGGGTGAAGAGCTGGCCACACTCTATTTCAAACAGTTGAGAAAAATCTGGACCTTAGCTTTGTTCTGATTTCACTTTTGAAATGCACAGTTGTCCTCTGCCCTTCACCTCAGATCTTGCCCTGCTTCTTTCATCTTTCTAACTTGCATCCTCTTCCTCGAGCCCCTGGTTCGCCTGCCTCTGTCCTGCTCTCCTTAGAGACACGACAGCCTGAAAAGTCAGGTTCGGCCAACCCAATGGGAAACGATGCCCATCGGGGCCTCCTCTCATCTGCCCAGCCCCAGCCGGGTCCAGCCTGGCAGCTGGCTGCCTGTGCGCCAAGGTGCCTCGGCACTGTCCTGTCCAACGGGGCCAGGCTGCTACCCAAGGCTGCAGCTGGGCTCTCAGAGGCACTGGGAGGTCAGGCAGCAAGCTCACAGAACCGGCCACCCACATGGCGCATCAGGGCTGCCGGCCGGTCCCCAGGGCCAGAGCCGCTCTGGCCCTCGGCCCTGCCTCGGAACTCCACCATATGGCCTCCTTCAGGGTGGGGGAGAGGAGGAAAAGAAAGAAACCACAGGGCAAGAGAGGGCCACGCCTCCCTCTGAGTGGTGGGGGCCCTTCTTGGGCATGGAGAAGGGGTGGTCAGAATTGCCCCCCCTGCAGGTCAAGACGAGAGAGAGTGTCTAATAATCGAGATGGGCAACAGGTAAAAGCAATCTGCTTTCAGATGATATGGGTGTCTCTCTCTTTGGCCCCCAGATGTGTTTCCAGGGTTTGATCTGAACTTCAAAAAACCCTGAACTTTGGGCTACTTCACACTATTCTAATTAAAGACCCAAACTAGATTTTTATGTTTGCAGAGTGCTTTAACCAAAAGTGTAGGCAGCAGAGCAAAACAGGAAGAGAACGGCCTCTCTCTTGTTCTCTCTCTCTTTTTCTCCCTTCCGCTCCCCCCAAAAGTTGGGGGGAGAGGGAACAAACAAGATCTTGGCAGACCTGGCCTCTCGGTCCCCTGGAGCCCGCCTGTGTTCTGGCCAAGGCTCGGCTCTTTCCTTTGGCCCCACAGGCACCAGGCCCCATCCCTGCTGGGGGAGGGGACCCGGGGTGAGGCTCTGGGAAAAGCGAGGAAAGACGCAAAGAACAGATTCTCGGGCACAGCTGCCAAGAAAAGGGCCCAGATGCCTCGTCTCGGCTGAAGGCAGTCTTTCCCAGCTTCCTTGGCATGCCGGGACTTGCTGGAAACCACAGCCCGAGCTGGGAGAAAGCAGGGTGGACAGAGGAACCAGAATTCAAAGGGGCAGCCCAAGGAAGAGGCCCCAGGGAAGGGAGAGAGGGAGGTTTCAGTGAATCATATAAATTAGAGACAGAAAGGATGTCAGGCCACCTTCATTTCCTTCCTCTCCTAATGGGAATTATCTCATTAGCCCCGAGCTTCCTAGAGGCAAACTTTAAATGATTCCTGTAATGGGGATTTCAATCTACAGTTCTCCCCCACCCCCCAGCCTGACTCCAAGCAGAAATGAAGAAAGGCTCTTAAAGGGGCAGCAACAAGGATGCCAGCTAAATCTCCTTAACACGGACCGCGTGCGCCAAACATTTCACACGGTGGAGGCCTTGCCTTTTCACCCTAGATTTCCACTTGTAGGAATTGATTGTGAGAAAACAGTCATGGATATTGTGATTGGCTGAATAATGACCCCCAAAAGATAGCCACAACCTAATCCCCAGAACCTGCGAATATTCCTTTATAGGACACAGCCTTGCAGGTATGACTAAGTGAAGGATGTGGAGCTGGGGAGGTTCTCCTGGATTAGCGGGGTGAGTCCTAAATGTAATCACAAGTGTCCTTATCAGAGGGAGGAGGAGAGAAACCCACACAGAAGAGGAGAAAGCTGCATGTGACCACGGAGGCAGGGATTGGGGGGCTGCGGCCACCACCAACTGGAAGAGGCAGGAGATGACTTCCAGAAGGAAGGCTTCCAGAAGGAACCAGCCACACCAGGGACCCGACCTTAGCCCAGAGGAGAGCCACTTTGGACATCTGGCCACCAGAAAAGTAAGAGAATAAAATTGCATTGTTTTAAGTCGCCAAGTGTGCAGTGATTTGTCCTAGTAGCTATAGGAAACGAGTGCTGACAAGAAGAAAGTTCTAGCTACTATTCCACAGCAAAAGGAAGAAATTGGAAACATCCAAGAACCATTCAATAGAGCTATGTCACAGTCCTGCAGTGAAATACTAAATGGCCATAAAAATGTTGAAGTGTTATTGAACAATAAAGGATTTCCATCATATAGCTGCATGTGCATCCAAAGTATTTCCCTGGCCTGTTAGAGATGCTTTTCTAACAGTAAGCATCTTCTAACTACTTCTGTCACTGCATAAATTTATATTCATAGGCAGAACAGTGCCACGGGTCAGGATGGTTCCATCCCTTTCTATGACTAGAGAAGCAGAAAGTGGGGGCAAGTTAGTCGACGGAGATCAAACAGAGTCAGGGGGTCCAACCGGTACCCTTCTGGGCTGTGAAGACTGCCAAGGCTCCCCACAAGACACCTCCGCCTCGCCTCGCGGCCCCGGGACCCACAGCACGTCTGTCTGCAGACCCTCTGCCCTACAGTCAACTCCCAAAACCAGTGCAGCCCATTCTCCCTGGCCCCACACCTCAGCTCTGTCTCTCCCTGTTCCCCACAGAGCTGGTCACTTCTGCCCCCGTTCCCTAATACTGTTCCTCGTGGCTGCACAATGTCTTCATTACCCAGGGTCACCGTAGCAAATGCCCACAAACTGGGTGGCTCCAAAAAACAGAACTCTTCCCACCCAGCTCAGGAAGCCGGGAGTCCAAAGTCAAGTTGTCATCAGCAGGCCTGGTTCCTTCTGGAGGCTCGAGGGAGAAACTGGTCCAGGCTCATGCCCCGCTTCCGGTGGCCGCCGGCTAGCCGTGCCACTCCTTGGCTTGTAGACATGTCGCTCCAGTCTCTGCCTCCATCTTCACGCGGCCTTCTTCTCCATGTCTGCCTACATCCTCTCCTCTTCTTACAGGGTCACCGGTCATTGGGCTTAGGCCCGCTCTAAATCCAGCGTGATTTCATTCCGAGGCCCTTAACTAATCCTATCTGCAAAGACCCTCTTTCCCAGTGAGGTTGCAGTCTGAAGTTTTGGGTGGACATGGCCTTTAGCAACCCCCTCTCTAATTCAGTCCAACTTTCATCCAAGTCTCAGCAACTCTGCAAGGTCTTCTCTGATCCTTCTAGACCCCGAGGATCAATCGCTTTTTAGAATTTTGGGGCAGTCTGCACCTCACAATTGAGCCATAAAGACACTTTACTGTGCAGGATCCACAGATGGAAATGTGTAGAGGTAGATGGAGGCTCCCTAAATGAAAGGGCCTCTCACCGATCGGAATTGCCGATGTTAAGAGTGGGTGGCCGGGGGGCGGATGTGGCTCAACTGGTTGGGCGTCCGTCTGACATATGGAGGGACCTGGGTTCGATCCCTGGGACCTCCCAGTAAAATAAAAAAAAAAAAAAAAGAGTGGGTGGCCTCAGGAAAGGGAAAATTCTCCATTGTCAGAAATGTTCCAAGAGAGCGCCCAACTGGGAAGACTTAGAGGAGACCCTGGGTCTGGGTGGGAGGTGAAATTGGGTGGTTCAAAAGAGTCCAGGTTTCATGAGGGAAGGATTGTGTGTCAAAAACATCACAGTGCTGAGCACTGAAAAGGCACAAAATAAAGGCTTGTTGCCTTAGCAAGGATGCCCCCTTCAATATCGGCATTCCTCATTTCCATGGACACGTGGAACTCTACCAGGCAAAATAAATCATGAAAAAGGAAATGTTGAGAAGCGGACGAGTTGTAGTCCCAATAAATATTTATTGACCACCTCCTTGGCAGACTGCACTACGGGATAAAATCTGACACCCCTGCGCACCTCTCTCTTCTTTGATGGCAAGCAGGTGACAAACTAGGGAGACCCCTAAATCAGCACCCCAATGGTTAGGCTGCCTGTGAAGCAGGCTCAGTGCCACCAGAGTTCCCATACAGGCAAATGGAGGGTCCTGGAGGTCTCTGCTCAGGAAAACCTAACAGATAGAGCCTTAGGATCTATTTTTGATCCTGCCCAGCAGATTAAGAAAGGAAGAGAAGGCGGAAGAGCTGTTCCCTGCAGCAGCCCAAGGACAGGCTGTCTGTGAATACTGGAGCCCAGGCGAAGCACACCCACCAGGCCGGTGAGTTATCAGCCATGGGAGGCCTAAGAGGCACTTAACTCCCAGGTGGGTCCCTGGAGAGCCACCCTCCCAGGGGAGCCCAGACCTCAGGCCCTGCTTTGCTGCTAATCACCGTAAGCACCCTGGAGCCTCAACCAATTTGGGGGGCCCCTACCCACTCATAAAGCCTCATCCCATGCCCCAGGATCTCAGCTGGGCCTCCAGTGAGCATGAAAGGAGTTATTATTATTCCCACTTCACAGATGGGGAAATCGTCTTGTTCAGTGACTTGTCTGCAGCCATCCAGGCAGTGAGCCCATGCCCAAGCCCCAGCCCGGTGCTCTGTCCATGAGAACAGGCAGAGAAGCAGCGGCCCTCCTCTCTTGGACTGCCAACAAGTACTCTAGGGCTTTGGAAAGGTGATGGCCATGGTGGGGGACTTCTCTTGCCTTTGGGCCTGGGGCTATCTTTTTGGCCATCGGGGAGCCTGACTTGCTAAAACCCCTCCCTCTTCCTGTTCAATCAGCCTTCCTTGTTCTGCTTGACAGTTTGGAAGTGGGCAGAGAGATAACTGTGGCAGGGGTTGACCTGGCTTGTACCTGGACTGGGCCTCCCCAAGCGCGGTGAAGCATGCCCTCTGGGATCCTGGAGGAGAAGCCCTCCTGTACTTTTCAGGCATGGAGAGAGGAAGAGGAGAAAGCAGAGCTGGTTTGGACTCCCAGCTCAACTCACCCGATTCAGCTTCCCAGCCTGCCCTGCAGAGGCTTGACAAGCTGGGCACTCTAATTCACCAAGCGGCCGCAGGGGATGGCTGGGTGACTTCAGAGCTGAATGGAGCAACAGGCCCGAGGTCATGACCTTCAGGACAGGCACTCCATGGGAGGTGGTGGACTTCCTTTTGGGTGTCCGCCCCTGGCCCAAAGGCAATCATGGCATATCAGATTGAGCCCCAGGGCGAGGCAGTGCAGGGTAGGCAGGGCTGCCCTCCCATCAGCAACCCACTCCCCGAGTACCCGAGTACCCGGTTCAGACTGGGTCCTTTGACCTGATCTCCCAGCAGGGGGTGGGGGACAGCATTGGTGTCTGTTCACCAAACCATCCCTTCTGGAATGTGCATCCTTGAGGGGTGCCTCGGGAGACTGTACAACCAAGAGGTGCATGAGCTCTTTGCATCTGGGGCAGGTGAGCGGACGGGGTGCGAGCTGCCGAAAGCCAGGCCACCCCAGCCACCTGGGTCAGCGTTCCCATCACACCCTTCCTGGCAGCATTAATAACTAACCACGTCTGAGACAGGTGCTGGCGGCTGAGCCTTGCAAGCTCTTGTTCGGGACTGGAAGTGAGTCATGTCTCTTTACTAGGCTGCTAGCAGATGGAGGCACCCAGAGGCCGACCCTTTCACACAGGCTCTGTCACCTTGGCCAATAACTTGCTAACTTGCATGTCGATACCTTAAGCTCTACCTATTTCCCAGGTCCCCGGGCCCCGTGGAGCTGGTCCTCCATCCTCTGGGCCACATACTGTCCCCTGGACTCCACCTCTGCCCCCGCCCCCTCCTTGCCCCACTCCCTCAGTCCAGACAGTGGGCTCAGCATCCTGGGACAAGTATGGAGAGGTATCAGGGAGAGAGAGGGCCAGACAGGCGGACACCCCTGCCTGAGGCTTGGCTAGGTCTGCATTACCTTTGTCCTTTCCCCAAAGCATTGCTCTCGGGCCTCTCCAATCCCCCATTTGGAAATAAAGAAGACTAGAGGAAGAAAGTTCCAGACCTGATGGCCCAAAGGACAAAACGGTGATGCAACAAGTCAGCTTCCTCACACTTGGGAAGGACAGAAGCTGAAGGCGGTAAACTGAGCCCCATGACAGTTCGCACACCCCCTTACTTCACGTGGCAGAAGGGAGGCAGGGCTGGCGGTGGAGGCCACGGCAGGGCTCGCGTGTAAGGGGCTCTGCAGTCAACCTCTCCAGACCAGTCTCCTGGAGAGACAGCAAATAAGCACCATCTGAGAAGAGACACATCACTGTTTTGGCTAATCCTCCTTTCCCCACTCTCATACGAACTTGCTCACATCTTTTTTTTCTTTTCATTAAAGAGAGAGCAATAGAAAAGAAAAAGATGAAAGTGAAAAAAATTAAAAATTTAAAAAATGGGATTAAAAAAACTAACTGAAACAGTCTGTGGATTTACTTTTATTTTTTTTAATCCTCAGAAAGTTCCTCTCACAACCTGGTTTCTAAAACAGACGATAAACACAGATGACATCAGGTGGGACAGCAGGAGGCTCCGCCGCCAGGGGCTGCAGGCAGGTGGGAGACTGACAGGCGGAGAAGAGATGACACTCTTTCTTTAGAAGATGAAAACCAAAGGAGGAGAGCTGACAGCAGAAGCCGAGCGTCGGGTGTGTCGGGAAATCTGACCCGCCGCCAGCCCTTGGCCTTTTGGGTGAACTCGGCTCGCTCGTCTGGATAGGACGACACGAAGCGCCCTTCTCCAGCGAGCTTCCTTTCCTCCCCTCCTCTCTCAGGTATCGCAGACGGCTCACCCCCTCGGGAAGCTGAGGCTGCGGCTGTGTCGCCTCCGTGGAGCCCCCCGGACTTTCCAAACTAAATTTTGAAATCTGTCTGCGGAGGCCTCGGCTTTTGCTCAACACTCGCCGAGTGCAAGGGGCTTTCAACCGTCGCACACGTCTCGCACATACCATCTAAGGAGGCAGCCGGCCAGGCGACGTCGATAGCACCCAGGGTACAGATGCCAGGGGAGCAGCTCCACCCCGAGTGAGTCATGAGGCCTGGCCCATGACCCTGGTGTCCTGGGGAGACGGGCGGGGGGCCCGGGGACAGAGCCCACTGCAGGGACTCACATTTGGACTCAGGGGAGACGTTCCGTCTGCGAGTCCCTTGGCCTGCTCTCCTGCAGTGAGATCACCCCCCACTGCCGCTCAGTGCCGGGACCTGCTGCCTTGTCCCAGAGCCCCAGCTTTTCGGTTCTGAATTATGGGTAAGGCAGAGAGCATCATCTGAGCCACGCACAGGGAGAAGGACCTGAGCAAAGAGCGGGTCCTCGCTGGGCCTCAGATTGTTCATCTGCTGAAACAGTCTGTCCTCCTGTCGATCTCACCCAGGAGACCATGGGGCTAGACGGGGGTGCACACGGCAGTTCTTTGAAAGAAAGTACATCTAATAAATGCAAGCTGGCCAGCGCATAAGGTTCCGGGTAATGAGCACTGCTCCGGGGCCTGGGCATCGTGCTAACACCAGCATAATGCACTTGCTCCATCTGGGCGACTGGTCCACCTGGAAGCAGAAGACTGAGAGGCGCTGGGTGGGAATGTGCACTCCTCAGAGCCTAGGCTCAGCTGCTCGGTGGGGCCACTCAGATACCCTCAGTCTTGGGAGAAACCTACAGGTAAAGGCCCGACGTCTCCCAGTGCCCTCTCCCCTCTCAGCATTTTCAACAGCACGCCCTCATTTCCAAGGCCTCATCAGGCAGAAGGGGGCCATGGCCACGGCCCTCACCCAGCTTTCCCCCATAGACATGAGTGAGAGAAGTCTCCCAAAGCAGGGTGCAGGCGTTCCCTAAGGGGCTAGGTTTTCAATGCCCCGGCACCACCCACCCAGGCATCCTCGTCCCTCAAATACGCCAGGTTTGCTCTCTTGCCTTTGGCTTGGTGTAGCTGCTCCCCCTGGCCAGGATGAACCTTCCTAAAACACTGACATGGCTCGCTCCCTCCCCTCCTCAAGTCTGTGCTCAAATGCCACCTTCTCGATGCGGCGTCTACCCTGTTCGACCCTGCAACCTGCCCTCTACCCCCAACCCCACACGCCTTAGCCTTCTTTCCTGCCTCTATTTTTATTTTCGTTCCATAATAAAAGCTCCTTCTTACATAATAGGTAAGTTACTAATTTCCTGTCTTCACTGTGTATCCTCTTCTCCCCCTACTAGAAGTAAGCGGTGCAAGGTCAGGGTCACAGCTGTTTTGTTCATGCCATATCCCAAGCCCCATTTGCTGCCTAGAACTGTCCCTGACACATAGTAGACACTCCATAAATATTTGCTAGATGAATGAATGAATGAATGAATGAATGAACGAACAAGGAATTGCTGCCATTCAGAAGGGAGGAAGGGGCTGTGGCTCGTACAGAACTGGCTTTCAGGTTGGGGTGGCCTGGGGCGAAGGCGGGGGGGAAGAGGGCTGGCAAAGGTGTGGCTGCTGCTCTGCTGACTCAGAAAGGCAGTGCCCGCGACATCCCTAGACACCCCCCGGGAGCCACTCGTTGACACCCCTACATACAACCCACCAGCCGCCCAAATCCAGACATCAGCTAAAGAATAACTCAAACAGCCAATTCTCCTCTCCATCCTCCCGCCAGTTAATCCACACCATCATCTAAGCCTCTCGTCTATGCAGAACCCAAGGATGAGCAGTGACAAGGGGACAAGCTGAACGAAACGCCCGAGTAACAGAAGGCCCGGCCGCCAGCCCAGAGCTCTCAGGCCACCAGCTGGGGAGGCAGAGCCAAGGAACAAGTGAAGGCCAAGTAGGGCCTTTTGACAAGACCCGCTATGGACTTGTGCGGCTCAGAGAGGATGAGTGGGGAGTTGACGTGCGGGTGAAGGAGTGGCCAGCCCCCAGGGCCTCAGTGGTCACGGATTTTAAGACGGTGACGCACCCCAGTCTTAGGGCTAGGACACAGAGCAGGACAGCTGGGCTGAAGAGATGCCAGTGTGAGTGGAAGTGATGGGCAGTATCACTTCCTGAATGCTCCAGGAGATTAAGTTGATGGGATAATAGAGAACCATGACAGATTTTTTCATGAAGAAGTGACACGATGGATATCAGGTTTAAGAAAGAGGCTTGGGAAGGTACAAATAGGATGACACTGGGGAGAAAAGACTGGAAGTCCAAATGCTGGAGTATCCCAGCTTGGGCTATGAAAGCCAAGAGCAGAGGGATGGCTGGGAGATGGGAGGAGAAGGATGAAATCTGAAAATCGCTGTGAGGTAAGAGTCAGGACTTAGCATTCTACTGGATGGAAGTGTCAAAGCCATCAGCCACCTTCCTTTGAATTGACCCTTGTGGAATAGGAGAAATGAGGGAACTACAGGGATCTGTTAGGACTTTTAACTTGTGTAACCTCATTCCACTCTTCAACCTTCCGTGAGGAGAAGGGACTCGGCACCATCTTACAGACGAGGAACCTGAGCTTCGTAATATGCCCAAGATCTCGTGCAGAGCTAGTCGGATGGAATCACGGCGGCACTCAGTGCACATTTAGCACGGCCCAGGCACGCTGCGAGGCACTGAAGTCTGCACTCCCCCGTTTCGCCTCATGACAGGGTGGGGGCCCTCTTGAGTAAAGCCATTTTAGAGATGTGGAAAGTCCAAAGAAGTGACGGTCACCAGCCCGTGGTCCCAAAGCCAGGAAGGAGAAGTGGGATCTGCAGCCAGGCTGGCAGGCTCCCAAGTCCACACTTTTTCCCACTCTGCAAGTACAATGGCAGTAACTTAATAACATAATCCAGACGCCTACTGGCGAAACCAGTCGCTGCAGTCAGAGAGCCACCCTGGCCTCACACCCTTCTTTAGTAGGACCAGACTTCAAGCAGCAACATTTGGGAAAGCCAATGGATCCCCTTTAATCCCACAGCCAGTCTCTGCTCTCCTGAGGGCCAGCAGGTGCAATCCACCTGTTCCTCTATCTCCTGGACTTGCCGGCTTTGAAGTCCCCTGCCTGATGGTTCTCCCTGCAGACTACAAGAACTTTGCACCCTGATGTAGACTCTGCGTGTGAAGGGCTGGCAGCAGGAGCAGATGCAGGGGGCCCTGGGCAGCTGGGACAACTCGCTATCTCTGTAAACAGCACCAGGGCACAGTGGTCGAAGGTGCAGGCTCTGGCTTGGACTCCCGGCTCCCCCACAACGGGACCTCGGTTTGCTCAGCTCTAGGCTGGATCTAACAGGGGGTAAGAGAAGGAAATGAGATCCTCTGAAGAAGGCCAGGAGAACGCAGCCTGGCCTGAACGCATCAGGACGCCTGTGCGTGCTTGTTGACCTGCATCTCCAGGCCTGCTCTGATGGCCCACTGCAAAGCTTCTGCCCATCACCATTCGTCCCGGGCAGGCAGGACAGGGGGCTCAGATGAGGGCTGTGCCACATAAAGAGCAAAACCCCCAAAGCAAGAAGAGCCGCAGGGAGGCTGGCTGTGCACCGTTACCATGGGCAACTCACCTCTTTTCCTTTCCTTCTTCCTTGGTTCAAAACACCCACCTCTGTCGACCACAAATCTCTGATGTCACCTAGAAAAATAAGGAGGGAGTTACACTAGGCATCAGGATATCAAACTCATCTTCAAGCTTAACAGAAAGGGGGTCCCTGAGTCCTAGACAGTAACCAAAGCCATAGGAGTTTAATATTTTTTCATTCTTCAATATAGGATAAAACACATTAATTCAGAATTAAGGGAGAAAGCCATTTCCTGTGTCATCTTGATCATGGCTAACTGAAGAATACTTCCAAAGAAATCTGGTTTGTCACCATAATAAAGCAGACCTAGAATAAGCTAAGCTGGAAATGCAGAGGACATTAGATAGTATTTTTTAAGATATAACAAAGCTCAAAGTCACAATGGACTTTTACTACAAAATAATCTGTTGCCAGTGCCCTTTGTTCTGTTCTCATTAGGACATTTACTCAAAAACTCCCCTGATACTACTGCTAAATTTTTATACTTTCTGACCTTTAGGTACATCTGAATTCAAAATGCACGAGAAGCATCTAGCTCTATGCCCAGGCCCTATTCAATTCAAACAATTAATATTAGTTATATTATTATGAATTTTACATCCCCTTGTGGGTTTTGGGAGAGCAAGTCTGTTTCATACTGTCCGTATAATTGCCGAGCAAACGCGCACAGAGCTTAGCATATTTGCTGTTGCTGCTAAAACAGATATTTAAGCTTTAAATCCGACCCCAGTTCAACCTCATTCAGACACCAGGAAGGGTAGTATTTCAAAAGGTGTTTAAAGATAATAGCTCTATTCTAAGCTTCCCCATCATTAGGCTCAAAGAAATCACTCTAGCCCCTTAGGTTGGCAAATGAAAACAGAGAGAGGAAAAAGAAAGGGGAAAAAGAATGCCATCAGATTTGAAACAGAAAACTTGTAACCTTCACTCACAAGAGAAAGGATTGTTTGGGTCCCGTTTTGTTCTCTCTCTGGGCACACAGACACCAGAGTCTGGAGTGCTCCGGTGGTTTCTGGAGTTGCTGAGGACAGGGTCTGAGCTGGCACTGCACGGCACACCCCACCAACTGCCCACCGGGCCCAGGGATCCGCCTGCGCCTCGGCAGCCCCCTCCCCAGTGCCAGCGACGATGCACATTTGCAGGGCCTGGCTCCTGGCTCCCTCAACCACACCCTGAGCTTATCCCAGGACCAACCTCCATGCAGTTTAGGATTTAGGGCTCTTGATAAAGGGCAAAGGATCTCAGCTCCAAAGAGCCACGCAACACTAGGAGCCTGGCAAATGCTAGAAAACTCGCTGTAAGGGAGGAGCAAGCCTGTTCATCAACAGGGAACAGCTAACACAATTATGATATAGTCTGCCGTGAAATGCCATGCGTGGTTAAAAAGAAAACGACAGCTCGACATCTACTGACCTGCAACGTTCCTGAGCAAGAAGACAGTACACAATAGGATTTTTGTGTGTGCTTTCTTTATAAACAACAAAATGTATCCGTATTAGTTGTGCAATTATAAATAAGTGAAAAATACTTTTAAAGGAAAGAAAAAATAACAGGGAAAGAATTTTTTAAAAGTTTAAGGACCACTAAAGTGAGAGAAAATAAGTCTATCAATTTGCCTGACTCGCTCTTTTATAATGCTGCTCTTTGAAAATCATCGTTTGCAATGAAATTTACTGTAAGCGGTAGAAACGGAGGGGTGTTGTGTGTGAGCAGAACCGCGGGATGCCAAGCTCCCGCCAGCCCAGGGAACCCAGGGAGGTCAGCGGGCCCTGGGCAGAGGTTCCTAGCCTCGTCTGCTCCCTGGAACCGCCCGGGCCTCTGTGAAGCTGGCACGCGGTCCTGCTCTCAGCAGCTCTGATACCTGTTAGGGTGAGGCCTGCTTTAGGTTCCCCAGGTAAGTCTAACCAACCACCAAGTTAGAGGATGTTGTTAAAATTCAGATTCAGTAGGTGTGGGGTGCTGCCTGAGCTTCTGCATTTCGACAAGCTCCCGGGCGAATCCAACGCTGGTGGCCCACAGACCACACTCAGAGTAGTAAGGATCTAGAGAACACCCCCTCAGGCACCTTCTGTGCCCCCCCAGAACCCCGGGCCAACTCATCCCACCCCTCTCTGCAGCCACGGCTTCCCCAGGAGGCCCCAGGAGACAAGCCCAGTTGACTTCTGATGTGCCAGATGGGTGAGAAAGCTATTACTCATATCCCAAGGGACAGCTGCACCACCCGCTTCCCGTAATCCAGTTCGAGGCCATTTGACCTCTAGCCTGAAATGTACCTCTCAGGCTCACTGCACTAACAGAATGGTTCTTTCTGTTCCGTGCCCTCGGAGAAGCAGGGGTCTCTTTCCCCTTGGCTTTGCTCGTCGGCTCGGTGTCCCGGGCAGCCTCGCCGCACGGCCTGCCTGGGAGCCCGGTCGGGATGTGGCCTCTGCCACCGCCAGCTGGGCTCGGTGTGTGCCAGCGTGGAGCCCGCCGCGGCGGCACGCACCTCTCCCCCGCAGCGTGCCCTCGCTGTCCCCCCCGTGGACCGATGGAGAGTCGGGGAGTGGACGGCCCTCCCTGGGAAGCAGGCCAGCGGCAGCACACCACACCCGCCACCCCTGAAGGAAGGCCGGAGACCGCACGGGCCCCCACAGCCCCCAGAGGTCCCTCCTCCCCCCACCCCATCCTCTCTGTCATCCCAGGAGAGGCTTCGGGCCACACACCACCTAGTGGCTCTCAGCCCCAAATCCCTGCGGCAACGACGCCACCCGGCAAGACGGAACAGCCTGCTCCGAGCATTCCTCTGACGGAGGCCAGGCCCAGACCCACAGCACCCTGTCACCGTCCCCAGGAGGCGGCCTCACGCCCACAGGCGGCACTGACGACAGAAGAAGATGGAGAAGAGCAGGGTAGGGAAGGAAGAGTAACTGGGCTGGGGCGTGGGCTTCAGCGCTTACAGGCGGCAGCCCCCTCTCTGGCCAATCAAACTGCAAGCAACAAGGGTTTGGGGGGATTCTTGGGCCTTCCATTTGGTCTAAAATCAGGGGCAGCGACTCCGACAGCTCAGGGTAAATCGTTCTCAGGAGGCCAAGCCCCCGGGTTGCGTTTCTCAGAACCTACCCCAGGGCCGACGGCTCCGTCTGGCACGGGAGGCACCCGCTATTTTAGGGACCAGGAAACGTTCTGGTTTTACTTTCTTTTAAAATCCGAAGGACAAAAGATGCCTAGACTATTAAAGCCTGTATAGCAATGGATCCACCCTCCGCTCCGTTCGTCCTTATACCAATGCAGTTGTGAAACAGAATTCCTACTTTTTTTTTTTTTAAATGGAGTTAGTGGTTGAGGAAGACAGAAACGCCTAAGGCCACGAACACCATAATCTGGCCCCAAACCTACCCACTTCCTTCCAAGCTCCAAACTTGGCAGCCTCTGCCGAGACCCCTTGCTAAAGGACCCCACCGCCCTTTCTAGGAGACCCTCTCCCAACTGCCTCCCACCAGCTGGCCCTTTCACTCCCAGCTCTGTCGCAAGCTCTCCTGCTCCTCTGCAGGGAAGCTCGTCCAAGGCCCCCGAGCTCGGGCCTGTTTCTGACCATGCAGAAGCTTGAGCAGCCGCCTCCCCGGCTTGTTTGTTAAGAAACGCAGCCTGGCAGGACAGAGCAGCAGCTCCGAAGTCCAAACAGCACACATCACACCCGGGCCCATAAAAGTTAATGAGACAATCTCATCTGGCAAATTAGTGCCGCAGAGCTGTCTAATTCTCACAATGAATTCGAGGGTTGGATCGGCAGGAAAAATTAACCGGGATCTTTATTGGGATTTGCCCCCAGGTCAGGATTAAGGCTTATTTACCTTTATCATTTTCCAGCTGGGGGAGGATGGAAGGGCCCCTCCCCACCGCATCCTGGCGTGGCTTTTAGGCAGGCACGCTGGCCAATGATCTTCCCCACGCACTACCAACATCCAGCTAAAATCAAATCAAAGACCACCTAGGACACTGATAGATGCAGATCTTTTTTTTCAAGAAGAAGAAACGTTGGGGCCTCCCAAATCAAGGGATTCAGTAGTTGGCACTCATTCAATACAAGTAAACAGAAGGACTGGCATTCCCAGATGGTAATTTACCTTCTACTTATTCTGACCCAACTCTGAAATGTTTGCTTGGAGAACACTTCTCTAAACACACTTTCTCTCTCTCTCTCTCTCCCTCTCTCTTTCTTTCCTCTCCAAGGAATCTTTCAAGAAGAGACGGTTATTAACAAAGTCAGTGCCCATCTCCTTAGTGCATTAAACAGCTTAGATCACCGAAGAATTATCACAACGCCAGGACAAGTTGACACCAAGCTAGGATTATCGTTCATCTAACAAAAACAAACATTATGGCAGGGCAACAAGTTTTCTCCTCTCTTTCCTTTTGTGCCTTTCTGGGGGTTCCCCTGGGGAAGCTAATCCCCTACCCAAACTCCTAAGTCAGCCCTGCTGGGGAGCACACGCCCGGGGGCTGGGAAGGCACCAGCTGACAGAGAGGAATTTAGCACACGCATCTCATTAGGCGCCGCAGAAAACTGTCGGAGAAATAGGACGCGACGTGTGCAAAGGCTGGGGCAACTTTTCCTACATTTAAAACATTTGTGTGAGCTACCCACAAAATGATGTCGCTGTCCCTCTACGTGAGACTGACCTGGCTCAAAGAAAAAGCATGTGCTTTTCCAGGCTTATGTCTGGAAGCTACAGTAGTTAGTCCTTTAATCAAAGTGACATGGCACCCAAACTCCACCTTGGGTTACATATTTATTTTATGTGGACAATCTCACCTGAAAAACACATGTGTGCATACCTGTGTCTGTATATGTTTATGTATGCCTGTATATATGATACACATATATATGTCATTACTATTTATTCAAGGACAATGATTTCATGGGAGAACAAATCTCGTTCTCAACAACTGCCTTTGCCTTAAAGTAATGAAACTTTTTTTCTCAGGCCTAGCCTATAAAGAGTCTAGGGGTATACAATTATAATAACATTCTTTTACCAATTGTAATAAACGTACCACACTAATGCAAGGTGTTAATAATGGGGGGGGGCGTATATGAAAACTGTATTTTCTGCATGATTTTTCTGTAAACCTACAACCTTCCTAATGAAAAATGAAAGTGTCTAGGGGGCCCAGTTAGGAGTGGTTGAAAGGGAGGTGGGAATGGGCAAGCTTTGTAAAAGACTTGTATCCAGACCTCGGACCCAGATTCCAAAATGGTCGAGACAAGCATGTGCTTTTGGGGACAAGGTTCCCCCATTCCACGCCGACAGTACTGAAGAATCTTGGAAGGAGGAGGGAGGCACCACGTAAAAAGCCCCTCCTCCTGAACAGAGAACAGTGACGTGGGTCTCCTGCTGAAGACCTGGTCATCCTAGGTGTGAGCCCCGGGACTTCTAGGCAGGAAAGAGAACCCCAAGCAGCCAGGGAAAATGTGCTGGAGGAACAACACAGGGGGAGAAATCCACATTAAGTTAAAATCATGTCGCACGCACAAAAAACCATGTCACGCACACATGCTCTGGGGTCAGAGTCCAAGACTAAAATCCTAACCTGGCCACTTATTAGCTGTGGAACGTGGACAACTCTCTGGGATTCCCTTTTCTCAAAAGAAAAATGGGGAAAGCAGTAGGGACCAGTATTTGCCCCTGGACCTGTTACCATCGTCATTTGAAGACGTAAAATAGGAACAGTGCCGGTTTCTATATCACAGGCTGGTCACTGGTAGGAAATTAAACCGTGTATTCAGCAGCTGAGCGTATTTCCTGGCATATAGTAAGCAATCGATAAATATTAGCTATTGCTACTACTGTTCAAAATAAAGAGCTGCATAGGATAGAAAAACAAACGTGGAAAGGCAAAAGGTTGGCAGTACTCGGCTCTGGGTCGTAAGCTGTGATCTGTTTTCTTACTTCTCATGTCTAAACTGAAAAGGCATTATTTTGTGAAGGAAAAAAAACACGGTAGTTAAAAAAAAGAATAAAAGTCAAATGGGCATGCATGTGGGTTTAATTGCATATAAATCCATACATGCAATTTTTAAAATATAGTAAATTTAGAAGGTGCCAGATGGCTTGCCAAATCAGAAACCGCTCGGAAATCGGGCGCAGCTCCAAAGTCGGGGTCCGAGGTGAGACCCAGCCAGGGCACCTTCTGGGAGTGCCAGGCCCCGAGTGAGACACGGCTGCGGGAGTCGGACAGGCTGCCCGGTGAGCTCAGAGGCGACCGGGCACTCACTGACAGGAGAGTGGCACTTTCCACTGAAGGACACCGTCAATACTGGCTTGAACCGTGAACTTGACCAGGAATCTTCCCCAGATGACAGGCTGCAGGCCGCGGGGTTGCACGGACCTGCTCCGTGGCATTTTCCAAATGCCTGGGCCATTACAGACAGGGCCCTGGTGACACCATCATCTTGGTTCATGATCTACAGCCCCACACATTTCCCCTTACCTGTTAAGCGACCCCAGGCTGGAAGCGCAGGGCAGGGGACCTGCCAGGAAAAGCAGCCTGCTGCCCGCGTGAGCTCGAAAAAGACGGCGTTTCTGGGCCTGAGAAGCAGGGTCCTGAGAATCCTCAACCTGCCTCGTCCAGCCTCCCCAGGGGAGGGAGGGCGAGGACGGGGCCTCGTTCAGGCACCCAGGCCTCAGGGTTCCCCTCCTGGCCCGTGGATCCCCTCCCTCCTCCTGGGGCCAGCACAGACAGGAGATCCATCGTGGCCCACACTGAATTCCCCTCCCTGCCCTCTTCCTTACAGATGCCCCGAATCCCTGCTTCTGACCTTCCTCTAAGTCCCCGTTTGCAGGCTGATGGCTAATTCCCTTCATAATCTCAAAATCACCACATCCTAACTGGAACTCCTTTTCACCTCAGTGGTACTCCCCAGTGGTCTTCCCCATTTTGGTGGCTTTGGCTTCACTCTCTGTCACCCGGAAGGCAAGCCCCCCTCTAATATCTAGTTAATCACCATGTCCAGTCAGTTCTGCTAATACTATGCATCACCCGTCTTATGTTTTATATTCCCACAGCCACAATAATGGCTCAGGACCTCGTTAACCTCAGATCCCCAATGTTCCCATAATAATAATAATGTCATTTACTGAGTGTTTCCTAAGTCCAGAGCCTTTATATGGGTTACCTTACTTAATTTCCTCGACCATCCTCCCTCATCTTGTGCCATTTTGCACCCTGCCCACTGTACTTCTACCCACTGGTTCTATTTATGTGCTCAAAAGTACCGAGCTCTCTGGTGCCTCAGGGCCTTTGCACTTGCTATTTCCTCAGCCTGAAACACTTCACTTCACTTTCAAAGTCTCCACTCAGACAGTGCTTCCTCAGAAAGACCCTAAAACATAGACCACCCGAGCAGCCCAACCTCCTGTGGTCTTCAGAGCATCTGACCAAATCTGACATCATACTGGTTTATTTCATTTTTATTTGTGTAATGACCACTCAACCGTAAGCTCCTCAAGTATAGGGTCCATATACTTGCTCCCCATTGTAAGATCAGCACCTGGAATAGACCTTTGTTGGGTTGAACAAATGAATGAATGTTTGTATCCTGATGTGTTAGATAAGGAAACGGAGGTACAGAAAGATTTCAGACTTGCTCAATACCACATGACCAGCAAGTAGCTGCAATCAACATTTGATCCAAGGTCCAGTGGCTCCAGGGGGAAAACGCCGTGGTCCCTGGCTATTCTGCTCCCACTCTTGCAATCATCTTCCATCTTCTCTGCCTGTCTTCGGGTTTGCCCATTCCAGTCCAGTCTATATAGCTTTTCCAGTCAATCATTCTAGAACTGCAATGAGAACTGCTACACCCTGCTCAACAGTTGTCGCTGGCTCCCTACTGCCTTCCATGGACAGACCAAATCCTGACATCCGAAATCGGAGGCCACCTACATTCTTCTTCTTCTTGCTCTCTTGCCTTGTTTTAGGACTTTTCTACAGGCATCTTATCTCACACCGGCAACACCCACCTGCTCTGCCTTTCCCCAACACCCTTCCTTTAAGGCCAGCCCAAGGCTCACCTCCCCTGAGAAGCCACCTGGTTTTCCAGCTCCAGGGATGACTCACACTTGAGCCAGCATTTATTGCTCGAACCCCACATGTGGCACTATGCATAAGCTAACAGGGGTGGGAGGATAGATTATCTCTCCCCTAAGGAGCTCCTACATTCCTTTAGGGCGGGCTCTTTATGCCTCATGGTTGTTTGACTTCCTAGAGCTTAGCACAGTATATAAATCATGAACAAGAGGAGCCACAATTAATTGCGTACACTCTACGTGTCACACCCTGTGGCCCACGGAACTCCATAAATGTATATGGCCGGCCTCAACAATGACCTAGCTCCAACGTGGCTAAGCCAGAAGAGCTGGACTTGCTCAAGCCGTTCCCAATCAGCTTCCGCCTGGAGCTGCTGACATTGATCTCACTTTGAGCTCTCTCTTGGTTCTTCCTTGAGCAGAGTCTCTAACATGAGCTTAAAGACAGAGCCCATCCCACTAAGCTTTGAAAAAAAAGTGAAAATGGAAAGTTTACGGGTCCCTCGGGTTTTCTCACTTAAAGCCATTCCTCTGACCCTTGTGCATATGGTGTCGGAACCCATCAGTAAAAAAGGTAGAGCATCCCCCAGCACGATCGTGACGTCGCTGTGGTGGAGCCCTGCTCCCCAGCCCGCCGAAGGCTGGACCACAGGCGGCATCCCGGTCCAGGCCCACCACCCTCCAGCCAAGCCTTAGCCCCATGTCTCGGTTTCACCATGTTTAAATGGAAAATAAAATGCTCAACCCAAAAACACTTTTCCAATGATATTTTAAGGAAAAATGAGATCACAGAAAATCAGGGAGGTAAGTTGAAATGTTGTGACCCCAAGTGACATTTTTTTCCCCAAAGAATCCCGAGGGGTTTGTTGGTCAGATAGAGAGGGGGCGCATTTGGGGAGACCTTCAGCCCGAGCAAGCAGCAAAACATGCTAACACAAAACGTGATGCTGCAGGAGCCCACAGCCACTCCACACAGCCCCGTCCTCTCCGATGCTCATGTCCAATCGGACCCTGAGGTCCCCTAGGTTCGTGAAGCCTGCCAAGGGTCCCCTCGCCAGCCAGGTCAACATTCTGCCTCTGCCAGAGATACCAAAAGTTTCCTAAACGCCACCCCAAGCCTCGCTCACTGAGCTATGAATAGTTATTAACATTAGCTCGCAGCATTAATTAAAAACCGTTCAGCCAGGCAAACTCTCATACTTTTAAAAAGCCATTTGGGTAATCGCCTTTCCATGCCGCAAACTTTCCAAGCGACTGACAGGTTGACATTTCGCAATGTTGTTTGTTTTAATCAAGAAGAAGGGGAAAAGCCAGTGTGGTTCCCCTGTTCCTTTTTCAGGTGCCTTGATTTATTGATTGGCAAATCCCCACTTAAGAGCCGTGCACCGAGGCCGGGGAGAAGGTGGCCCTCGCCTCCCTGAGCTGCTTGGGGGTGGGGGTGGGGGGCAGCGTCAGGCTGGAGAGGAGGGAAATGGTCACAGGGCAATGGTGCAGCCCGCCTTGACTTCCACCCTTCTCCCCTGTCCCCACACCCAGCCCCAGCTTCCCTGGGCTGCACTGCATTACCAAAGCTCTGCCCCAGCCTGCTCCCCACCCCCACCTGTGCCCTTCCCAACAAGAGAAGAGGGACTTCCTGAACCAATCCCCAATGGGATGATACTATTTCAGCAAACTTAGGAGTCGGGGGCAATAAGCTGAATTCTTTCAATGGCTGCCAAACTTATCTTTAAAGCAGCAGAACTTAGAATCAGGCTGAATCAGATGAGTTTGAATTCCACCTCCATCACTTACAAGCTGTGTGACCTTGAACAAATGCCTTAACTTCTCTGTGCCTCAAGTTCCACATGTGTGGAAAATGAACATCAGAATATGCCTACCTATAAGGCCATTCTGAGGGTTAAATAAGTTAATATTTGTAAAGCACCTAAAAGTGTGGGAAGGATAATAAATGCTATATAAATGTAAATTTTAAAAGCCTTTTCAACCCTCTTCCCCCAACATCAAACTCTTGCCAGGGACCTGGATATATAAATGGGAACAGATGCAAAGGTATCTGTCCCTGCAGATAACAGTGTGGACAGGCAGACCTTGTCCATCCCTCCTGCCCCTGCTTCCCCAGAGATGCACCGAGGCACTCCAAGGTCCAGCAGAGCCCCAGACATTCTGTGGGCGGCACCCGCTGGAAACTCCATTTGTACAAATAAGCCTGCCTGGGTCTTGAAGTCTCTTATGGGAAGACAAGCGAGCTCTCCTGGAAAGGCTGCATGGAGCATGCCAGCCTTGCCCTCCAGGTCTCCCCCATGTCCCAGGGCAAGCAGATGACAGATGGGGAGCCACGGTGAGGCGAGACGTGTGCGGGGAGGGTCACGCTCACGACTCCGGGCGTCTCCCGGCCCCTGGACTCCGTCAGGACCACACTGCAGGCAGCAGGCAAGGAGCACAGCACACCTTAAGGGCAGAAGGGGTTTTCTTAAGGAAAAACACCCCAAAGCCCTCAAGCAACCATGTAACAACAAAATACAAGACACAGGCGAGCACAGACCTCTACCAAAAATCACTTAAGTGCCACAAAGGTATTTCAGTTTTGATTGAGCACTTACTATGTGCCAAGTCTTAGAAGAGGCACCAAAAAATACAAAGAAAAGGCAGTTCCCAGACTTCCCAGAGTCAAAGACTTAGTAGGAAATATGACATCAAAATCAATGCTAGAATTTTACGATAGGCATTATAAAAGTGATGTGCCCAGTGTATACCATTCAATTTGCTACAGGGTCTACTTGGTTTAGTGGAAAGAAAGGATGCTGGGCCATCTGGGTATTTTTCAGCCATACAATATTGGGCAGCAATCTTTTTTTTTTTTTTTTGAGAAGTTATAGGTTTACAGAAAAACCATGCATAAAATATAAAATCCAGAGTTCTTACATAGCACCCCATTATTAACACCTTGCTTGTAAAAGAATATTGTAATAATTGTGCTATTAGCCATAGTCCATCGTTTACAACAGGATTCACTTTGTTGCACAGTTCAATTTTTTTGCTTTTGTTTTTAAAATTTTTATTCTAGTAACATACATACAATCTAAAACTTCCCCTTTAAACCACACTTAAATATAGAATTCAGTACAGTTAATTACATTCACAACATTGTGATTCCATCATTATCATCCATTACCAAAACTGATTCATCAACCCAAAAAGAAACTGTACAATTTTAGCATTAACACCCCACTCTCTACTCCCACTCAAAACCCTGGTAACTTATATTCTAGTTTCTGACACCCTGAATTTGCTTATTCTAATTATTTCATTCCGGGGGGGGGGGGATCATATAGTATTTGTCCTTTTGGGTTTTTTTTTATCCTTTTGGCTTATTTCACTCAACACGATGTCTTCAAAGTTCATTCATGTTGTCGCATGGATAAGAACCTCATTCTTTTTTGAGCTTTTTTGAGCATCGGCACCCTTCTCTGTAAAATGATCATAGAGCACGGACACCGCCAGGCAGACAGGCAGTAGTGATCAACTAATTGCCAAGGAGAGAGAGCTGGGCAGAAGGCGTTTTCAAATGAGGCCGAAAGGGAGGAGCTTGGCTGGCCTCTGAGTCAGGAAAGCGAGAGCGTCCCGTGGGAGGCCAGGGGCAGCGAGGCCCGGGCCAGCATCTATGCCGCTTTATCATCCCCATCTGCAAAATCTGGACAATCATCCCTCCTCCTTCCTGTCTCTCTGGGATGTCTGCAGACACATGAGAACTGAGCTGGGAAGAAAAAAAAAAAAAAAAAAAAAAAGATCTGCGATTTCAGAAGAAAGGCAAAGCCGTGAGCTGAAAGGATGATTATTTTACTTGCGGAAGCCATGTGTGGGCAACGGTTGCCCGGCTACTTTGGGCTTATCAGAAAATCCTAACAGGAAAAAAAAAAACAAAAAAAACAAAAAAAAAGCTATTTAACTGAGAGCAGAAAAGAATGTGCAGATATTTTTTAAAAATTCTACCCGAAATCCTCAAGCTCCAGAGCCTGGTGCCCTTTCTTGGCCGGCTCCGCTGATTTTCAAGCCGGCCGGGAAGGCCGTTTGACTTGGCTCCCCTGAGCCCAGGGCCGCCCCGGAGCACACGCCGACTGCCCCTCTCAGGCCGGGGCAGCCCCGGGGGACCGGAGCCAGGCCCCTCAAACAATGTGACATGACTGGTTTCTGGGCCGTGTGTGGAGTGTGATTTTTCAGAAACAGTTACTCAAACAGGGAGTCGGGGAAAAGACAATCTTGAGAACCTCAGTCATCACATTCCAGGCTTCCGACTTAGACAAGGGACCAGTCAGGGCTCGGGCTGCACGGCCCCCAGGCCCCCGACAGACGTGATGACCAGGGAGGAGGCAGAGGGGAGCTGGAGAGCAAAGCGGGAGAGGGCCTGTCCGCCTGCTGAAAGCCTCCGAAACCCAGGACACGGGAACCAAGCGGCCCCTTACGGAGCCCACCTGCAGGTAAAGGCACACAGACTAAACCCTTTCCTCACCTGCAGGGGCTGAGACTATCGCAGAAACCTGGCCTAGCCTAACTCCACGGGCACACAACACAAGCACATATAAAGGCTGCAGAACCTTGCACCAAATCAAGACGTGAGCAAGCAAAGTTTTAGCAACATAAACAGGTGAAGGGTCAAATTCATCCCTGGGGCGGAGGTTGAGTATGCCCCTTGCCTTAGATGTTTCAGGAATTTAATTAACATAGGCATCTGCGAGTTTTAGCACCACTGGTTTCCAGTATCACTTGGTACAGATTCATTTCCTTGTACCTGGCTGGCTCCGAGCCCCCACAGCATCTGCCTACCACTCTCTTCCTGGCTTCTATAAATTTCTCGCTGGGTCTGTAGTCTCAGAACTTGTGACCCCATCTTACTGCCCCTGCTAAGACAATGCCCCTTGAGTGCACAGTCTATGACCAATCTGTCTTTCGTGACTTTGGACAGTGGTGGTGTTGGATGAATGTAAAACACTGCAGAGCTTTAAGAGACCCCACTCCCCAAAATGTCCTCTGTTTAGTACAGGCATGAAGATTGCTGTCCCAGGTGTAGGCAGGTGGGCGGGGGCAATTCTGCCACCCTCAGATTCCAGGCTATTTCCAGTGATTAACAAAAAAAATGTAACACTACATGGTCAAGAAATTGTTCAGCAAGCTGGAGGCTGTTAACTTTTTAAGAGCCTCACAATTTTGAGACATTTCCCAACCATTCCTTGGTGTGAGCATAGCTATTGAATTAAAGCCTTTTGGAAATAGATGACATTTGCAATCAAGTAGGAGAGGCAGCAGGGAGTCCAGGGGAAAGGCCAGGAGACCACCTGGCAACAGGCTTCATCTAATGCAGGACTTCCCAACCTCGGCACTCTGGCATTTGGGGCCCAAATCATTCTTTACTGGGAGGGGGGTGAGCTGTCCTACGCATTGCAGGAAGTTTAGCAGGATCTCTGGCCTCTGCCCAGTAGATGCCAGTGATACCTCCCAGTTGTGAAAATAAAAAATGTCTCCAGACATTGCCATATGTCCCCTGGGTAGCAGAATTGTCCCCCTACCCCCCACCCCACTAACAACCACTTCTCTAGGGCCAACTCTGCTGCTAACTAGCAGTGTGATGAAGATCCTCGCTTACCTTCTCAGGGGCCCATAAATTCTCATCCATGAGATGAGCAAATGGACCAGATTAACCCCAAAAATATGCACAATGTATCCACTAGTGATACCTGAGCTAATTTTAGGTTACTGAGTCACTCAGAAAGGCTTTTGCCTTTTGGAAGAATGGCTCCTTTTAGTGCCAGTAAGTCTTTAGTACCTCTTGAACTCTTTTTTTCTTTTAGGAGGTACCGGAAATTGAACCTGGGACCTCTTACATGCGAAGCAGGTGCTTAACTACTGTACTACACATGCTCGCACTAATTTCCCTTTGTAAAAGAGAAAATTCTCAGACTCAGAGCCTTGGGCAAACAACATCTAAATTTTAAATCATTTTTATGATTTCATCCTATCTTCTATGTATGTCGGTCAAGTGATGCTGGGTTTCCATTTACAGCAGTGACAGAGTTTCCTTTTAAAGCACTTTATTTAAATGAAATATGTAAAATCATATAGAAAATGTTTAAGAAAATAATACTACATGTACCAGTATGGCAAAAGACACAAAAAGTTTTAGGAGGCACTGGAAGGGTTAACCCTGCCCTTCCCCCGTCCCTGCCCCCAGGTTCCTAAAACTTCCACCTTGGCATTTTCTTGGATGCTTCAGATTGAACTCAAGACTTGAGGTAGCCTTAATAACTGGAAAACTCCTGAATCTGAGTTTCATCTACAGTTCTATTGTAAAGGTTGGTCATTTGTCATCTCAAATTAGTGTGCTAGTTTGGTGACAGCACTGGGAAGTTTTTACTGTATTTTTGCACTCCTGAATTTTCTTCCAGGGCAGGAAATGCAAAAGTATTTGCTGAATTCATTTACAGATGACAAAGGCCAAAAATCAAAGAAAGACCTCTAAATCACCTGTATATTTTGCTCATACAAAATGTGTAAATTAGCTATTTGCTCATTTTTCTTTTCTGGTTATCTACAGTCTCGAGCTGTGAGATATGGATGCCCAACACTCCTGTAAAGAGACAGCCCTGGGGGCGAGCAAAGCCAGGTCAAGGACCAGGCCTCCTAGTACAGGAATTATCAACCAGGTCTTGAAGCCTAAGGTATCCGTGTTCTCCTCCCTTCAAAATGTCCTGAGCCTCTTGCACAGACATACTCCCCAAACTGACCTTTCTTTCAGCAAGACGGCTCTGGCTATCGTAAGATACTTGGAGAAAACGCCAAAGTTCCCAACATCTAAGCACGTGAGACTTCATGACTAAAAGCCAGCTCTCGATTTAAAGGGATTCCATGGAGAGTGGCAAAACACCTAAGTCTTCTGAGCTCCTCAGCAGAAAGTGCCACGTTGACAATGTCACGTGGCGATTCGTCTTGCAGGCACCACTTCTCACAAGGCCAGCAGCAGCAGGAACAAGGGATTTATCATATGCTAACACCAAATCAGAACCCAGCACTTTTAGACACTTGCCAGGATGCCTGGAGACTGCAGACTTCATCGATTTTTGGTTAAGGAAAATGTTCCTACAATTACTGGTCCTGGCAATCAACACAAAAACAGCAAACAGACTCTTGATCCCACTGGCATTTTCTTCTCCATCTAAAACAAGCACACGGTAATCCCACACCTCTGATCACAACTGTAAGTGTGAGAGATCAAGAATGAAGCTTGAAACTGAAATGGCAATCCTTTTCCCCCCTTCTTTGGAGGTGGTAGATATAAATCAGAGCCAACACACAGGAAGGCAGTCGCGGTTGGGGTGCCACTCACCCCCTTCCCCCCAGGCCACACCCTGGAGGAATTAACTCAAATACTGATCAGGCACCTGCGACGTGCGGTCGCTGCTGGGAACTGGGGCCACGTCGGCGATGAAGCCCACCCAGCCTCTGCCCGCCATGGCTTGTGTTCCAGGCAGAGACGCATAAACAACAAAGTGCACAATTACACGTGAGGGAGCCTCCGTGAGGCAGTGGGCGGTGACAGCCAAGGCTCCTTGAAGGCAAGGACCTTGAGCCGATACCTGCCTGGCCGACTGGGTTCTGGGAAAGTACAGACAACCACCCAACATGACATCATCAGGAGCAAAGTTTTTGATTAAAATGCCAAAAAAAACTAACACAAACAAAAAACAAAAACAAAGTGAAAGCTTCCTGATTCCTTCCCTAGTCCCTGGTTGGGATCACCCCTCCCCCACCCCCGCCACCACCAAGGGAAGCCTGGAAAATCCCTGGGCTGCCAGGTCGCTGGGGCTCAAAGTCCTCCACTCCCTGCCCCACCCACCTATGGAAAAGTACTGGCATCTCAGGGGCTGGGCTTCTTCCAGGGGTCCCTGGTGGGGACAAGCCTCCACCCCCTACCCACTCCCCACAGGGAGATCCCACCCTGCTGAGCTGAGCCCCAACCTCCCTCCCTGGCCCCAATGGTTTCACACCCTTGAACAACCCTGTCCAAACATCCAAGCAGTTAAGTGTGGCGCGGAGCCAGGAAAAAAGCCCTGAAAAGCAGTGAGCTTCACAGACCCGAAGGAGGAGGGGACAGAGCCCCCTCATCCCGCCGCCTGCGCGACGGCAGGGAATCAAGTCCCTAAAGACACACGGTGACCCTGAATGGGGGGGGGGGCGGTCCAGAGCAGAAGGAAAGCTCGGGATGGGTGGGCAGAGGTGGGCGGCCACAGGACAGGGTGAGTACGAGGACCCTCCTGCTTCTGTCCGTGGGATGACACACCTGGCTGGCCAGGGCACACCTGGACGGTGGGCCAAGCCAGCTTTCCAACAGTTGTTCACTGTTCCCCAAGCAGAGCCGCCCGGCCGCCAGGCTCCCCACAGACAGGGGGTTTTTTCTCCTGCTCGGTGGGCCACGCCTTCCACAGGCACATACTCCCTCCATCCAAGGGTTTCGTCCAAGCCCCAGGCTCTGACCACAAAAAGTGCCCTTTTCTTTGGCGCGCTCACCTCAGACGTGAGGTCCCAGCCAGCCAAACCGCCTACCAAAAGGACATCCCCAGCACATTTCTTTCTAGTCAGAGGGTCCGTGCTTGGCGGCCACCAACAGCACGTCCTTCCCCAGCCTGGGGCCTCGCAGATGAGTGCCCCGGTCCCTATTTTAGCTATGGCAGAAGAGCAAGCTGCATGGAGGGGCTGCTGGCTGGTCGAGGGCACTCTGGGCCGCCCCAAAGCTGACTGAGCCAATCTCTGGTAAAGCCAAACTGCAGGACACGGCGCCACCGGGGTCAGCCCAGCGCCGGGCACCCACGCCATCTCCTCCAGCGAGGCATGCGGAGCCCTCCACCGAGAGACTCCATCCATTCCTCTGCAGGGAGCCCACCCTTCCTGAGGGCTATAAGGACCCTCTTCACGGGAGTTTAGAGCCTTTCTTGTTATTAAAAAAAAAAAAATGGGGGGGTGGTGGTCACACAAAACCTGGTTGTGAAAGGAAAAGAAAATGCCAACTGTTTGACACCCATCAGATTTATGACCGTTTTTTAAAGCCTCAAGTACGTCACAAGCTGTGGCCCACCCACTGTACTGCCCCAACGGTAAACAAGGCTGGGTGCCCACCCCAGCTCTCCCCTATCGGATCTGCCGTCCTCCACCTCTAAAAAGCCCTTGTCTCCCTCCCTTGGTCTCGGGTGGGTTAAAAAGACGCCTGCTTGTATATATACGGAGAGTACACCACGGAGCTCTCCGGGCTAAACCTCCAAGACAAACACGGGCCGCTCACGCCTTCACCGTCGGCAGGCAGGCCACAGATGTTAATAAACACGCTTGGGGTTTACAATCTGCCCATCTATTTCTCCGTCCGTTTTTTACCCGGCAAGTCAGGAGATCATTTTTTCCCCCTTCCCTTAACGTACGAACTCAGTAAACTGTTGTCGGGGCTGGTGATAAATTTATGAATTTTGGCCTCCAGATGTGGCTGGAAATAAAAGTCAACACAAGACATGAACAACTGCATTTCAGGCCTGTGCCCTGCGAGGCTGAGTCTGCAAAAACTGGCGCCCAGAGAGACTCATTTGCCCTTTCCAGTGAGACACCAGGAGACAGTGGGCCGAAAGGTAGGGATGCTATTTGCAACGGAAAAGGCACGTCAAGGTGCTTTGGAAAATGGAGGGTAAAGATTAGAGGATAGAGATGTGAACCCATGTCCAAGGTACCCAGCCCAGCTCTGGCCAGGTAAGTCACCGTGGTACCTTCCGGCAACTCCACTGCAACACAACTCTATTGGGGGAAAGCCTTCAAAGCAGAAGGAATTGAAATAAAATCCTATTGTGGGATTCTCTTTTCTAGTACCATCTTTCAGAGAGAAGAGACAGGGAGCAAAGAGTCAAATGTATACCAACAGGGCCATTCCAAACATGAACCAGTAATTTTTATTCGATTCTCTAGAAAATCGAAAGACCAGTTAGGCTCATTAGACTTTCAGCTCACCTATCCATAGTGAGAAGCAGGAAAAGAAAAGCCCACGCGCATCTGAAAAAAAAAAAAAAACAAACAAACACAATGGGCTATAACTTTGCATTTCTTTCGATTTTTCTTTACAAGAGAAAAAACGAGAGACAAAGCTCTAGGCATAGCATTTGAGTGGAATACCGCATGTCTTCTTGGAGAGTATTTGCTTTAACAAAGTAATAAAACAAAAATTCATAAGGCGAAGGTTTTCTTGGTAACAATTCAGTGGAAATATTTGTGAAGTCCTGACCAACTGTGCATACTGAAGATGTTCATCCTGGAAATGGCTTGGCCAAGGGGAAAATGGATATAGCCATCCTAAAAGTCTGCCTTGGCTCAGCCCGCGAGAAGAGGCTAATAATTCATCTCCGAACACTGACAAATGACACCACATCTCCAGGAAAATGGGATCTGGTAAGCCATTGGGAATTATTGCCTTTAAAGAGAACATTAGCTACACACTTAGGGCTTGTATCAAAAGACAATGGTTTGGGTTTTACATGTATGGATTTTATATCTTGCTTTGTTTTGTTTTTGAATGGAACTTTAAGGGGTAATGGCTCTCCTCCTCTGCATATGAAGTCACAAAACTAAGGAATTATAATGCCAGAAGGGTTCAAAAAAGTCAACTATTAATTCCCTACCTCTTAGAGACCACAAAATGGCAGCATGCAACTGGCCGACTTGGCTTGTGCACGTGTGATGTGCTTTACTTAGCTGAACGATGCTTGAACATTTTTGGAATTAGGTGATGAGATTTAAAGATTGGGAGATTTTTATCATTTTTTTTTACATAAAAATCTAGAGTTCTGAATGGTTTTGAAAGATAAGAAGATATGGCAACCCCACACCTGAATCACTACACAGCAAAAAATAGCTAAAGTTGAGAAGCAGCTGCCACTTTACGGCAGGGCATGGGCTCTCCAGTGTAATATAGTCCCTGTACCATGACAGAGCATCTGACCTTGTCATTCATTTGGGTTCCTTCCTGGCTCCCATAAGCATTTGAATTTATAATTCCTGGTAAAAAATCATATCCGCTAGATGGTTGTTAATCAATCTTCCTCACGTCAATATAAAAAATGGGTATTGGTCAGCTAAGCCCTTCTTCCTAAACAAAAAGAGCATAGCTTGGCAAAAAGACTCAAAGATCAGAGAGGACATAACATCAGTGTTTCTCAGAATCAACCAGTAGAGCTTCTAGTGCCAGCCCACTTCAAAGTTCCTAATAGTCAAACGATTTGGGTGGCAGTGTCTTAAATTGCTCTATAGGTGATTCCTAAAAGCCACGGGAAGGGACCCAAGAAAACACCCAACAGACACAAGTTGTCCCTCCCTCTCTACCCACATTGAGTTACTATCATACGTAGGTCTCTATATTAACATGCTCAGGGGGCTTATAATCTTTTCAAAGGGTTATAGTACAGTGACTGTGTGCTTGTGAAAGGACAGGAACCAACTGCAATGGGTGCTCACTGGCCAAATCTGGGCAGTTTGTGCACCAAACAAGTAAGTAATATGACGGATTATATGCCACTAAATAATTAGGAATTCCTGAGTCCATGCCAATAATATATATCTATGTGTATATCTAGTGTTCTATTCATGTATCTATTTACCTGCCTGAGAAGGGAGGGCTCCTGCTAGCAGTGAAATGCCAAGAGCCAAATGGCAAATGTGGAGGGAGTACTATAGACCTGGAAAAGCATCACTTTGCAACCATCAGGGTAGGGACTGAATCAGGCCAGAATCGTCACTGGATGCTAAAGCTAGGAGGGGATTTTGATGAGGATATTTGCATGACCTTAAAGTGTCTCTCCACAGACTGCTTATTAATTACAAGGAAGGGGAAAAAACACACGGTAATTATACAGTGGAGCAACTGGACAGCACCTGGCATGAGTGATCAAAATGAACGTCACCAATGGAGAACAGAAAGGCGTCGGGTGCGCCAGCGCTGAGAGCCTGAGGACACGGTATCGCCTATGTACCCTGACTGAGAGCGCATAACCTCAATATAATCACGAGAAAATGTCCAACAAAAATACAAGGCATTTTCTGTTTTAAAAAGAGATGGGGAGGGAGAAAACCATATTCTTCAAAATTATCTCTGCTATATACAACAAAGAAAGGCGGTGCAAACATTCCAGATTAGCATGACAACTGAACACAATAGCCAGCTCTAGAGTAGATTCTGTACCGGAGAGAAACAGTGTCACCAAGGACAGTGTCAGATCAACTGGCAAAATGGGAATACGGACAGCAGATTAAATTAAAGCAGCATATCGATGTAAATTTATGAAGGCGGCAACCTTTATGACGGTTTCCTGACTTACTTTAAAGGTAAAAGCCCATGATGGCAGCAACTTATCCTCCAATGGCTTAGAAATAAAATTACAGAGAGTGAGCCCAAATGATAAATAAATCAAATGGGGCAAAATGTTACCAACAGGTGGATCTGGACCAAGGGTATATGAGTATATTATCTTTGTTTTTTACATATGTGAGTTTGAAATGATTTCCAAATTAAAAGTAAAAAGATAGGTGTGACCTGCATGTGCGTGTGTGTATAAAAACAACACTGCACACGTGTACACTTTAAGTACAAATCAATGGCACAAGCCCCTCGAAGGTGGATGCGTGCACACCAAGTGCTGGGGAAGTCAGAAAATTTACTCTGGGTCTTAAAAGTCAGGGAGCTCTTAGAGTTCAAAGGCCTGGGCTTTCCAGAAGAATATAATGATGGGAGCCAAGATCAAGCCACTGGAACCTACGTTCCTGCTGGGAAAACACACTAGCCATAACGGGCCGTATATGTTAAAGGAAACAGACACTGAGAGCCAGGGCGCCTGGGTGGGCCTAGACGCCAGGTTAAGGAGCTTATTTTCAGGAAGAAGCCTAGCGGAGAAGCAGGGAGGCTTTCGGCAGCACGTGCCATATGTAAAAGGAGGCATAAGCTACTAGTAGGTAGGAGAGACCAGAGGGCCAGGAGAAACAATCGGGAGCCACTGCCAAAGTCCAGGTCAGTGGTCACCAAGTACCCGCCACAGCTTTCCGGAAGGCCACAAAATTAAAGTCAGGGTCCCACAAGCCCATGGGCACACAAGAAGACTGACTATATTATGTCTTACACAAACATGTTCCAGTTTTCAAATATCTAGTAGATAAAATGTCAAGACAATACTCAGCCAACCAGCCCATGAAAAAAATCAAATACTAAAATGGGCCCTCACATGCAAAAGGGTGGGAAGCTGAGGGGTGGGGCACTTGACCAGGGTGGGGCCGTGAGAATGGGGAAGAGGGGGAGAGGTAGACTAAAAGCATTGTAAAGGATGGTGGAACAATACTTTTAACTTAAAAGCCTTTATTAAAGACTGCAGAGTGCAAATGCTCACAGGGAGTGCAGAGAGGAGCAAGTCATAGCCCCTATTTTATTTTTTGTGTTTTTTTTTAAATCCAACATTACAAGTATGTATTTAAATCATAGTGGCCAGTTTAATGATGGTGCAAAGTGAAGAATTTTTTTAAATTAAGGTAATTTGTCCAGACAGATCACGACTGTAATGTGGAAACCTGAATTAGGGCACAGCCTGGGGGCAGAGGGGTGCTGGACTTCAAGTAAATGACCTTAAGGAAACTGACGCAAAGAAGGACACATAGAACTGGCATTGGAAGAAATCTCCAGGCTACAGGTGCAAGTTTGGGAGTCGTTTTTTGTTTCATTTTGTTTTGTTTTTGAGAGAAGGGGCCCAAACCACGGCAGTGGATTGGACTTTAGAGATTTTAATCTGAAGCTCATCCCCACTTAGAGAGCAGAAGGCAGCATCTGATGGTCGGTGTTGAAGGGTCAAGGGTGAAAGGCTCCGTAAAGGCCCTCTGATTTGAAGGGTAGATGGCAGTTTGGAGGACATGGTATCAGCAGAGTAGTAAAAGCTGGAGTCACGTTTCCAAGGGGAAGGAATGGGTGAGCAGTTGAAATCGAGGACTGGCAGAAGTCCTTCTCTGTATAAAGAAGGGAAAAAATTAAGTGGCGGTGCCCAAGAAAGGTTTTAAACTAAGAAAGGCCCTTAGCCATGATCCCAGGGAGTGCTGAAGGAGCCGGTGAGAAAATAGTGAAATAATTCACATCCATTTTCTCAGTCCCGGGAATGAGTCACTGGGCTCAGATGGGGAGAGAATCACAATCCAGGACTCGAGCGAGATTGAGGCAGCAAGTGCATGAGAGACGCTGGAGGGCAACTTCATTGTCAAGAATTGACTGGAAAGGTGGGATGAGGCTGGAACAAGCTGGAGAGGTTGAGCTTCTGAGCTATCCTGTCGATCCTTGTGGTTTGGGGGAGGAAGGGGTTAAACGGGATAAGGGAAAGCAAGCAGGTGGTGGCTTGGGTGGAGGGCCAGGAAGAGCCTGAGCATAACGGAAAAGAGCAGGGAAGGAAGAGGGTCACGTGCCTTGATGGGGCATTTTTAGCCCTGTCAGACCCCCTCCCTTGTCTTCACCCCATTCCATCTGCCTATTCTTTACCTGAGCGTAGTTAGAAACCATGGTAACAAGGAAGCATTTCAGACAGGACTGAAATGCTAGCAGGGTACCACCCCCCTCTGGGGACACACTCCTGCTTTCTGGGGAACAAAGGGTGAGAAGACAGAGAGGCTTCTACTGACCGTCTGAAATCCAGATTTGACCTTTAAGGGACAAATGAGCTGCCTGCAGCCATAGCCAGGCAGGGGACCAGGACAAGGCAAGCCCAGGTCCCCGATGTCACCAGCACTGGACCCTGCGCTGGGAGTGCCCCCCTCTCCTCCCACTCAGGCCCACCCCAGCCCTGCTCTCCTGGTGTCTCTGCTCATCCTATAAGATGCCGACAATCAGGTTCGTCAGTGGATGCAGGAGGACTCCGTCCAGCCTCGCAGTTGTTCTTGGGTCCCCATCCATCCCCAGGGCCCTCAAGCCCACCCTCCACCATGCCACTGGGCAAGGTCACACAGAGAAGGTCAAGCTTTACCCGAACACCTGTGAGGAGGGAGTGTCCACTCTTCCCCAGACGAGATTTAAAGCAGCCCGTGATGCCCCGTGCCTTGTGCCAGGCACACGGGCATCTCTGTGCCACAGAAAGCTTGTTCAACCCATACCTGGTGGTGTTACCAATGTAAACAAAAACATACACTCACTCCCCATCCCTCAAGCTCCTACTTTAAGTACATTTTCTACCTTGATTTATTCAATCCTGTGGTATATAGTATTTTAAGAGCCAGCACCACAGAACACCCAGGGGCCTCCAACTGGACACCTCCCCTAGAGCGCCAGCGCCCGGAGACACGGGGAGGGGGGTCCACAGGCAGATTTCAGTGCCTCCTGAGTCTTTCAGGTTCTATTTTGTAAGTTTTAACGGTTCCTCAGGAAACAGGACCCGGCGTTGGTGCCCTGAGGTTCTGCGTCCCAAGCCCACCTTACTGGCCCTTCTCCCCGACACCTCGCCTCGGCATCCCCCCCCCCCCCCGGCCAGGTTCAGAAGTGTCTGGGATGAGTGCAAAGGAAATTCCCCAGAGCCCACAGGCACCGGGGGCCGCACGCCATGGTGGTCCCCGCCGAAGCGGTCACGGCGCCCGGCCAGACACCCTCGGCCCTTGTGGCCCGAGCCCGGCCCACCATGGGATATTCAAACAGAGCCTGTGAAAAGGGGCTTTGCTTCGCCTCCACTCCCACCACCAGCTTGGGAAATAGGGTCCGCAAGGAAAATATTTTCTTAAAGTAACTCCCTGGTGTGGGGGGTTTACCTGCCATAAGGAAAAGGTGGGGAAAATAAAGCCTTTAGCAGCCCTTAGAACAGCCTCCAGAGGGTAGGGGAAAAGAAATGTCACTGGCTCTCTCTCCAGACCCGCCTGAATTTGAGGTTTGGCCCGAATACCAGGGACAGGGCTCGCCAGGAGAAAGGTGTGGCCTGGTGAAGGCCAAGTCCAGGAGTCCGGCAACCGGTACCTTGAACGCCAGCCCTAACCTCCCTAGCTCCCGGCCGGCGCTGTCGGTGACTCACTTCGTCTCTCCTGCCTTGGTGGCACCGTCCAGTAAAACATGGGACGACTGACCTCACCGGGGAGAAGGGAGGTTAGCTCATGTTTATGAAGTGCTTTGAAGATGAAAAAGCCTGTGCCTAAAGGGGGCTATTATTATTATAACTACCTGTGAAGAGAGAGGACAAATGATTCCCATCTATGTCTAATGAGATCCCAGCATATAGAGGAAGTACATCCTTGCCGGCAGCTGGTGCTTACGCCCGTGGCCCTGAGACGGTGTTTCCCAAAGTTTGGGATGGGGAACATCTAGGTTTCATCTGAGCTAGTGGACAGACAGCACAACACAGCACCCAATCGCAGAGGAAGGAAGGGGCTCCCTTTCGAATTCTTTTAATCCTCCTGATTGCTTGAAGGAGAAAGGCTCGCTTTGGTACTGCTATGTCTGTAGCATCTCTCCCCTTGGCAGACAATAGCAGCTCCCTACAAATCTATAAACATTGTTTTTTTATTTCAGCGTGCTTCTGATTTCTCAATTTCCTTTGAATGTCCAGGAAGCAAGACTGGTTCACTAAATTTCATTTTAAAAAATAAAGTTTCGGGAAGTGGCTGTGGCTCACCTGGTTGGGCTCCTGTTTACCACATGGGAGGCCCCCAGGTTCGATTCCTGGGGCCTCCTGGTGAAGGCGAGCCGGCCCGCATGGCGCGGTGAGCTGGCGCAGCAAGATGACGCAACGAAGGGAGATCAGCAGACACAGAAAAACACAAAGCAAAATGGACACAGCGAGCACAAGCAGCAAAGGGAGGGATAAATACATAAATACATTCTTTAAAAATAAATAAATAAATAAAATAAAGTTTCTTTAAATCAGAGGTTTTCAGTCCTGGCGCTCTGACATTTTGAGCTGGGGGTGCGGGCAGGGTCCTGTGAGTTTTAGGATGTTTTAGCAGCAGCCCTGGCCTTTACCCACCAGGCACGAGCCACACCACCCCACCCAGGCGTGACAACTAAGAATGCCCCTGTTGAAAACTGCTTTTAAATCAATTTACTTGTGAATTTTTTTGAACCTAAGTAGATTTTAAATAGTAAAGGGAGACCTAAAATGGGTCCAGTTTGAGAAAACCTTTAGCAGAGAAACAGGCCCTCTTGTCCTTGTCTCCTTCAGCTCTGCAGTCACAGTCACAGGTCCAGAAGGCAGGCGTTTGCTCAGAGCCCCTCGTCCCACCTGGCTCCGTTTAGGATGGGTCTGACCTGTGCTGCTTGAGGGGCACGGTTTCTAGCCATTTCTGGAAGTCACAAACCAGTGTGTTTAGAAATGATTTGCCCTGCAGGCCCTCTCACTTATCAGATCCGGAGAACCCTGTGGACCCCTTCTTATCGAGGCTGTTTCAACTGCCCAGAAGCCAGAAGAAACAGGAGACCAGGGGTGGTCACTGGGATGTGTAGGCGGGGCCCATTCGGAAAGGTTTCCTAAGTTCTAGAAGGGCCGAAAGCGCTCTCCCAGTTCTTCCTTCCATTTTGCCATGGGTGAAACTGAGGCCCAGAGAGAAAGGCTCCGGGACACGCCCCAGGCCACAGATTCAGTCAGTAACAGACCAAGACCTAGAACTCGGGGCCTCCTCCAGTATTAAATTCACCCCAATGCGGCACTGCACACGGCAGCACCCAGGGCAAGCTAAAGGAAACGCGCTGTCCTCATGCTCAAAAAGGAGGCAAAAGCTTACAAATGGGCTGCTCCTACCATTTAAAACCCAGTGGCAGCAAAGCTCTCTAAACGAAATAATTAAAACCTGCGTTGGCAGCCAAGAGGTCACCGTGTCTGGCACCCCAGCACCCACTCGGCCCAGCCTGGTAAGCCGCTATCTGAGGCTCACTGGCCTAGCTATCACTGAGCTTTCCAGGGGATGTTTTCCTTCTCTCCCTCGAGCTCTCGCTCTCGCTCTCTCTCTCTCTCTCTCTCTCTCTCTCTCTCTCCCCGCCTGCCCCCTCCACCTGGCATTCTCATTCCTCACCTCCTTCTCCCAAGATCACAAGGAAGTTAAATTACCAAACTTCCTGGTTCATGCAAAGTTAAGACCGTCAATTAAACAGACGCCAGAAAAAATAAAGGCTAATTTTGAAGACTCGGTGTCAGCTCTGCCCCAAATACTTCTCTGCCTCAGGGACCAACATGGGGCATCTAACATGAAGTCACAACTCACTAGAGGCGTTTCTCTGGCGAATCAGGCTAACGGGATCCTCCGAAAGAAACTCATGGGGCACATTTTCAGGATGCCTAAACCCTGTCTCCCGGGGGCTCGCCCTTGGGCACTGGGCTCCCAGGATTTCATCCCGAGAAGCAGCTGTTAGGCTTCCCATTGTTCCCAGGAGGAATCAAAGCCCATGGAGTCTAAGAAACTCGCTGAGGAGGCTCATTTAGGAACTGACGGACCAAGGGTGTAAGCGCAGAGCTGCCTCCACAGCATGCTGCTTGCCACGTGGGGAAGCCAACACTGCCCCCCATTATCATGTCCGTGTGATCTGGAGAATTAAACCGATGTAGGCTAGTGACACATTACCACGACAACTGTTATTCTATCAACAGGCCATCCTATCAACCAATAAATCAATATTTACTGAGCCTGCCACAGAGAAGCTCAGAGCAAGCCCGCCAAGGACCACCCAGACATGGAAGCCAAGGCCGAATCTCTGAGAACCTTGCGTACTAGCACGCGGAGAGATGCCACAGGTTGGTGTGACTTTCATTGCCCAAAAAATGGCACAGTTATTAAATGCTGTGAATGCAAGAGAAAAATCTCTGAGGGCTGCGGTGGCTTGATGGAATCGCTGGAACCAAGAGCTGGGTCTGGAAAGGGGGGGGGGGGACACAGGCCTGCACGGAGGAGGCAGGGCAGGCATTCCCAGTGGGAGGAGGGGCACGGGCAAAGACCAGCTGCTAGAGACGCATAATTCTGGGTCCTTGCTCACACTCTCTGCATCCCAGACAGTGAAGCTACTCAGCTTGATGCCATCGACCTGCCTCCGCCAACTGTCTAGGAGGAGTGATGCACCCCTTCCAGAAAAAAACTCACTTCTGCTCAGCTTTGGAATGTTCATGATTTCATTTAAAGGAACACATTTCTACTTTGCTTAGCACAATCTAACAGAAGATGGCATTTCTTTACTCAAAGAGCATCCACTGGGCCTCCTTATGTATGTGCCAGTGCTTTGCCAGGCTCTGGGGTACAAGAAAGGATGAGACATGGAGCGCACTCTTAAAAACCTTTTAGCCTAGATTGTGGGGCCTTGAGGGAAGACGGAAAATACGCAGAATTTTTAAAAATCTGTGCCGTGGATAAGTTACAAGGTCAGGGCCACGAGCGACAGTGTCATGGCCCAGGCATTTACTAGGCCTTTTACCACTCTGCAGGGGACCCAGGGGCTTGCGTGACGTACCAGCCCGCTGTGCGTGAACCGAGGGCATCTCAGACCCTCAGCAACGCCAGCAGGACAAACCCTATTCCACACTGAAGGCAGGGAGAGGGAGTGATGCATGTGGAACCAGATGAGGCAGAGCTTATCATCGGTGTAAAACTGCCCGTCGGCAGTTTTCTGTCCCCTTGCTCATCCCTGTATCCAACATAACTCCACTCCTAGAATCCCACATGGGCAAACCCAGCGGCACGGGGAGGTTGTCTGTTGTGGTGGTAAAGAGATGGGGTGACTGAGGTGTCCATCACCAGGAGAGTGGACTCATGAAGGGAGAACACGTACGTTGTGCTTTTGTTGCTTCTGTTAGATCAGGAGCTGGCAAAATGTCTCTACCAAAAGCCAGGTCATAAATACTTTAGGTTTTGCGGCCAGACGGTCTCTGTCGCAACTATTCAACTCTGCGGCAATAGGGCGAAAGCACAATACATAAACGAACGGATGTGGCTGAGTTCCAATAAAACTTTACTGACAGAAACAGGTGGCTGGTCGGATTGGTCCAAGGGCCAGCGTTGCGGACCCCTGGCCTAGAATATTCTTCTCCCAGGTATGCCTGGCTGGCTCCCTTACCTTTTCTCTTCAGAAAGTCTTCCCTGGGCAGTCTCTTACCAGCACCCTCCATTGTGCTCCATCCCTTAACCCCTTTTTCATTGCATTTATCACTTCCAGATCTAATTGTTTATCCATTTATGGTCTTGTTTTCCCTCTAGTGATGGAGAGCAAAATTGTTGTTGTTTTTCTGCTTTGCTCATCATTAGCACCTGGTCCATAGTAAGTGCTCAATAAACATCTATTGGGTGAATGAATGAGCAGGTGCTTCATCCATCTGTACATGTCACCCAACAATGTGTGTGTTTCATACTTTAGGGCTGGAGAAGACTCTCAGAGGTCAGCCAGGCCACCAGACCACCTCCCTGCCCCAGGGAGGGTGCTGCAAAACAACCCCACACCAATCAGTCTTTTTTTTTTCCTTCTCCAGAGAAACGGGGCAGTGAAATGTTGGTTGGTACCAAGTCCCAGCTCAGTGCTTTATACCACAGCTGAGAAGAGTCCATGAGCCAAAAGCATTATTTCTCTTCGAGCCTGCCAACCCCTTCAGAACATTCCGCAGACAACTTTTAAGAGAACACCACGTTTTGACACAAGAAGAGAAAAAAAAGCAACTCCCCACAGCTCATCCTACATCCACCAAAAGTCAGTCCACTTCTTTTCAGGAGATTGATAAAATAAGCATGCTCCCAAAAAATAAGTAAATGAAAAATAAACATGCTCAGCAGAGAGTGATATCAACCTCTCTTCTAGTTACTGCGATCCTTTCTTCCTAACTCTAAAGCCAGTTTCCCAGCGCTGACAGTGAGCTCTGCCTTACTAAACCTCAGGGCTTTACAAGAAGGAAAAACTTCATCCCCTGCACAGCCCACGGAACTTTTCACAGCAGATTATAATTCCCAGCCTCCCCTCCTCCAGTGAATCACGAGCCAGCTAATTCCACTGACAGATTATGGATCTACTGTTCCATGTCTCCCAAGAGCGGAGGGAGACCAGGCAGGAGTGTTAGCTGTAAAAAGGAACTAACCCACCTAATCCAGGAAGGGATCAAACCGAAGCCTTTTTCTCTGAAGCTCAATCTGATTGAACCTCAACCTGGGGCTGCCCCCAGCCCTGCCCCACTCACTTCTCTATCTCCCCCCTTCCCTGGATACCATCTACAGCTGTTCCACGCAGCCCCGCGGTCCCTCGCCTCTCCGCCTCATTGCAAGAGTTTTCGGCCACACTTTCTGTCCAACCGGTTCTGCCCTTTATTTTTGTTTCAGGAGGATTATCGCCATGGCAATATCCAGGTGACAGCCAGAGGAGGGGTAAGACACCCACCTGTATCCAGCCTTAATCCTTTAAAGCGTGCCAGAAAGCAACAGAAAATAAGAAACCTGACCAGGGTTTCGTGTCTATCACAAGATGGGGTAAACTGAAAAGCGGCTGAGCTGTGGGCAACAGGCAGCTCTCCCCCAAGTTCAGGTCGGAGTGAACGTGGTCCATGGAGAATCCCGGGAGGCTCTGCAAATGGCCCTGCACAACGAGGCTTGCTGGACGCACATTTCCATTTCCAGAAATAGTGTGGCACAAGGGGAAGTCTGTGATTAGGGAAAAGGAACATGGTTTTCAAACGTGGTTCAGATGACTCGCCATTGTCCAGGGGTAAATACGGCACGTGTGCCCCATATCCCGGCAGCGCTGGCCATTTCTATATTTGTTCTGCCCACGGCCGGGATGCATTATCAGTTATGGGTAGGGCAAACAAAATAAAACCCAGTTCCTGGGTACTAGGTTAGCACCCATCCAAAAACTGTCCTCCGCCTGCCTAGAAGGAACTGTGAGGCCCAAAAGCTGCGAGCCCTCACAAGGAAGAAAATGAAGCAAGGAATTTGCTGGAAATGTTTACCATCTATGCTAGGCCCTACCTCCACGGGTACCCAGAGGGAGTATCGATACCTGCATGCGAAGCAGGACTCGGGGAATGAGGTTACACATATGAACTCGTTTATTGTCATGTAGAGCTGTTAGGGGAGTTTGTGTTTTCTTAAATAAGTACTATGGACTCGCATGCACTTGAAAACAGCTCTGCAACAAGCATCATGGCTGGGTAGGCCTCCCCAAACAAATCGTGTCCCCAATTCATCAGCCACAACTCAGATGTTGACCTGAAACCAATCTCAGCTCCCTGGTTTGGTTGGTTTTTCATTTAATTGCGAAGGCGGCGTACACGACATTCTTCCTCTCCTTTGGCTTGGTCATCCATAATGTATGCTATATTCCAAAGGTTTGGGTATCCAGGGAGAGCCAGGGAGGCATAGACAGACCAAGGTTTTTTTGAGAGAGAAGCATAGCAGGTGAGGAAAAATAAAGGTTCTATAAAATAAAAAGGAAAGAAAGGTTTAATCAAGCAACAACTAGTAACAGGTCAAAGGGAAAGGCTATTTAACGGGCATGGGACAGATTGGTTTGCTATGGGTGCAAATCAGGTTTGGAAGACAAAAAGACAGCAAGGAGAGGCTGTGGATGAGCTCAAGTCCTTCTCTTAGAAAGTATTCATGCAATAAGAAGGTGTGATGGGCCAGTTTATCTGGAAAAGGTTGCCAGAGTTCTAAGGCCGATGCCTGGGAGAAAGCAAGCAGGCTCTACAGGGCTGGCCTTGTCTTGCTTCAACCACGCGACCCGAGTGCACGTGCCAGGTGAGAAGACGCCACGGTCGAGCAGGGAATGTTTCATGCCAATCCGGGTTTGGAGCAGGGTTTTGTGGAGGGAGGGTCTTGGACAAAAATGCTGAGATGGCTGCAGACTGGCGGGCTCTACCCCACCTCCTCTCTCACGGACGTGCGGACAGGTCCTTTCTGCCCGCCGGCGACACTGAGTCAGGGGCTAATCCCAAGGTCCCAGGCACAAGGCACATCCTTTACCACACACAAGGAGATGAGAGTCCCATGGTCTTGGCTGGGATCCTTCACACTGAGAAGCTGGGTGTTGCCCATGGGAACGAGTTCCACAGAGGCCACACGTGGTTGAAACTCCTCTCCCAGGTACCAGCTCCCTTGGGAATGTTTCTGCAGCTCCCCTGGAGCAAAGAGCAACTGCTTCGGGGTGATTCACAACCTGTGCTCCCTGCCTGGCCACCCCATGGATTTGCGGTTTCCGTCCATTACTGTCTCCTCTCTGAGCTCATTCCTAGGGCTTATTCTCAGACCTGCTCGCTGGTGCCCTGGGCCGCCCACTTGGCCAGTTCCGGCAACTGCCAAGGGCAGCCCTAGCACCGTCCCTGCCTTCTCTCGTACACCAGACCCCAGAAGGCCTAATTTGTTCTAAGGAGTAGGAAGCGGGAGTGGGAAGGGGCTGGCAGTGGGGAGACATAAAGGCGAGGCAAAAAATGATTCCCTTATTTGAAAACTATGGGTCACATCTCTTAAATCGCCAATAACACCCAACTCAGCTAACTCATCTCCACCAACAGTCCCTAGGCGTAACTCTTGTGTGGTTTACGATTTCGGACATTCAAGGGTCCTGGCTGCCTTAAATCCTTTCTGGGTCACTGAGGTGGAACGAGAAAGAGTATAAGCAGACAAATACATACGACAGGTGAAATAAATCTTGGGTCCCCAAGCAAAGGCTCTGTGCTTTGTGGGCGGTACTTGCAAAGAAGAGGAGGGGTGAGGGTGGAGGGGTGCTGTGCCTCTACCTGCCCTTGCCCAAATAGGGGCCCCCAGCAGCCCAGGGGCTTCCCTGCTCAATGGACACACACCTCTGCAGACGCCTGCAGCCCGATAGAATAAAATGCAGTGTGTCTCTGAAAAGTGGCATGAGCATTGCTGCGAGCTTTCCGAGAATCAGATCCTGTTTCCCTCTTTACTTCTCTTATTTGACAATATCAGCGATAACTGTTTTATCTTTTCCTCTGATTGTTAGCAGTCTCTAGTCCTATATGCATTACGCCCTACAACTTTTGTTCTGGGTTTAATGATTGGTCATCTGGACCGGGGGTAGGGCAAACTTTTTCTGTAAAAATTCAGGGTAGTAAATATTTTCAACTTTGCGGGCCACAGAGTCTCTGTCACAATTACTCAACTCTGCCCTTCTAGCAGGAAAGCAGCCACAGACAACCCGTAAACAAAGGGACACAGCCATGTGCCAAAACAACTTGATTTACAGGCACAGAAACTTAAACCTCACATACTTTTCACGTGCCTCAAGATATTACTTGGATTTTTTTTTTTTTTTTTTTTCAAACACTTCTTGCTAAAATGATTCTCAGCTCACAAGCTATACAAGAACAGGCAGCGGGTTAGTTTTGGCCCAGGGACCAGAGGTTGCTCACCCCTGGTCTAGAATTAAATATTTAAAAGGAAACCCCTTGAGAGTTCTTCCTTTTGAAAATAAGTATAATAATCAGGATAATAACAGCTAACATTTATTAAGCACTTATTATGTGAAAGGTCTTGGCAGAGACTTCTTGTAATTCTCATAACAACCCATGAGGTAGGTAAATAGTATCCCTGTTTTTGTAGATGAGAAAACTGCGGATGACAAAGTCAATTAACTCAGGAGTCATGAGCGAGGATTTGAACCCAAGCCACCCAGTTCCAGATCCCTGACTCAGTGCCTCATAGTACAACACAGAGTTCTCCCGGGAACACGGAAAACAGAAACAATAAGGGTCCATGTGTGTGGCATCTTTAAATAACGGAATATATCAAGGAGGATGGGAAGGAGGGTTTTGTATGACTAGTTCAGGAAAACTCCCTTCAGGGCCACCACTGAGAAGGAAGGCCCCTCCCTCCTGTGCCCTCTTCCTCCTCAGACATATCGCCCAAATGAAACAGACTCAATGGGCCCCAAGAATATTCTAGAATAGTCTAGAATGGGGAAGGGAAGAGGGTGGGGTGCATTTGACAAACTGTTAATGCGTCACCTTGTGCAGTGAGCTATAGGAAGAACAGGGGCTAAGGGGCACCCCACACCTTGGGTCATCCCACACCTTGGGTCGATGAATTGCCTGCTGCCCAAGGTTCTGCTCCACTCACCACCTCCCACGAGAGGCCTCTGCCTCCAGGCCACTCTGGTCCTAAATATTCTTTGTTTCTGTTCCCCTGCCAGCCCCCGCCTTCCAGGCTGGAGGCTGTGCCCCCGGCCACCGCCACCCAGACAGAATTCCACTCAAAACTGGGGCCCCGGGGAAGAGAGCCGGGTGCCTGCTTTCAGCTCCTTTTAGGCCCGCTGCCCGACTTCTTTCCATCCCAGGCACTAAGGCACATCTGGTAAAGAGCACACTCCTTGGCCGCCTGTGGGCCCACCACGCCCGGTGGAAAGCCAGGGATCCTGGATACAACCCGACCAAGAAGGGGAAAAGGCGTCTCCTGGAGCGGCGTGCTGCCCCGCAGCCACGCACGCCGGTTTCCTAATCCTTGAGGCTGCAGGAGGAGGAGGCCTGGCCGGCCGTGGAGCACGAGCGGGCAGGAGGCAAGCTTTTCATTATGTAAAACACTTGGCTCCTTCCTCCTTCTCTGCATCCTGCTAGCAATTTCGTATCCGGTTTGGGAATTCCAGGAACATCTGCGATTGTCTTCGGCCCAGCCCCACGTGTGCAGGCTGCAGGGCTCCTTCGTGTCCCTACCTGCCGGCGCCCTGTCATTAGCCGGGAACTGTGCATTCTCTCCTCGGCAGCGAAACATATAAAACCCCGGGCCGCAGCCACACCTGCGATTCCCCCTCCCCGCCTCGGCCCGCTCAGGCCAAAGCACAAGGAAGGCAGCTCTCCACCAGGGCTGGGAGGCCTGCCAGGCAGACGGCTCAGTTGTACCGCAACACACGCCCCCTGACCTTGCCTGCTACTCTGGGCCTTGATCTGTAAAATGGGGTAAGGCTAGTGCCTGGTCGCTTCAACAACCGAAATAAACGATGCATGCGACACATTTAGACCACGGCTTGGTGCATGGTGCACACTCAACAGAAACGGTGTGACTATTCGTGATTGTTATCATCCGTTCCTCACCCCAGTTATCAAACTCTGCCCTTCCTTGGTCCCCGCGATGCTGAGGACTCTTGGCTCCCTCCTCCCATCCCACGACCTCCTGGGCCCCCCACAGCTCGTCCTCCTTCGCCCACCGCTTCAGCGGTTGTCCTCCAGCACCCTCTCCTTTCCTTACTCCCCCTGCTCTCCCACCATGGGCATGCCCCACAGCTGCATCTTTCGTGGGCTGTGGATGCAAAACCCACTGGGCCCGGGGAGCTTGACCGTCCCTGGGTCCTGCCCTGCCCTTTGCTCACCTACCTTCCGAGGCACTGATGGTCGCTCTGTCCACCTGTCTGTCTCCCACCACAGGGCAGTTACTCAGCTCAAAAAGGAACGGCTCTCTGATGCATTTCTCCCTAACTCCTGGTAGTATCTGATGCAGAGTAGGAATCCAACAAATGTTGTTTAAATAAATAAATTTCTACTTCTGGCCTCATTTCCTAACTCCCAATTCCCATTTCCAATGGTCAAGTAGGCATCTTCCCAAATAGGGCCCTCAGGCTATTCCAGAAACTCACCTTAACCCCTCCTGCCTTCCCTATCTCAACTTAGCACACTGGAGACACTCAATAAACGCATATTAAATAATTAAGGAAATAATGATGACTCTCCTAGCTAGGACTTACTTTTTTTTTTTTTTTTTTTTTTTTAACATCATCTTGGATGCATCATTCCCACAGGCATCCGGGCCCTGCGTTGTTAGTTTCGCCTCCCCAGTGTTGCCTACATTCGTCACCCCATTTTCTCTGCCACGTCTGACGCCCCAGCCCAGCCCTTGCTGCTGCCTCTGCAGGCCAGCAGCTGGCCCCTTGCTAACCTGCCTTCTCTCCCTCCCTCCCCTGCTGCCAGGAGGTCAGATCAAGTCAATCCCTAGCTCAAAACCGTCCCAAGTTCTCCAAACTCCCTGGCCTGGCTGCTAAGAGCCTCCCCCTCATTGGCCCCACCCGCCACCTTAACTCCATCTCCTCCATCCAGTCCTCCAGCCCCACCTGCCCAGCTCCACCTCTGGCCCCAGGTGCTCTACCTGAAGTGGCCTCCTTTCCTTCCCCACACCACCTCTACCTTAGAAGCCTCCTTTGATCCTCCTGAAGGCCTTTGTTCCTCTCTGACAACTTTCCAGATCCCTCCAGACACTCTCTTCCAGAACCCCTGCCACATTCTTCCACCTTTGGCTCACAAACCTAGGAGTCATCACAGTCTACCCAGGTTATAGTTACTGGTCTACCATACCTTTAAAGCAACGGACCAGATCTCATTCTTCTGAGCCTAGGAGAAATGTGATGAACGTAGGTGTATGTGTGTGTGAGTGTGTACATATATGCAATATGTATAAATACATATACACATGTTTGAGTACATGTGTGTTTACATCCTTTTCTTTTTCTCACACAGTTACTAACGGCTCCCATTTGCTCACACCAGGTAAGATTCATTTTTTTTAGAGTTGGAAGAGATATTATAGAGCCTCCAGTCCAGTGGTTTTCAGTGTGTTCTCAGGAAGCTTCCCTTTGCAGGCCTTGGGGAAGAGTGGGGAAGAGTGGGAAAGCGGGGCATGCCTTCCCAGACGATCCAATCCACTTCAGCTGCTTCGTTCATTCCTTTCACATACTCACCTTCACATAAGATTTTATTTGCACAAAGAGAAATGGCTACAAAATTTTTAACCTACCCGTGTACTCCAATCAGCTCACTTTAAGTGAAGAGTGGGGCCCAAAGAGAAGAGGTGACTTGCCCGAGGTCACATAGCTAATAAGAGGCAGGGCTACTTCCAAACCAGCCCCCACCCACCAAATAAGCCCTCATTCCCAAAAGGACCCTCCACAGTCACCCCGATTCCAAACTCCAAACACATGCCCCATCACCCGCTTCATTTCCTCCTGTGGGTAATTCAAGGCTTTCTCGAAGGCAGGAGGGTCTGAAGCACAGTGGCCTCAGAGACCAGCCGGAAAACTGAAATGAATGAAGCTGGCTGGAAGGAAGGATGAATTTGGAGGTGAGAGGACGCATGGGGCAAACAGAGAACATTGGCCAAGCGATCTGCAATTGTCCCATTTTCTCAAGACCAGCCAGAGATCTAGAATTTCAAACGAAATAATATTCAAAGTTTAAATATCAGCAGCAAACTCAAACCATTTTAGCACAAGATGTAAGTAAAAAATAAACACACCCCTGCCCACCGTGCTGGGGCTGCTGGTTTGTGAAGAATTCTGGCAATTAGGAATGACCTTCTGGGGGAAAGATCCCTGAACAAGACGAAGGCATCGTGGTCGGAGAGCCTGAAGTTTTAATGAGCCTTAGGTCTGAAAGAAGCTTCTATCACTTCTCAGCCGTTTGGCTGAGATCAAGTGTAAAATTTAACTTCTAAAAGTGAGGCGATTTCAAGCAACCCACAAAACTCCTGCTCTTGCATCAACAATGCCCACTCAGCAGCTCGGGCTGCGGAACGTTCTGGTGAAAACAGACAGTGGAAACAAACCAGTCATGTTTTTCTAATAAAACTCTTAAAGTGCTCTCCTTAAGTAACTGCAGTTCTGATTTTTAGAGTAATAATGACGACGATAAATTAAAGAGAGGCACCCCTGAGGTTTCCAGCTCGAGCTTGCTCTGTGCTGGAACATCCTAAAATTCAGGCAGACTAAGTAGGAGAAATGACCCCAGTTATCAGGACCAGCCCGTCCCCCACTTCCCTTCGCCTCCCGCCCATAAAACAAGATGATTTATAGATACACGGGGAGGGGCCTCTCACTTCCCCTCTGCAAAATTTATTTCTCTTTAATGGGCTGCCGTGCCTCTCCCTCCATTGTAGTCTCTTCCTCCTCTTGTTTGCTCACCATCTCCTGCCCCTGCTTTCTCCTCCAAGGGACAGTCAGTGCTTCAAGGTGGCAAATGCTACCTGCCCAACAAAATGGTTAAAGGGAAAAAAGAAACAAGCCAAGGTGGCAAATGGAGAGGGGTTTGCCTTCGGACTGCAGGCGGTGGACTGGCAGATGTGGGTTTCCCTAGGCCTCCAAGGGGCTTTTATTGGGGGAAAGAAACTTATTAAAGTGAATCATCCTGCCTTGAGTGAAAAACCAAAATGCAGCACATAGCGGTGGCAGAGGCACGAGGACGGCAACATTGGTCCCATAAGCGAGCCACGAATGAATGACTTCTGCTCCTGGCACACGGCTTCCAGACTAATGGGGACCAGGGATCTATAATTAGGCAACCACGGCAATTACTCCAAATTCCTACCCCTTCTTGTACCCACCCAATTCTTGACTGCTCCCATTAGCAGTTGCCCTGAACCCTGGAGGCAAGAGATTAGAAAGTGAGGGAAGGGTCTACAAGTGAAGGGTCCTGCCTGGAGCTCTGAGGCCTCTTCTCCAGGAGAGTAATAAATCCCTCAGCCCCATGTAAGAGAAAACACCTGCTTGTCGATAGCTCATTTAATCCTTGCAACAATGCATTACTCCACACAAGGTCAGTATTACTCAGGCTCAGAGAGGTTAACCAACCTGCCTCGGGTCACACAGCTAGCTCATAACTAATCTTCTCACCCCGAATCTAGAAATTTTCCTACTCAGCTACACTTACCTAAGTTGTCTGGGGGGAAGGGGAGTAGGTAAATAGAGGCAAAGAAATTATAAAAGAAAAAAACCTCAATATACCTGGTTAAAATGAAAGATATTAAGGCCACACTGAATTTTTGAAAGCCTGTCTCAGACAACGCTGGGGCAGAAACAACCAGGCATTTATCCTGCTAAGTCACATTCTTCTATTTAACGAGAGGAGAGGGTTTTTTTTTTCCCCCTCCCTGAGCATCCCAGAATTATGTTCTCTCTCTTCCCTTCAGGCCCCAAATGCCTTTTAATCTTTGCAACAACCCTGCAAGGAGGAGATGTGGGGCGGGAGAGTGTCAGGCTTGACGGACTCCAGATCCCTCTACGATGTCATCAGAAGCCCACTGCAAACTCCCCTGCGGCCAGTGCCCCAGAGGGCTCCTCTGGGCTGGGGGTTTCTTCTCTGGGTGGAACCACAGCAGTCAGGACTGCACTTGGACTTTGGGCTCTAGGCCCCCCAGTTGCTAAGAAGGGTTTCCATAGACAGGGGCCTCCTGTGTCCACACCTGGTCCCAGGACACACCCTCCCTGGTGGACTGACCGCTGGGCACGTAAGCCAGCCTACCAGAAGCGAAATGAGTATTTCGGAGGCATTTAAGCCGACGGGAGCTGAAGAGCCTCCCGCATCAGTCATGGGCTATATAAGAAGAGATTCAAGACCAGGTGACTAACCACCCCTTAGTCTTGGTTACTAGGCTTGTCTTTTCTTCCCACTTTTCAATTTCCCTGCAGGGGTCTCCATGTAAATGTTGTTGGCTGGTTCTTACCTTACTAAGGGCAACGGCAAATTCGAGCGCTCCCTCTTGCGTGAGCCCTGCACATCAACCTCAAGAGAGGCGGGCTCGTCATTCAAGGCTTTGAGACCAGGCTTGGCTCACATCGCAGGGTGGGCTTCGGAGAGAATGAAGTGGGGCATCACCCCGAGACACACACTCCCTCCCTTACAATACTTGAAAGTTGTGACATTGAGTTTGGGCACCTGTCAGCTCCCCGTCCCCTCCCTCCCTGGCACCCACCGGGTTTGCTAATTCTTGCCATTTGGGGTCAGATGATGCTTTGTTGCAGGGGACAGTCCTGCGCATTGCAGAAGCTGAGCAACATCCCCGGCCTCCACCCCGCTCTATGCCAGTAGCACCAGCGGTGCCAACCAAAACCGTCTCAAGAAAGTGCCAAATGCCCCCTGGGGGGCAAGGTCACCCCAGGATGAGAACCACTGCCCTAAAGGTAGATGGGGGTACTGGGGAGGGGGAGCACCCATTTCCAGGCCTCATCAAATCCCACCCCCTAGGAAGTTCCTCAGGCTGACCCAGGAGACTGACCCCAGCGCATTCGGGAAGCCTCAGTGATGCCAGCAGAGGGGACACGATGGCCTCTTACATCAGAAGAAAAGCCGAGGCAAAATCAAGCCTCCAGAGATCTCATTCCTTGGCAAGGGCAGGAGAAGGAGGTTCTGGGGAAGTGGAAGCTAAGTTCCTTAACTTTCAGAAGGGCTGTTTCTAAAGTCCTGGCCTATTAAAGGAGACACTTCAACTCTTTGGCATTGTTTTTGGCTCCTTCTTTGCCCACCACGATCTCCCCCTCTTCCAACGTGCCCCTTTGTCCCTTTCTAAGGAAAGAGATCTGCTGATAACTCTCATTAGTAGAGGAGGAAAAGAAAGATCCAGAAAGATCTCAGTCTTTTTTTTTTTTTTTAATTTACCTGGGCAGGTGTCAATTCAGCCCCTGGAACTATCCTGGAAGCTGGAGCTATACTAGGGACCTGATGAAGAAGCTGAGAAACCGGAGAGGGGCTGGGGTAGAGGGTGGACTCCTGATTAAGTGAGAAAACGCAGCCACGCCACGTTTGAATAAGCTGACCCAATGGAATGCAGGGCCCTTTTTTCTGTGCTTATTCGTTTGAAACAAAAGCGAATAGACTGGACTACAAAGGGGTCGAGGGAGGGGGAGAGGGCACCCAATGGAGTCACATGAACAGGCTCTCTTTGGGGGCAAGTCAGAAGCAGGACAGCAGAGGGGGCTGGGCACGACAGAATCAGCATTTATGGATGAAATCTTTTCCACATAAGTCCTCAAGGCTACTTTTTATTGCTGTTATACCATAACAGTGATTACGTCCGGGATGTAATCACTTACACTCCCCCTCTCTAGTCCTGTCCTGTCCAGCACAGAAGCTGTTAGTCACATGTGGCTACTGAGTCCTGGAAATGTGCTAGTCCAAATAAAGAAATGCTATAAGTGGAATACATGCACAGGATTTCCAAGACTTAGTATGAAAAAAAAAAAGTGAAATATCTCACTAATAATTTTTTATATTGGTTAAATGTTGAAATGACAAGATGAGGGAAATATTGGGCTATAGAAAATATATTAAGATTAGTGTCATCTATTTCATTGTTCCTCTTTTAAATGTGGCTACAAGAAAATGTAAAAGTATATACTGTGTGCAACGACAGATACAGGCCAATGTATATCCTGCCATAACCTACGGAATTGAGTGGGAACGAGTGTGGACTACAGTGTAAACTATAATCCATCCTTAGTGGCAATGCTCCAAAATGTGATCATCAATTGCAATGAATGTACCACACTAATGAAAGAAGCGGTTAAAGTGGGGAAAAGGGGGAAGTGTGGGGAGTGAGGCATATGGGAATCTCTTATACTTTTTCATGTAACATTTTATGTAATCGAAGTATCTTTCAGAAAAAATTAATATATATATATATATAAAAAAATAAAAGCACATATATGGCTCATGCTATATTTCCACTAGGCAGTGCTGCTCTAGGCTAATGATTCTTAGTGGCTGCCCTTGACCTCCTCCTCCTACCTCCGCCCCATCCTTGCAGATCCACCTCAGATGATCTGGAAACTTTTTAAAGGAATATCAATGTCCATTCACTTGCCAAATACATTTTGGTGTCTGCACCTAAGGCACTAATTTGGCTTCTGTAGGGGTCCTCAAAGTGACTCAGACTCTCTGATAGGAGGCCCAGGCTCTGGAGGACCCAAGTGGCCCTTTAAGGAGTAAATTAGAGTGACCTAGCCCTGGGGGGAATCCCACCTACAAGGAACCAGAAAGTCCTCTCCTCCCAGGCCTCGACTGCCACCTTGGATGGGTTCCATTTGAGCAGCAGGTGAAGCTTAGTTTTCTCCTTCAACACAGAAGTGGTTTTTCTGGTTCTGCTCATCTTCCTGATGACACTAACCCTGCCACCTATTGTCCCTCTATATATCACAACCTTCTTTATTCCTTCCCTGGCTGACAAAAGGTTTGCATGTTCTTCAACTTCAAGAGAAGAACCTGCAGAGGGGAGCCTGTGTTTGAAGAGATGGGGTTGTAGGTTCCGTCCCCAAGCCAGTCCTTCCCTGGCCTAGGGCTTTGGTTTTGTCAAGTCAAGGTGGGCCCAAAAAAAAGAGAACAATGGGAGGTGGTTAGGAAGGGACATTCAACATCCCACTCTACTGCATGGACTTTGAAGGATATTTTTCATCCACAAAGTCCAAGTTAACACATCAGTGATCAATACCATGATCTAGAACACTGGTTCTCAACTGGGTAGGATCTGCCATCGGGGGGCATTGGGCAATGTCTGGGGACATTTTTGAGCATCACAACTGGGAGCCAGGACATCTACTGGGTAGGGTCAGGGATGCTGCTAAACATCCCACAATGTTCAGGCAGCCTCCCGAAAAAAAAGAATTATCCAGCCCAAAATGTCAATTATGCCGATGTTAAGCGGCCCAGGGGAGCACGCAGAAGACCAGCACCCCCTCCCCCAAGCCAGAGCTTGCTCCAATCTCTGGCATCAAGAAGGATCCATTCTCCCGACACTACCTTCCAACACATACACCTGGGAGCGGGTCCAGGAAAACCTGAAGGATGAGGACAAGAAGAACCACTGGGAAGAGAAAAACAGTGCAAACATGATTAAAGAAATTAGCCCCGCTAATTACCAAGTGTCTAACTTAGCACCTGGAGCAACAGCTGGGGTTGCACATTATTGAGCAAACATCATCCCCAACTCAGGCAGGCTCTGGATGTGTTGACTTGGCCCTCCCTGCCTTCTTCTGGCAGAAGCCTTGACTGGGAAAGGCTTAGAGTACAGTGACCGCCCTCTGGAGGTGGGCTCAGCGCCATAGCCGCCTCAGGCGCACCTGCACACCCACCAAGGACATTCCGAGAAGAGAAGATTGCTCAATGCAATAAAACCTCCTCTTGGGCTGTGGTCCTGGCTTCTCAAGCTGCTGATTCTGCAGCTCACCCAGGCTCCTGCTTCCATGCAACAAGCTCTTGCCACACGCTCGTGAAATTTCAAATTCCAACGTTAGTGCCCCTTCTCCCCAGCCTCTGCGTTAACCTCATCTCTACTCTGTCCCTCTGGCCTAAATATGTTTTCTCAACTCTATAAGGCCCACTATTTGTTCTACAAGGTGCCTCTACCAGGAACCACAGTCCTGCCTCCTACTACTGTGATTTCCCTCCTGGGAAGTAGCAGAGGAGTCACCACTGGAAAGTCTAACTAGAAGCCTGCTGAGCTGGGTGGACTCGTCACACCACAGCCATGCTTGGCTGGACGCTGCGGCACCACCTGCCTCGCCAGCACCCACGGCTGCTCCTTCCCCATTGCCATGAAATGCAGGTGCATCACAACCACGTGGCTGAGGCAGGCAGCAAAAGGACTCTGCTCGGGGACCACATTTAATTGTTACTTAAAATCTGGTGTGAAAGTGATTCTCTAAGATTCTACACTGTATTGGGTTCAACAGTGGCCTCACAAGAGATATGTCCATGTCCCAACCCCCAGGACTGGTGAATGTGACTTTCTTTGGAAAAAGGGTCTTTGCAGATGTAATTAAGTTCAGGATCTCAAGGTGACATCATCCTGGGTTACCTGGAGGGATCCGTAAATCCAATGGCAAGTGTCCTTATCAAAGACAGAAGAAGACACAGAGGAGAAGGCCACGTGAAGATGGAGGCAGAGCCTGCAGGGATGCATCACAGAAGCTGGAAGAGGTAAGGAAGGATCTTCCCCTAGAGCCTTTAGAAGGAGCATGGCCTTGCTAACACTTTGATTTCTGAGTTCTGGCTTCTAGAGCTGTGAAAAAAATAATTTCTTGTAGTAATCTGGTACAGCAGCCTTGGAGAACTATACACACACGCTCAGTCCCATTCCTAATCAACCATGTTGCCCATATACATGTCTTGTTTAGCATGGAAAATATGGAACTCTGGCATTCAGTTGTGTATCCATTCATTCACACGTCTGTCAGCATCTACCATATCCAAATGTCACCTCCTTGGAGGCTCTCCACAATCGCCCCACCAAAAATGGCCCTCACTTTAATATCCTGGTTTTTTTTTTTAAATCATAGCCCTTATTACTCCCCAAAATCATATACTTGTATATCATCTGTCTCCCTATTTGAATATAAGTTCCCTGAGGGCAGGGACTCTTTTTGCTTATTTACTGCTACAATTCTAGCAAGGAGAACACCTAGTACAGAGTAGGTTCTTTAAAATATTTTGTTGAATGAAAGAATGAGGACACAGTCTTTATCTTCCAAGGCAGAGAAAGTCTAGAACACTCTACCGTATTCTAATTCTGAAGCCTGAGTCCAGTTGCCAAGGACTCTTGCACATATCAGACTAGCTCCATAAGTTTGAAGTATACCATGATTTGTCTTAGGAAAAAATGGGAATTTTCTCTGAAGGGAAATTCCTGTGCTCTTGGAAGGATAAAGCATGTTGCCTAAATGCCCCTAAATTTTTAACAAGTGACCAGTTTTTTGTATCTCCCATCTCCAGCACTTTCTCTGAGAAACACAAACTGAGATGCACAGTGGATGCTGTTTCTGGGAACAGATGGCGCTTCGACACATGTAGGTGATGCAGATGAGCACACTGCTGGTCTGGGCGGCCAACGCTTCCAAGGACATGGCTCACACCAAGGTCAGTGATGGCCCTGCCCACCTGGGTTACCTGGAGGGATCCGTTCACGACATCAACGTCAGAATGACTAGATCCAGCTGGAGCCCTTCCTCAGGGATTCCAGATCAGAGGGCTTCCCTTTGGAGGAATCACGCCCTTTGGTCAAGGGTAGTTGGAGCTCTAGCCCAGCACAGATGCGCAAGACAGGATGCCAGCAGCTGGCCACAGAACAAGCTCTGGTGTCTCTGGAATGAATTAATAAGACCCTCCCTCTTCATTCTTTCCAAGCTTTAGATCTGCTAGTAACATCAGAGTCTTTGTAGGTTGGGATAATAAGTAAACAAGCAGCTTTAGGGTTTTGATAAAGGGGGCATTAACAGGAAGAAAAGTTTAGAGCAAAAGCCTTTAAAATTTTTAAAGAACTTCTGTCTTTCAAAAGAAAGCCAAAAATATTATTTGTACTTCAGTCTGCATTCGTTTTGAATGCTTGCAAAACTGATTAAGATGGTCACTCTTTTTGTTGAGCTTTCCACTAAAAAATGGCTGATTCACCATTTTAAGTTACCCTGGCCCAAGGTCCAAGTTCAAAAAGGAATTCTACCCTCAAGAGCTAGATAAGAGAACACAATGAGCCTCTCTCCTCAGGGAAGGGATGCCCCTTAAATGGCCCATCATAGTGTCTTCTGCCTCAAGCTGCAATGGTGCTTTACACACTTGAACCCACCATCTCTCATCACATCTCCAGGAGGACTTGGTCAAGTAAACGAAGCTTAATCTCAGAAGCTGCTCTGACAGCCATGCCCCTCTTGCCTCCAGTTCAACCACAAGGGGCAACCGTGACAAAAATGATAGCCCAGAAGTAGTGAAAGTCAGAAGGTCACAGCAACTGCTGGGAAAGAGGGTGGCTGTGAAGATGACGCACCGAACCCCCTCCCTTGGCTGGCAGATGAAAAAGAAAAACTCACTTAAAAAGAAGAGTAGGGTCATTCATTGATTAACTCTTTTCTAGCATCACCTCCCATTCCAGAAAGAGCTAACTGGCCTCGCCTTGCAAATAACGTTGAAGAAGCAACGGCGAGAATGACACAGGCATGAAGCCATTCACGTACTGGTCACCTGCTCTGTGACAAGGTGCCACTTTCCACACCCCATTTTACACCCTCATTTGCCAGCAACACACTTAGAGGGATACAGCAGGATGAGGACTTTGAGCCTCAGACAAGAAATGAAACAGCCATAGGCAAAGTACTGTCTACTGTACTGTTCGGTGTCATCACTGTCATCCCAAGATTCTCTGGACAGTTATCCCCCCCAGGTATCTTGAAACCGAAGACATTAGTTTTCAAACACTGTAATCGTTTCCCATAGAAGCCGCGGTAACCAAGGGCAGGCTGCGATCACTGCCTCCTTGCCAGCCAGGCACACAGGGACATCGGCCATGAGGTGAGCCAGTAGCTGACTGGTAGCCCTGCATGGAGGGAAACTGAGCAAGATCACCTGGCATTCTGAATTACCAGAGTAACTCTGTCTCAGAGCTACTTCCTAGTGTTGCCTGCTGTGAACCAGATGGACAATAAGGCTAAGGTTGATGCAGGATATATGAAAAACGATTGGATGCTTTAGGAAGAGCTTTTAGCCAAATTTATATGATTGGGAGGTGATACGACTCTTTTCTCCATTATTTGTATATGCAGTTCTACAAAACTCCTATTTACTCTTGGATTTGTCCTCTGCAGCTTCCATTCTCTTCTACTGGTTAATACATGATCATAATATTAGTAACAACAAATTAACATTTTTTGAGCACTTACTATATGCCAGGCACATGGCTTAGGTTGCACTCTTCTCATGAATGGGAGGCGGGTGATTATAATCATCCTAATTTGAGAGATGAGGAAAGGGAGGTTCTGAAGGATTAATTATCTTCCTGGGTCCCATAATTAGTAAGTGGTGTCCATGCATCAAGTCTGACTGCCTCCAGCGCACGACAAGGGGAAGCTTAGAAGAATAAGCTTTGCCCACTGTAATGTTTCAAAAGCTGCTCTTTGGTAAGCTTTTCCTAAAATTAATGGCCCATACAATAAAGCTGCATGATCTATACCACTAGCCAGATCCCCAGAACCTCAAACTCATCTTCCCATCAGTCCTTTGGATGTGGACAGTTGTCTCATCATGAAAAGCGGGAATAAGTGGGAAAAAGCATGGAACAGGGAGACCAAAAATGTATATCTCAACCCCGAACCCACTGCTAACTTGCTTTTTTTTAAAAAGATTTATTTATTTCTGCTCCCCTCACCCCACCCCCATGCCGTTGTTTTGTACTCGCTGTCTGCTCTCTATGTGTTCTTCTGTGTCTACTTATCTTCTCTTTAGGCAGCCCCAGGAACCGATCCTGGGACCTTCCGGAGTGGGAGAGAGGAGCTCAATCTCTTGCGCCACCTCAGCTCCCTGGTCTGCTGTGACTCTTATTGTCTCTCCTCTGTCTCTTTTTGTTGTGCTATCTTGCTGTGCCAGCTCTCCACTTGGGCCAGCTCGCCACACGGGCCAGCTTGCCTTCACCAGGAGGCCCTGGGAATCAAATCCTGGACCTCCTATATGGTAGACAGGAGCCCAATTGCTTGAGCCACATCCGCTTCCCCTAACTTGCTTTTTGACCTTGTACATGATACAATCACCCTAGGCCTCAGCCACTGGAAATCTGGGGGTCAGCTTGGCCTCTCCTTCTCTATTCACCTTCCCCTGGCCACAAAGTCTGTTGATACTTCGTTCTTGGTTTTGCAGGTTTCTTTCCTTTTCTGCTGTGCTAGCAATCTTTTCTAGGTTCTCACCACCTCAGGATTCCACCATTTCAACGCTGTTTTAAACTGGTTTCTCTTGGCCATTTTCTCTCCACCTTTCCTCTCATTCCTTTCTCCTCCGGCTTTTGCCTCTTCCATCCACATCCCACACTCCTACAACACACATGTGTACACACACATACACACACAACACACAGCCTGCACACCACAGACATTTTCTACAAAGATGCTATAGTCATAACATCATCTAGTTAAGAAATCTTCAATCATTCCCCACTACCCGAAACACAGATTGCACATTGCTTAACCTGGTATCCAGAGACCTTCCACATATAACTACCAAGTCCCCCCACCAAACATCTCTCCTCACTCACGTCTCAGCTACATGAGCTAATGAGTATGAAAGCCCTTTAAACTGCAAAGCACTGAACAAACATAAGGTGGAGATCTTCCCCAATGCTCTCTGGCAGACGAGATAAAGGACTCTACTTGAAGGAGGGTTCAGGGGCCTGGAAGCCCACCTTGATAACCCCCAATTTATAACCATTATTTAATTCATGGCCAGTCTGTCCAACTACTAGACTAGAGGCCAGCAAACTTTTTCTGCAAATGACCAGATAGTAAATCTTTTCTACTCTGCGGGCCCTGTGGTCTGGATTGCCACTACTTAACTTTGCTGTTAAGAAACAAAAGCAGCAGTAGACAGTAGGCAAACCAACAGGCGTGGCTGTGTAAACCAATGGGCTTGGTTGTGCAAACGAATGGGTGTGGCTGTGTTCCAATGAAACTTATTTTACAAAAATAAGCAGGGTGGGTTGTATTGGCCCACGGGCCATCATTTGCTGACCGGTGTACTAGATTAGAAGCACTTTAAGAGATGGGACTCAATCCTTCAGGGCTCTGAATTGTCCCAGCCCAAGTCCAGGACTCTGCTCAGAGAAGGCACTTCAGGAATGTCTTCTCACTGCGACCTCCTTCCTGAGGATGGACATGGGCGTGGAGGGTAGTGGGAAGGACAGGGGCTTTGGAATCACGTAAACCTGAATCCCAGCTTCAGTTCTGCCACTCAGAAGTCATGCGGCGGTGGTTTCATTTTTCTGAATGAGAGCTCTCAACTGAAATAGCATTGTTTACCTCATGGGGTTGTTGTGAGATTGAAATTCAATTAAATTTTGTAAATTGAACAAATAAAACCTACAAAAAGTGCAAGTGAGTAGGCACGAGTCTAATGCATGGCTGGTGAGATTTTGTATAGCCTTTTGGGAGGGCTATCTACCTACCTATTTATCCGTATCAAGGACCATCAAAACATACCTACTTCTCCTTCTAGGAATTTATTCAACAAAATAATCACGGATATATGTATAAATTTAGATACAAGGATGACAATTTCATCATTATTTCTAATTTTTGCTCTTGTAAACAACCTAAATATCCAACAACAGGGGACTAGTTAAATGAATTAAAGATCCATCCAAAGTACAAGACTGTCCAATAGATCTTAACAGAGTAAGAAAGTTCACTGATATAGTTTCAGATTTACATTGCAACTAAACTTTAAGGTTACTGCTTGTCCAGTTTTGGTGAACTATCAAAGAAGAATATCTGGAATTATCTGAAGAGGCTATTAGTAAAATCCCCCCTTTCTAAATACATATCTGGATGAGGCCAGACTTTCCTCATCTACTTCAAAACTACATTTATCACTACAGACTGAAAGCAGAAGCAGGTATGAGAATCCAGCCATTTTCTTTTAAGCCAGAAAATACTGGGTTTTGCAAAATTATGAAACAATGCCACTCTTCTCGCTGATTTTTCTGCTTTGGAAAATATATAGCTATTTTTTTCTAAAAATATTCTAATGCTTAACATATAATGGGTTTATTGTTATATTAAGTGAATAAATGGTTTTTAAATGTTCTCTTTTAATTTCTCATACAGTAAATATCGGTAGCTATGGCCCACACAAACAAAAGCTCTTTCAGGCCCTTGACAATTTAGGAGTGTAAAAGAGCCCCGACCCCAAACGTTTGAGAGCCACCATAGTTGAAAAACACTGACCAGCTTGAGGAAATTTCCACTGGGAGAAAAACAGACTGCAAAACAATACCCAAATTAGGTGATGCGATTTCGTTTTCTTTTTTTTTTTTTTTTTTTAAAGATTTTATTTATTTATTCATTTATCCCCCCCCCCTTGCTGCTTGTGCTCGCTGGGTCAGCCAACCACGCCGTGCGGGCGGGCCTGCCCTCACCAGGAGGCCCCGGGAACCGAACCCAGGGCCTCCCATATGGTAAACGGGAGCCCTACTGATTGAGCCACAGCCGCTTCCCCGATTTCGTTTTCTTCTTTGGGTTTTTCTCTAGCTCTACCTTGCTCTGAATACCTAGTGTGTATTATATCTAATTTTCTACAGGTACAATAGGTAGGTGAGTAGACAGACAAATGCTTTAACACTTATTTCAGGACTTTCCCTGGCTCAGACCTTCCAACAAAGTCCTGGACAGTATCTGGCACAGAGTAGGTACTTAATGACTCTTCCAAACGGCCTGGACTAGACTTTCGTACAAGGGTGATGACTTGCTGGCTTAGCACGGGTGTTGTCTCCCTGACATGTTGTAGGCAGGTCCATCTAACAAAAAGCCTCCTGCTTAAAATTTTAAAAATCATGACATTTAATCGACTCCTGTATTTAGTATTATTTCTCACAATGCAAATAGCAACATTTCGAGAACAACTTTGGCTTAGCTATAGAACAGTGATTCCTAAACTGATATCTATTTACTTCTCAGAAGTAAAGGAGCTAGTAAATTCTCAAAATCGCATGATCATTTCAATTAGAACTTTAAAAAAAAACCGCCATGGGAGGAAGTGGGAAAGACCTCAAAACTAAATCCAGGCTAGGCATCTCAACTTCAGAAAGAAGGGCAAGAACTGGAGCTTGAACCTGTTCACCTGCTGTGACTAGGGAAGGCAATCGTTAAGAGCAACGTTCCCATGCCTTAGAAGATGCTAAGAGACAAGAATAACTTTTGCCTGGTCCTTGGCCTCCTTGCTCTTGCTGGGTGGCCTTGAGTGGCCACCTCTGCGATTTCTGTCTCTGCAGCCAGAAAAGGAAGCTAATGAGCATTCCCAGGGGAACAGTGAGGACTAGCATGCTAAAGGTGCTGGCTCTGAAGAATTTCCACTCTGGGCATCCTGGATCCTGAGGCTCCAGGAACCCACATCCTGGCACAGAGGAGGAGATACCCTGAAACCAGGCTTCCCCCGAGCAGACGCGTTTTGGAAACCATTCTTGCTGATAAGCCAGGGGCCAGAGCATCCAACCCTGTTTCCCACGGGCCCAGCAGCATGGCCCCAAAGCTGTTTCCTGATCAGACCCAAGGCACACAGACCCCTCCCAAGGTTTCCCATGCCACCTCTCTCCAGGTGGCTCTGGCAGGCCGACAGTGCTCCCTTGGGCTGCATAATTAGCTTCCAGCCGCCCTGCCCGGCATGCTGCCTTCCTGCTCCAAAACACGGCCTGCAAGCCCGTCCTCAGGGTGCCGCTTGTGCCACCACCCCACACACATGCCCACCCTTCCTTCCCCCAGCCGCACCCTGCCATCAGCGGGTCCCCAGGCGGCAGCTCCAGGCCCCCACCCGCCTCACGCTAACACGCTTCCTAATCCCCTGGCAATTCGGAGCAAGTCTACAAAGCCCTGCTGTCACCACCTCGGAGCCAGACATCATCTCAACCCATTTAGAGACTCTGATGGGGTAAAAGACAATGCAGAGAACTAAAGCGAATACTTCTGTACCATCTAGATGCTATCCTCCCCATCCCACTCCACCACCACCATGCCTGAAAAAATATCACAGATTCCACCACCGGAAGGTCAAGTCTTCAGAGGTCACGTAGTCTATCCCCCTGCCTTTGGGGAGGGCTGTCCTCAAAATAAACGTGAAAAACAGCTGTCCATCTCTAGAAGGCTATGCCTCCTTGTTGTCATACGTGCATGGGCTGCTGACCGGCAGGTGAAGCCACAGACAAGCTCATACGCCTGCAATTTGATGTCAAACACATGGCAAAACATGATCTAAAGCTGCCTCCATGCCAACTGGGGCCGCTCCCCTAGGCCAGGCTGCCGACTGCGCCCCGCCCACGCCATCAGACGCCCACATCAGGTGACCCCTCCAGAACAGGGCAGGAGAGCACACCGCAGCCGAGGAGCTTCCCATTTGAAAGAATAGGGACGGGGACGTCCACCCTTTCTTTGTGTTCTAACGTTTGCTTTCAGCTTCAGCAGGCTAAAGGATTTTTTTTAATATAATAAAAAAAGTTATATGACTTTAATTAAATGCACTTATTAAAAGGGTGAAATATTTGGAGAGGCTGTTTTTGTGCTGGAGGCACATTTTCCAGCATGCTGTAGAGCGTCTGCATCCGCCCGCTCTAGGCAATTTTTAATGCACAAATAAATCCGCACCTGACGTGCTGACAGATTATTATGCAGTGTGGCAGCCAACGAAAGTAAACACAGGGGCAAGTTTTAACCTCTTGCAGTCCCAGAGCTTTCCCTGCTGGGCCCAGCTCAGGTGTACAGGACTGCTGGCAAAGCTGCTGCTTCCAGTTAGGCATCCTCCTGTCCTGGAGATGGTCCCTGGGAGCAGGAGGCTGCTCTCCCATCAGGATGTTTGGAGTGTGGCATGAGCAGGGGACGGGAGTTGTGCACACCAAGGAACAAGACAGCAGGGAAGCCCTGCAGCAGCCGGTGTTCCCCAAGCACCTCCCATCCAGCAGACCCGCTGGCTTCTGCACAGCAGGCCGGTCAGGAATCTAATGTGCGGGCTTGCCCCACGTGTCCTTCCAGCCGGCAGAGGTGGCTCCGCGGGTAGACAGCCTGGCCAGGGGTTAGCGCTGCCCAACATGCAAGAGTCAGGATGTGGGAGAAGGAGAGACGGTTACTCGAGAGCTAAAGGGGAGTTGGGCAGTTTCCATATGTTGGACCTGAAACTGGGGAAGTGCAAATTTGCGTATGGTTAAGGCATTTATTGAAACTAAACTACAGAAGTGCTTATCTCCATTTGCTCTGGATAGATGGGGCTTGCCAAGCAAAAGCTGCTGGAGGTGTGGATCGTACGTGCCTGGCCTGTGCAGTGTAGCCCAGTGGGTCCACTTATCCTGCATCGCATTTTTTGCTGCTTTGCTATGATCAGATTTTTTAAGACCTCGGTTTTTACATCTGTATGTGTCTTTGGCTGCAGAGGAGGGGGTAAGGGGGTTGAACAAGGGGGAAGGTGAGTCTTGGGATGCAGACGCATTCTCTCACAATCTGTCTAATTCCACCTATTACCCAGTAGCTACCATCAGACTATGTATTCTGTATCTGTAAATAGTAAGAGCTATTGTTATTATACCTCGTTGGGTATTTACTACAAATCATACCCTGTGCTAAGTGCTTTAATCCATTATCTCATTTTATCTCCCAGCTCTCCAGGATAGGGAGTATCAACCCATTTATTATTACCACCAAGGCTAATAGCTAAAATTGAACAAGCGCTATGTCACCTGATGCTAGCAGCTCTCTGTGCTTCATCACCCTTAATTCTCTCACCAGCCTTATTACCCTCAGTTAACAGCTGAGGAAACTGATGCTTAAAAATGTTATTTTGCCCAAGGAATCTATAACATGAGCTAAAAAAAGCACAAAGACAAAAAGCAACCACATCAACTTTTAATAGAATAGAGCAGGTGCATTTCTGATACAGAGGAGATCAATTATGACTACTGAAGGAATATTCTCATTATTTTCTCTATGGATATTTGGGGATACACAAAATGTATTTTTTATATGACAAGAACAGTTTGGCACAAGGAAATGTGATCAAATAAACATAGAAAATTCCTGCAGCAGGTGAAAGGCTGAAGTAGGTGACATTCAAGTCCTACCAAAACATCTCTTTGCCAAGTGGACTGCTAGGAAATTGGGGTCCTCTCCTAGGATTTGGGGGAGAGGCTTTGGTACAAGCTTCATGTTAGTATTCTTCCTTCTCATCCTACCTCTTCATGTCTCTTGGATCGAATGCCCCCTTTTGTGCTGGCTGGAAACTTTCAGGTTGTAGCAAGGAAAGGAGAAAAGAGTTTAGCCATTTGATTCCCCTTTGACGTCACGCTTTCCCTCTGGTCTAGAAAAGACTAGCAATATTCTAATCATCACGCTGAAAGCTTCTCCCACCAGCAGCAAGGAGAACCACTAGGCCATTCCCAGGCCCATCACTTCTCATGGACACTGGTCAATCTCCTACGTTTGAAGAATGCCCCAGCTCATGAAACAGAGCCCAGCTCCTGCTACTAAAGCTGAACAAGCCAGGTCCTCCTTTTCCCAGCCTCCCCGCATCTTGGTCAAGAGCACCAGGCCCAGTTCTCCCGGTCAGACATCATCATCACCAGCGTTGAGCCTGAAGCAGTGAGACAAGGCAGCAGAAGCCCTGAGAGGGACACTCTGATGAGGGTGGGGTAACTGCGGAGTTCCAGTCTGGATGGAGGGACAGTGGTCCTGAGGCCGCCCTCTGCACCGTGTCAGCTGTGCAGGCTGTGAGTGATGGGCCAGTGTTGGTTGTGAAGCCATTAGTGGACCATGCACAGTGTTTGGGACATGTTCCTATTTGCAGAGTCCCCAAATCTGGTTTCCCCAACTTCACAGAGATGCTGAGCTATGTAATATGCTTTAATAAACCCCTTTTTGGCTTAAATTAGCCAGAGTCGATTTCTGTTGCTCGCAAACAAGAACCCTGATGGAGAGAGGATTTTATACAAAAAATTCTGGCACTGGTTCTTGGAAGTTATAACTACATGTCTCTTAAGTTGTTTTTGTTTGCTTGTTTGCCTTTATTATTTCTAGCTTTTTATTTTAATAAAATATACAATAAAAAATTGCACATGTCATGAGAGTACTGCTCACTGAATTTTCACAAAATAAACACACTCAACGTAACCTAAATAAAAAAATAGAACACATTACCAGCAGCCCAGAAGCCCTCTTCCTGCTCCCGTTTTATCACTACCCCCATCCAAGAATAGCCACTTTCCTGCCTTCTACCTCCAGAGATGAACTGTTTTTTAACTTCATGTAAATATACTCACACAGTGTGTACTCTTTTATCTGGCTTCTTTCACTCAACATTACACTTGAGAGGTTCATGCATACTGGTGTGTGTAGCTGTAGGTCATTCATTCTCATTGGTGTAGAGTATTCCACTGAGTGAATTCACTTCATCTGTCTATTCTAATGCTGACAGACATTCGGGAGCTTTCTAACTGGGGCTATTACAAAAAGAGTGCTGCCATGAACAATCTAGTACATATTTTTTGATGAAACATGAACATATTTTTGCTGGATACATTTCAATGCTCATAACACAGACATATGTTCAACTTTATTAGATACTGTCAAACAATTTTCCAAAGTATTCATATCCATTAGATTGTTTTTTTTGTTTTTTTTTTTTGAGGTACCGGGGGCCGGGGATTGAACCCTGGACCTGGTACGTGGGAAGCCGGTGCTCAACCACTGGGCCGCATCAGCTTCCCTGAGTTGGTTTCTTTGTTTGTTTTGCTTGTTGTTTGTTTTTGTTTTTTCAGGAGGCACCAGGAACCGAACTCAGGACCTCCCGTGTGGTAGGCAGGCGCTCAACTGCCCAAGCCACATCCATTCCCTTTTAGATTGATTTTTAATTTAACTCCCAGAAAAATCTTTACCCCAAAGATATGATACTGGGGGAGAATGAGAAGTGTAAGGAGACCAATGCAGGTAAAAACACATATGGTGGCATATTTCCCCTTCTTAAGTTAGTCCACTGCAGATGTATTAAGACGCTTTGGTATTTGGCACTTTGCCACCTGGCTTGGCCTGGGTTAAATGATTGCTGACAGGTCATAGTGAAAGTCAAGGGCACAGATGGAACAAGACTTCTGAACTCTTGGCCTTATGTCCCAACAGCAGAGAATCTCACATTCTTACTGGCACGGCTGGCCCCAGGAAACCAGCAGCCAAGCACCAGTACCTACCCAGCATCACCGTTTTCCTCAGCCTCGGCTTACATTTGGATGGGGATCATTTGCCTGCATGCCTATGGGGCCATCAGTAACTTTAATTGGCTCAAGAAGGCCAGGAGTGGTGGGGGTCGAGTGGGGATCAGAATAAATTGAGAGCGAATGTCTAGTCTTAAGGGGACATTTATTACTCAGCTTGTTGATTTCTGCCATATGGAAAAGAAGAGCCCATTGTTGCCAGATTTTCTGACTCTCAAGGAAGTGGAAAAACTGGCTTTTTATGACATACTGCAATTTGTAATGTTGGCAACTAATTTTAAGAAGCTAAACACTGTGTTAGCCAAACAAAAAACACCTATAGATCAGGTGTGGCTCAAGAACCACTGGCTGACTGTCTCCGATTTAGAGGAACTCAGCATTTTATACCTGCAATCAGACAGACACCTTCTATGGCCGCACAGAGCAGACGTGAATGAAAACAAGGGGCCAGGGGAAGCGGCTGTGGCTCAATCAGTAGGGCTCCCGTTTACCATATGGGAGGCCCCGGGTTCGGTTCCCGGGGCCTCCTGGTGAGGGCAGGCCCGCCCGCACGGCGTGGTTAGCTGACCCAGCGAGCACAAGCAGCAAGGGGGGGATAAATGAATAAATAAATAAAATCTTTAAAAAAAAAAAAAAAACAAGGGGCCGACATCTCCATAAACTCTGGGGAGCAGAGACAGGGCCCAAACTCCTCGTCTCCCCCCTGGAAGAAGCCCCTGTCTAGGACCCTTGTGTTGCCCTGATTGAGTCGTCATTAAACCAAAAGCCCTAATCGTCATGACCACTTGAGACAAGGTGCTTCAGGAAACTCCAAGGAGAAAACGTCTTTTCTTCTCTTTCCTCTCCGTCTGGCAACTACGCGCTGTAGAATGGCGGCAGGTCGCTTGCTCTGCCCTCGGCCCGCACTTCTCTTGGCAGAATACATTTGAGTTGAGAATACCTGGTGCATTCAGCACAACTTGAAAAGTGATTTAGCCGTGAAAGAAGTCATCGGTGAAAAGACACTCCCTCTACAGCAAATCAGACCCAGTTTCCGATCAGCCCAATCCCCCCGCCTGAGTTTTCAACATTTCACCTAGTCCAAGCTGGTTACGATGGCTTTTACCAAAGAGGGCTGCTCAACTCTTCTTTACTACTTCTCTCCCAAACATGAAGCACAGATACCATCTCCCTGCCTCATCGTCATTCCCGCTACTCCAGCTGTCCTCAGGAAACACATTTGCACACACAATTCATTCACCAATTCCAAGAGTTAACAGGTGGAACAATCTAGCAAGAAACATGGCAGGGAATAAGAATTTGTATTTACTCTCTTTGGCCTCCCCACCCGTATCGAGCTCATTGTCAGGGGCTGAGCCCACAGTAGTTGCTCAGTAATGGCTGGCACATGTCCTTTAGCTCCATGCCTGCTTTTAGAAAAGAAGCAAACAGCAGCTGAGGAGGGAACGGGTGCTTACCAAGGATCAGCTAATCTCACCACACCCTGTAGGCAGGGTGCGACAGGTGTTCCGCAGACAAGGAAACAGAGGCACAAAGAGGTGCTGAAGCCATCTGGACAAAGGGCAGTTGGCGAGGCAGGAGGAAAAGTGTGTTCTAAATCCTGAGCCTCTGAATCCTGGTGCACCTACTTCCAGAGCGGCTACATATCATCCGGTGACCATGACAAAGATTTAATAACCTAACAAACGAAGTGCTCAATAAATATTAGCTGCATACCAGACACCTGATGCCATGAACTAATGTAATTCTTGCAGCAACTCTATAAGGCTCGACTGAGCAGTCTTCATCCTTAGGAAGATAAATAACTCGCCCAAGCAGTTATTAGTTAGTCTCAGAGGTTCTCAAGTAGGGGCTTTGGGGAAAGGTGGGGAAGGGGGAGAGGGACATATTTTGAGTTGTCACAATGCACTGGGGGGGACTGTTGACATTTTGTGGGCAAGTCGCAGGGACACTGAATATCTGCACCATGCAAGGCTTTTCCTATCCGCGTGCCAATAGCACCCCAGCTGGGAAACCCTGGTTTTTTAGCAAGGACAGAGCCAGAGTCTGAACCGGGGCACGCATGGTTGAGAGCTATTCTCTTCCCCGCCACCCCACACTGAGGTTTCAAAGCCCTTAGTAGTGTGACGTGGACTTCTTCCTGGTGGAACAGATGACTGTTAAGAACGTCTTATCGTCACTTAGGCATGTAGGGGAACAGATCTTGATCAGGAACAGAGCAACAGAGATTTAAGAAGTATCCCTGTGGTAAAACACTGAACTTTGTGCTGTGAGAAAGTCACTTTATTTTTTAAAGATAGAGGTTTCAAAGCCTACAATTTTATAGAAGAGATAGAAAAGTCACAGGATAAAGCAGATCACAAGTAACCCCAAGTGAAGAGTACGGATCATCTGTGTTCAAAGATCGACACCGCACAAGACTTTGTGACTCAAACGTTCCAAAAATTCCTCATGAAGAAGGCAGGACTGTAACTGGGCTTCAAAAGGCAGAGTTCAGTAGGGAAGGAGGAAAGGAAGAGGGACAACAAAGTCAAGTGTGCAGAGGAAAGAATCAGCTTGTCAACTTTAGGGACACTGAGACCATCCTCGAAAAAACTCAGGTTCTCTTTCAGAGCAGAGATGGATAAACCTAGAAAGACAGCTTACACAGGCTGGGGGAAGGATTCCCATTTATATCCAAGGAATCCAAACATTTCTTATAGGAATAGGAGACCGGATGGGCTGAGTGCAAGGAAAATAAAAGGGGTATTTTCAGGAATGAGCAGAATAGCCTGGGAGTGGGTGGGGGTGAGGGGTGAGTTAGAAGTTCTCTCAATAAATCTGCCAAGAATAAGAGCCTCCATGAGGTAGTAGCAATGGAAATAGCCACCAAGCCCTGCCAATTCTCTCTCTCAATACCCTTTTTGTGTTCGACTGGATTAGAAACCATGCTGGGGTTCTGAGAGTAAGGGCAGGGTTGAATCTCACTTCTTATTAAAGCATGTGATAATTAGAAGAATGATGGTCCTCCCTCTGATTTTAAAAATATTGAGCAAGGGGAGTTTAAATTAATCACAAAACATCCAGGTAGAAATGTCTAGGGGAATAGCAAAAGCTTGGTCAAATGACAGCCTTGTCATTCTCAGGCACAACTTTGCCCATCAGCTGGCTTTCAGGAGATGCAGCAGCAGGACCTTCCTATGTAATCTGTTACCTTGGTGGCTCCCAATGGAACGTGCCTCCTGATATCCATGCCCTCGTCTCGTACCCTGTCCCTGTGACTTGTTTTAACCAACTGAATGTGACAGTAGTGATGCTATGCCAGTTCTAGGCCTGAAGTTTAAGGAGCTCTGGTGCCCTCCGCTTTTATGTTCTTGGGAACCCTGAGTTGCCAGGTAGGAAGCCAGATTACCCTATGGGAGGGATCACGTGGAGGGACCTTATGGAGACAGAGAAGCCCCTAAATGATAAGGAAGAAGAGAGAGGCCCAGTATGCCAGCGACGTAGCTGAGTGAAGCCTCCTGAGTCGCCACAGCCAGACCAGCAGAAGTACCACCCAGCCCAGATCACAGAATCATGGTTAGATGAGTTCCGGGATGGTTTGTTACGCAGCAGTAGGTAACTGATACACCTCCACCAGGCCATCAGCTGTCCATACCAATAATCTGACCCTGCAAAGCTCTGTGCACAGCCAGGTATAGGTCTACCCTTGGTGACTGGAAGGGTGAACAAAAATAGCAGCAATAGAGAACCAATGCACCCACACATGTTGGCCTCAACCCACTGCTACCGAAGCTGGGCACACAGTTGGCATTTATGTTAACATTTGTAAAAGGGATATGTGGCAATGAATCTGATTTTAATAGACTCCAGAGAAGCCTATCCCAAGCTTACTTATTCCTGCAAACCTTTCCAGGGACTCATAACTTTCAACATCAGGAAATGTTCTCATAAATCTGACCCTACTCCTAGAGGCTCCTGAAGCCCATTTCCTCTTGTCTAGTATGGATGGATAACAGCTGGCCACGCTTTCAATGTTCGCCACCACTGTACCACCCTCAGCAGTAGAGCTCTCTCTTTCACCAGGAAAGGAGGCTCCAGCAGACTTGATTTTTCCAACCTTTCTTGGAGAGATGCTGGCTGAATTTCCAGGGCCCAGGGTATCCAGCCACCCGACCACCAAAACCGCAGGAACACTGAGTCTCGGCCTGGAACCAGGTGATTCTGTTCCTTTAGAGATGGAAGGATCTCATGGCCACCCAGCTGGGCTCTCTCATTCTACCAAAGAGGAGACTGACATGCAGAGAGAAGGATCTACCCCTATCTTTGGCTTCCTCGGCCAGGTGCCAGGCCTGCCCCTCGTGTGTGAGAAATACAGTGTGAGAAATACCAGCAGGCCTTATTCATCTACAGAAGGCCGGTTCTAGAGCAAGTGTTTCCCAACCATCTACTGTCAGGCTGGCTGCCTTGCCCAAGAGGCTTTATAAAATACAGATTCCCAGGCTTTCCTGCTGAAGACTGACTCAATGGACTGGAGTAGGGCTCGGGGGAAATTGTGCTTTTAAAAGAGCTCCATGAGTGACTTTGGTGCACACCGGGGCTTGGGACTATTAATCTAGAATATCTGGGGGATAGTGACCCCAACAGAGTACAATTCAAAAACATGAGCTAGTTCGTATTTATTAAGGGGACTCCATGTTCCAGGCACTCTCCTGAGGGCTTTGCACTTACAAACTGATTTAACCTGTGATGCTATCATTATGCCCACATTACAGAGGGGGAAACTGAGGCACAGAGCAGGTAAGTAGCTTGGCAAAAATCACAGCCCAAGTAAGTGGCTGAGCCAGGTTCAGAACCCAAGTGGTTTAGCTCCACCATGTACCTCATAACCAAGATGCTCACTCCCCCTTATCTAAACTGAAATTAAGTGCTTAGAAACACCCGTGAACTGTTTGACCAACGGCTTGGCTTCCTGGGGCAGTGTTTCTAAAAGCAGACACTTCCCAAGTCCTACAGAATATGAGTACGTTGCCCTGGGTGGAGGGGGTGCATGACAGGAGATGTTATGAATTAAATTTGGGAAACAGTGGGTTAAATCAAATTAAAACGGCTTTCTTTCTGCAGCATGTCTCAGGAACTTCAACAGCAAACATAAGCATATTAAATTCCAAGAGAGGAGAGCATTTTGCAACATTCTCCAAACATGTCGGTCTATGCAGAATCCTTTTTTCCAAGAGCATGGCGAGGATGCCAGAAATCTCCCTTTGGGAGACACAGGCCTAGGAGAGGGCTTCGCACACTTTGGGGCACGGGAGTCACCTGGGGAGCTTGTTAAAATGCCGATTCCAATTTCTCAGGTGGGGGGCACGCACCTGAGATTCTGCATCTCTTGCACGCTCCCAGCTGAGGCTGAGGCAGCTGCTCCGGGCACCACCCTTGCAGGGCGAGGACCCAGAGCACAGCACTGGCTGGCTTTGTTCTACGCCGCCTCCCAGGCCAGCCTCTCCCAGGATAACAGCCCTTATGCAGCTTTCCAGGCGGCTCTGGCCACTGCTGACCTCCTTAAGCTTGGAACTAGTCCATGCTTTGTAAGTTTCATCACAGGCCCTGGGGGCACCCAGACCCTCCAGGTCCTGTACCCCAACCCCTTCTCTCTGCCTTTATACGCACTGTGCCCTTGCCCTCCGAAGCCCTTTCGGAAGGGGGAGTCCACCGCGAAGGCAGCCTCGCTCCCTGGCTGCCCAAGGATGCTGGGCTCAGCGGCATGGAAGGGAGAGGAGGTGAAAGGAGGATAAGCAGTGAGCAAGGAGGCCCCACGAGGTCTTGTGACCGGCCGGGCCTCCCGGTGCCGCCAAGGTGGCAGTGCCAACACGCAGTACTGAAATACTTGGCCTGCCTCCGAAGCAAACACCCAATCCAAACAGCCCCTAGTGTGTCTCCGAAAAGACTGTGTAAATAAGTGGGGGGGGGGGGGGGAAGAAAAAATAAAAAACCAACTGGCCACAGATCCCGCTTTCAAATGCGTCGAAACAAAATAATCCCCCTCTCGCTCGCGCTCCCACCCGCTCGCTCTTTTTTTAAAATTTCCACTGGTGCCGAGGCGTCAGCGGAGCCTGGCTGGCGGCTTGTTAGGGCCTGCTGCCCTCCGGGCCGCACGCTCGCAGCCTACCTGTCCTGCATAGGAATGAAGCTGTCGCAGTTACATGATATGCCTGCACCGCAGGCCGGCGACACAGCTGCCGCTTGCAGAGTGGAGGGAACAGGGCAAAAGCTGCTTTCAGTGCTGCTAGAAAAGGCACCTAGGGCGGGCTACAGGGGAGCAGGACGGGGTGGCAAGCTGCACGGGAGATTGTCCAATTAACCTTGCTTTTTATAGGGTGGCCCGGTCCCCCAGCCCTAAGAATCATTCCTTGCATCCCAATGGCAACCCCATAAAATAGGAGGCTCCTGGCTTCCCAAATGGAGCTAGAAACATAGACCACAGCAGAAGGAACTCATCACGGAGAACCTCTCTCCAAGGGTGTCTACAGAGAAAGGGGCAACTTGCTTGTGGTTGGTTTCTGGGTTTGTGTCATGTTTTGAACTTTCTAGAGGCAGGGTGGGGCGAGGGGGGGGAGCACCGCATGAGTCATGCTCAGATCCGAGCCGACCTCCGTCTCCCTCTGCAAGTTGAAACAATTGAGTTGTCTTTCTCTTACTCTTGCCAATGCCTCTTACTCAATCCTGGATCAAAAGGGCGGCGGGGAGGTGGGGGGGATGGCCAGGAGGGGAATCCAGACAGTTCTCTGCCTCTTACATCAGGCCCAGCTGTTAGACTTGCCCTGCGGATGCACCAAACCAAAAGGGAGGTCGGGGCCAAGGCGGGCGCGGTGGGCGAGGGAGCCGTGACCCTGGTTTTCCCTGCCAAGCCGCAGGGGCGACGCTGGAGCACACCCTCCAGGTTCACCTCTGCCGTTCACGCCCGCTCACCATTTCCCTCCTACTCTTAGAAAGAGGGTTTTGAATCTACCCTGGATACAGCAGCCCAGTCCCCTGGTGGCACTTCACGGTGACGATTTATATTCACACAACTAAGAAGAGACCAGGCTTCGCCAGAGCCGCCGCGAGTGGCCAGGGCTGGGCAGGTAGAGACCCAGGTCAAGGACAAGGATGCTGGCTAGTCCTTAGGAAGCTCTCATTGATTTAAGGTAAATTTAAAATACTGCTGGGAAGAGCGGGTCTGAGGGTACCTAGGTCTGCCTGCAGGCAGAGCCAACACCTTACTCATTGCAGGCGTGCGCTTCCTTTTCACAATCTAAACAAAAAATCCTCTCCATTGACCGTTGACAGTCCCCTTGCTAGAGCGTCCAAGACCCAGCCCAGCATGCTAGAGGAGAACCATGAAAAATCAAACAAGGGAATGCCGGCTTTTTAGGAATGTAACCATTGCAGGAGATCCGATTTGCCCACCCGAGTTCCACGGCATCTGTCCCTTCAGATGATCCACACCTGGCAACACAAGCCATCACTCCCGAGTGGCCATTACGTACCCGCATTGTGCTCAGGACCTTCCAGGCATGAGTCTAATCCCCAGGACCACCCCATGAGGTGGAAGAAGCTACAATCCCATTGCACAGATGAGCAAATGGAGGCCTGGAGGATAAGCGACATGCCCAGATTACACAGTGACGGGGCGTGACATCGCTGTGGGGACCCCAGTGGCAGCATGCTGACCACGAGTCACCAGCTCCCTCCCTGACCTTGTGTCTCCTACCACATTGCCAGTTTCCACCTGGAAGTAAAGCTTCTTTTCTTCACCTTCTTTCACTAACAGACAGAAGTCCCTAAAGGCAGGGACCCGGTCTTCCTTACTCCAAACTGCCCTCAGCCTCTCACCCGGCACCATGTAAACAGCAGAGCCTTACACAACGTTTCTTGTTGAATGGATAAACAACTTGCAAGAGGGGAAAAGGCAACTCTATCTCTTCATTCAGATTTGCTGAGTACCTACTATGTGTCACTCACAGTGCTGGACAGAAGGACACAAGTGAGCAAGCAGAGGCCCTGGTCTCACAGGGCTACGGCTGGAGAAGGAGATCCAAGAAACCACAGGAATGAGCTGTGGTGGCACAGACCTGCTGGGCACATGCCAGGCCCCAGGAATCTAAGTGAGAAGCCGTCCCTGCCATCAAGGTGTTTACCAACTAAGGAAGGAAAGCAGGTCCCCGAGAAAGAGAGAGAAAAGCATTAAAAAGGGAAAAGAAGGTTCCGCTACCCCAAGGTTCCACAGAGGTCAAATAAGAAGTGACCTGGCTCAGTAAGTTCTTCTTTTATAAGAATTCTTCTTCTTCCTGTTTTATCTTACTCTGTGCCCAAGCAGTGAGAGAGTGAGCAAACATAACATAAAATGAAAATACAAGATGCCACCACACCCCACTAGAGTAGCTGAAATTTTAAAAGGTGACAGCAGCAAATGTTGATGAGGAGTGGAGCAACTGGAAGGCTCAGGCATCATTGGCGGGTCTGTGAATGGTCCAGCCACTTTAGAGAAACGTCTGGCAGTGTCTTATAAAACTATATGTTAATTCCACTCCTAGTTACTTACCTAGAGAAAGGAAAATAGAAGTCCACAAGAAGTCCTGCTCAAGAACATTCCCAGCAACTATATTCAAAACAGCTAAAAACTACATAGTGTTTTTTCACTCAAAAAACATTATACTGAGTGAAAGAAGATTTATACAAAGGAGTATACATATTGTTATGACACCACTGGTGTGAACTTCCTCCAAAATAGGCAAAACTAATCTAGAGAGAAAAAAGTCAGAAGAATAGGTGCGATTGGGGTGGGGGTGGGGTGAGGATGGACTGGGAAAGGGCACACGGAAACTTGCTGGGGTGCTGGAAGGGGTCTGTACCTATGGTACACTTGAGATCTGTGCCTCGCAGTATATGTAAATCTTACTGTGAAAGGAAAAAAAAAAAGACTGCAACCAAATATTGAACTTGAATTAATGACATGCATGCTGAAGTATCTGGAGAGAAGCACATCTACTAATTTCTGCAGGTCACTTTGAATGCATCAAAGAAAATGGGAAAGAGAGGTAGCCAGAAAACAGGCAGGCGAACAGGCAGGGTGTGTGAGGAAACAGTAACATGTTCACTTTGGAACCTAAGTGGGAGGCATATGGTGCTCACTCTAAAATTCTTTCAACTTTTCTGTTTACTTGTAAATTTTCATAATGAAATATTGGGGGGAGGGAATGAGAGCACATCCCAAACAACTTCACATGAAGAGAATTCCGTGGTGAGTTTTCAGAGCTGCTTGCACAAATCCTTGGGGTGTAGGTCAGGGAGATTTGGGGAGAGGGGAGGCCTTTGAGGCATTCAAGGTTGATTTAATAGCCACGGAGATAGAGATTCACTCTGGGGTCTGAGTTAAAACCAAAGTCAGAGCTGCCTGGGTCTGCATTCAGTTATCCTGAGCAAAATGTAATTTCCTGTTCCGCAGGATTAAGCACCTCTTAGACATGAAATACCTCTCATTAAATAGCATCTTGATGAGTTAAGTGCAAATGACTCAGAAACAAATGGATTAAATTTCTCAGCACACATACAGGCTTGAAGAAAGGAAAAGGAAAGGGAGAGGCAGACATCACCGGGTAGGGAAAGGATCTCTGTCTTAAACTGTGGACTAAAACCAACGTGGTGAGAAATATTTGATTGACTTGCTGATCTCCATCCCCTACACCAAGGGCTTCTTGGGCCCAGCTCTTTAATATTCCAATGACTTTGAAAAACATTTTTCCTCCTAGAAAGCACAGGGGAAAGGAAACGCTTTGAAGTCCTCCTCGTTATTTAATTATTCTTTTCAAAGGTAAGTCCGTATATTTTTACCCAATATTAAATAAACATTTTCTTAAAATCCTATGTTCAAAGCCTTTAGGCCTCTGAGTGTCAGTTGGGGATGTTTTTTGTGTTGTGTTCTGGAGGGTGAGATGAGGAAAGTGCTTCCTGTTGCCAAATGTTACAGAATCGCTAGGACGTTAGACCCGGGAATTCTAACCCGCCACTGTGCTACTGTGGACAGGCTCTAGTGGCCTTTCTTGAGTGGTAAGCAGTGGCCCTGCTGGGACGAGAACACAGGTGTGCTGGTTTCCAAGCCCAGTGCAGAGCACAACTCTCCCCGCAACAAAGTGTGGCTCAGACTCTGAGCTGTCGGGCCTGGGGCCCCCTTTCCTGCACAGATGAGCTTACTGAAAGATCTTTTGACCTCCCTGGACCTCGGCTCTCAGTGACGAAGCAGGGATGTTGACAGCCGCCATCTCCCCAGGGACACACGGACACTTCCCAAGCCCTGAGCGGTAAGGCAGGGCGAGGACACACGAAGTCAAAGCAACTTTATGAGAGGATTGGGCTAGGAAAAACTAAATCACACCTGTGAAGACTTTTTTTTTTTTAATGGCCTGATTTAGACAAAATATCTGCAAACACAACCCACAAAGATTATTTGGGCACCGGGCATGGTGCAGTGGGGTAGGGGTGGGAATGGCATAATGATGATGCTCAAATACTTAGTGTTTGAAACAGCCCATAAATTCTCAAGTGATTTAACAAATAAATATAATTCGCACTCTCCTCCTATCATAGAAGTGGCAACCATTAGCATAACGGTTTTCAGAAAAACCATTCAGGGTGGGGATACAGTCAACACCCAACAAGGGACTCTGTCAGGGGCAGAGTTCACCAGGCCGGCACCTGGGCTCTGGAGGCTACACTGCCTCGTTTATTTCTTGCAAGGGCCTTACGAGATCAGGATCTTTAAACCCAATTTACAGATTCAATTAAATAACTGAATTAAGTAATTGCCCGAGGCCACACAGCTGGTAAGTGATGGATTCAAACCCAGTTCTCTCTGATCCCAAAGCCTGTGCTCTTAATCACAGTCCCTCTTGGCTGCCAGGCTACCTGCAGAAGAATGGACTTGAACTCTGAAGGATGCATAAAGTTTGACAGAGAGATGGGCTGAAGTACCAGACCAAAAAAAAAAATTATATATTTTTTAAACCATAAAATAATATGCATTGCAAACTAGAATATTAAAATCATCTATAACCCCAGCACTCAGAGTTAACTTGTTAATCCTTTACTACATAACCTTCCGAAATTCTTAAATGTGTTGAAATGCTTTTTAAAAAACCAAGATCTTTTTATTTTGGACTAGTGTTACAGTGATAGAAAAGTTGCAAAGGTAGCACAGAGAAGTCCTGTTTCACCTTTCCCCAGCCTCCCCTAACATGAGCATCTTACATAACAATGGCACATTTGTCAAAACCTGGAGGAAATGAACCTAGAGACATTTCTGTCAACTTCACTACAGACTTTATCCCACCAATGTCTTTTTTCGTTTCCAGGATCCAATCCAAGATACTACATTATAATGCACGCATATATTTTTTAAACAGATTGATTTCATTCAACAATATATCTTGAACTTATCTCTCTATCAATAATTATAAATGTGTAGATTGCTTTCCACAGCTTCCTGGTAATCCACTCTATGCATGGGTGATGCCCTCCTACGGAAGGGCATTGCCACGGCTTTCATTTTTTTCACTGTTCCGTAAATGCAGGGTGGGTGAACCTATCCATACTGTGCAGGACTGTCCAATGAGGTCCTCAGAATAAATTTCTAGACGTGCATGAGTCGTGTGTCAAGAGTACATCCTTTGTGCTTTTGATTCGTTTGGTCACACTCTCTTCCAGAAAGCCTATACCAATCTGCCCTGCCACCAAGAGATTAGTAATTTTAATTTAGGTTCATTTTTAGCCAATGAAAGACTTACTTGGCAAATTAACCCCTTCATTGCCCTTGAAAGACTACCATGGGAATGGAAAGAGTTAAGGGTCTTTCAAGGCAGTCCTTTTTCCCAAACCAGACTGATTGGTTTAGAGAACCATCCGGAAGTTAAACCTTGGTTCTCTTACATTCAAGTTGCTCCCATTCTCCTCTCCAGGACTGGCAGACAAGCGATCTTTGAGTCTTTGGCATTTCAATCATGGAATTACTTTCGGGGTGCAGGGGCAACCCCCACCGAGTTTAATTTCCTTCTCATCTCTCTGTAATGTCGACTAAAACTCCCTGAAGGAAAAGCTTTGAGCAAGCTTGAGTAGTAATAGATGCAGCAGGAAGGACAAAAGGATTTGACAGTCAGCAAAGTTATGTGTCTTTTTTATGGCAAAAGGAATAGGGGAACGGGTAGAGATTACAAAACTGCTTGCATATCTAGAAATGGCTCCAACTGAGCTTGAACCAGGAACCCGTCCAGCATACTAACTTTGGCCATCATCTCTTTTCCAAAAGAAGCCCAGATTTTATTTTGAGATTCCTATTCTTCAATACAAAACACTGTCCCCATACTTAGAAACATACACTGTAAAAGGCTACACATTTGGGATGATATATTTGGGAGAAAAGGTGGCAGGCAAAGTTTAAAGAAACTGAGCGCTACCACACGCTGGGGAATTCTTAAGCACCAGCCTGGCGTGCAAAAAAGAAACAAACAGAAAAAAAAAAAAAAAAAACAAGCTACTGGTCAGAGGGAATGCTAGTCCATGCCAGGACTCAGCTTGAATTAGTACACAATAAAACCTCTTCAAGGGGGGAGATCTGCTTTACAGCAAGAGTATCTTCTCTAGAGGTAAAACAACAGGATTTAAAACAACAGGAAGTTGCGACTACTCTGGAAGAGAGCTGCAACGTGAAATATTTTCTTTGCCCCAGTGTTTGCAGTCTTGTCCCTCTGGTCAAGGCCACACCTTTGTGCCAGAAGGGACAAAGTCTTGGGGTGAAGGACGCTGGTCCCGTTACTCCAAGCAGAGCCATGGCTGTCAGCTCAGCCTAGCTGTCCCCCTGACCGGTAGAACCCATTTCACTTTTGAATTCTGCCCAGAAACCACAGCAGGATCTGCCGAGGGAAGAGAACAATCCAATTGGTTATACAGACCCAGCACGCACCCAGAGGACGTTCATGCATGCCTCTTCCTGCATGGCCCTGGCCTTGAGCCTGCTTAGGGGGGAGACAACAACAGGCTCCAAAGCAGCGGCTCGTCACCTTTTTTTGTTCCACGGACCCCTTTGCCAGTCAGGTGAAAACCACAGACCCCTTACTAAGTCCACACTATACTGTGTATTATTTCATAAATATATCACACCTGCACCAACACGTCCCCGCTAGAATAATGCTTTTTTGAATTTCAGTTCAAGCCCACGGACCCCTTGTTAAGAACCCCTGCTCTAAAGCAAGGGGGCATTTTCTCTCATTAGCTGATAAAGTATTATGGCAAGGACAGGGGGAGCAAGTTGCTGAAAAAGCCTTAGCAACTGGAGCAGTTATTCCATTCAGTGTCTTCCAAGGTAAAGCAAACCTATTTCTGCTATAGGACCCTTGTTAGGTCTATTTAGAGATCTTTGCCATTTAGGTAAATCTTAAATCGAAATCCAAGCTATCGCCAGATTAGACCGTATAGCTCTCCTTGTGTGAATATACAGACAGGAGCTTTATCGTGAAGCGGAATTTAAGAAAACGGACACGTATGTGAGGGTTTACCAGAACCCCGAGCTGTAAGCAATATCCCCTCAGTGTGTGTGTGTGTTTGTTTTCTTTTAATTGTGAATAGTTAGTTATGCATGCTCTGTAACACAAACTGTACAAGAGGGCGGCTAGAGGGATGGACCTTCCTGCTGTAAATAAAACGTGCTGCTGGAATCCAATGAAACTTGCCACCAATTAAGCCCGACATTTAGAAATAACTGTAGGGTTGTTGAGCTGCACAGCACAAGACAAACCTCTTAGAGCTGGGACTCCAACTAGCACAGCTGGTGGAAGGAGAGGAGGGAACCAGGGAGAGCAGAAAACTTGTTGCAAGCCCCTCCAGAGCCTGGATTACAGAGCCTGGAGCCAGGACTCAAGCTCGGGCGGTCCGGCCCAGGACACAGGCTCGGAGGATAAGCAAAGCCACACAATTTCTGCTCTCTGGGACTTGGATTCAAGCCCACGTAGGTTGTAGGCTGGGGGTGTGAGAATTGGCTTAGGAGCACCTGCTGGAAGGAAGAGGGCAGAGGACTCCAGATGCTCCTTCCCTCTCCATGTCTCCACGTCAGAGAACCCAGGGGGCGTGATTTAAGGACAGCTGCTCGCAGCTGCCCCCACCACACAAAGGTCACAAATGGCCTTCCTGTCTTCGTATCACCTGTGATCCCCACCTTTATATGTTTCTTTGGATGTGTCTGGAAAAAAGTCAGAATGCTTTCGGCCCCTCGCCATTGGCTGGGTTGCTTCATCCAGTCTACTTTCCTAGCTGGGATCAGTTCTATAAGTTCATGGGGTTAGATACATTAACCCACACCTTCTGGAACATTCCTCCCTCTCCCTTTAGCTCCTCAAAGGTTCCCCTGCAGCATGAGCCTGGGGTGGATGCCACATTTTCCATCCTAGGAAAGAAAAGGCAAAGAGAAATTTTGGAACATGGGGCACTTCAGGGGAGAAATTCAGGGATGGTCACAATCCTTAAAGTAACATGAGAGAGTTTTGTGCTCCCTAAAGCCAGGCAGAGGGGAACCAGGAGAGAAATCACAGGTGTGGGCACCTATTCCAGGGGCCGACTCACAGTTTGTCCTTGCCCCCTCCACCCTCCCAGAGGCCAAGAAGAAGCACTGAACTCCTAGGTCCCTCTGTCTAGCCCTCCTTCCTTACCTACCTGGAGGTGAGTGGTGAGAGGAGGGAATGGGACAGTCCAGTCCTATGCAGTTCTGGGCAGTGGCCTGTGCTGACCACCCAATCCTTCCAACTGCAATAAACAGACGGCATGAGTTGGGTGGGGGGCCGTGACACGCACTGCTAAGGGCTCTTGCCCCCCTCTCAAGAGGGAGCTGAACTTGGCCGCCCACGTTCAAAGGGCTTTATCTACATGCATCCAGCCAAGGGAGGAACCAGAGCCTGCTAGACGGCAGAAAGGTCAACTGCAGGAGCTTTGGGGTCACTCACTCATTTCTGTATGTAACAATTAAAGAGCCCACGCAATGCCAGGTATCAGACACGCAATGCAGAAAAAAACAGGTCCAACAGCCACCCATGTAATGGATGAACTGAGACGAGCCCGCCAAGGGACGGGAACACAGGTGTAACCCCCTGGCTGACAAGGGACTTGGCCGATGAGGCTAGAGATGGAAACTGAAGAAGACATTGTTGGTCTGCTCTTGACTTTGGGTGAGTCACTTACTCTTTCTAATCCTCACTTTCCTCATTTGTAAAACGGGCCCAATCACAAGGCCACTTACCCACGGTTCTTAAGAGGTAGTAGCGATGCATTTACGGACGGAGCTAGTGAAAATCTCAGTAAGTGTTGGCTTATGTTCCTAGAAGGATCCCTTGGAATGAAGAGACTGTGTCTAAGACCCCTGAACTGGCCCCCGAGTCTCCCTTAGCAACGCTGCGGAGACCCACACTCATCCTTTCCCCGAAAGGACAGACTGGGCTTCCCGAATCTCAGTAGATCCTGATAGAGTCCCACCCTTTGCCCTTCCCTCATCGAGCCCATTCCAGCAAGGCCCTCTACCCACTCCTGTTATTTCGGGCCTGGGTCTCTTTAAGCAGCCGCTGCCAACGCTGCTGCGGGGGATTCTTGGTGACTCAGCCCTGGCCCCAAACGAGCTGGATGCCCTATCGCTCAGCCAGGATATGGCTCAAAGCCCACAAGCTGCTGCGAGGAGACAAAGCTGCTCTTTCTGGGCTTCTGAAGCTCCCTCCCCTTCCATTTCACAGGCATCGCATAGTGGCAGCCGCCATCCCCGAGATGGACAGAGGCTGCAGCCCACTGGCGGCTTGGAGGCAAAACCACCACCCACCTCGACCCCAGAAGCTGGCACAAGCTCAGCACTGAAGAGAAATCGGGCAGCGGGTTTCCGCTTCCTTTCACTCTCGTTTAAGGCGGCTTATCTGCCCGTAGACAAACCTTTGCTTGTTTTCTCCTAGCTTAGGGGGCAGGACCAAGGACTGGCAAAGTAAGGGGATCAAGCCTCGTGCAAATCTGGTCGCCCCGGAAAGCTCAGGAGTCCCACTTGAATCTTACTTGGCCTTTGTCCACCCTATTTCCAAGCAACACGACACTAAATCCATCAGAACGTTATCAGAGTCAGTGGACTGGAAGGGACTGGAGATCCCCCTGGCTCAAACTCCCTGCACCAAAGAGCGAAGGGAGGCCAAGGCAGAAAGGAAAAGGAGGCATGTTCTCTTCCCAGAGCCCACAGCCCCCCGAGACTCCTCTTACTGGCAAAGAAAATGAAGCCCACCCTCCAGAAGTCCACTCTCCACGAGGCCCCAGACGGCAGCCAAGACCAGGCAGCTCACGCAAGTGCGTCCTCAACACAACCGCTCTCCCCTTTCCACGGTGGAGGCGGTTTCCAGGGAAGAGCTCACACAGCCAAGGCCAGCAGCAGCAAATGATGACAAGTCTATCTGTCCTCCGAAATGCAGATTATCTCCGCTAGCTCAGCTCTTCTCTCTGGTTAGTAGCGTCCTGAAAATATACCTGCAAAGACCGAGCAACTGTTACTCATCCCTCCAAAGCAGATTTTGTTTAAAAAGTTAACCTTCACCTCTCTTTATCTTTCTCCCTGGGACCACTTTCTAATCATGTCTGAAACAATTTCATCTCAAGGGTTGAATATCAAGGGTTGCCCTCCCTGTTACTCAAATCTGTCACAGTGCTCCAAATCTGATTCCTGGGGTTATTTTAGGAGGGAGTATTGCATGTTAAAAGGATGAATGTTACCGTATGTAAATTATACCTCAATAAGCCTGACTTTAGAAAAAGCCTCCAGGGTCACCCTTCCTAGCGAAAAACAAGCACACACGCACCACACACACACACAATATTAGGGAGAAAAGAAGGAAAGTAACATCTTTTTGCTTGACTGAAGTGTGGCACTTTTTTTTTTAATTAAAAATAAAAAGCTACCTCCTTTGGAAAACAAAAGTGGGTTCAGTTCCAAAGGCCAAGCCAAGCAACTGACTCATCCTACCGAGGATCCCACTGCCGGAAGATGTCCACCCGTCCTGCCCAGCTTGGATGAAAGGCCCACGGGGCACTGGCCAGCAGTGGGAACCGCAGCCGGCTGCGGGCAATGGCAAGGAGCGCCCACTCCCTCTCTTCACAACACAAGACACACGCAGGCCAGGGGCAAATGAGTCATAAGCGTGCCACGAACAAAGACACAACGCACTCACAACAGCCAGGAACGGAACCTGACGCCCTGTGCCCACCCCCCCAAGCTCCCCCACATGTTGCTTTGTGCTCCTACGCATAGTAGGTGTAGAGTTAGGGGAGTTCTAGAGCTTCACTGAACCTGGGGCAGGCCGAACAGAAAAGGGGGGCATGTGAACTCTTTCACACCTCCTGGACTCCGCTTGCGGCACTCGAGATTAATGGCAGCTGTGTCACCAATCAAGAGTTGGGAATAGCCTTAGTCCCTGGAGAAACTCCAAAACTGATGCGGCAAAAGAAAAAAGAAAGAAAAGAAATAAGAAAATTATATTGCTTACTTGGTATAAGCAAGTTTTCTCTTGGTCACAGATCAAACCTTCATCTGAGTTTGGAGCCTTTCCAAATCCTAGATACCAGCAAATGCATCTAAAGCCTTGTGCACTTTCCAGAAGTTGCCAAAACTCTGGAATGGCAAAGGTTGATGGGGGTGGAGGGGGCAGCACTGATTTTCTTCTTATCCTATATTTTATTAACAATAACCAATTCCCATCCAAGTCCTAACTGTCAGGCACCACACAAAGTGATGTTCAGGTATGAGGACACTCGGTCCTCGTAGTGCTGAAGGACGGGCATGGCCATACGCATTTTACAGGTGAGGAAACTGAGGGCGCACAGCGAGGTGATGGCAGAGCTGAGACTCAAGCTACTATCTGACTCCAGAGGCCACACCCCTAACTTTGTTAGACTGACTCTGATTGAAAAATGAAGGGCCTTTATATGCTGAGCCCAAGTGTCCAAAAAGGGCTCCCATCCAGAGGATGGAACGATGGTAGCACGTGGCCAGAAGAAGCGTGGCCGAAACGGAGGGTCTGTAAGTTTCAATCAAAGTCAAAATGAGCTCCCCAAGCAGGCAGTACGAATTCTCCACTGAATGGAGCCATCGAAGGCGCAAGCAAGACATCGCCGACCACCTCACGTGTGCTCGGCCACTGCCCCACGGTCCCTTGGAGGGGCCCCCACCCTGCACAGAAGACAGAAGTAAGGCTTCAAAGACTCCCCGAGCTCATTCAATGAAGCAGGAGCCCAAAGCATGGAGCCAGCTCTCCCCAAGGCTCCATCTGGCCTCTAAACGACATCTAAGACCTTTAAATTTATAAACTCGGTGTTTAAAGAAAGTGTGGAGGGGCAGAGAGGGAGGGAAGAAGACATGAAGGCAGCCGGGCAGACAGAGTGCTGGCTCATTCCATGCACGCTGGGTAGCAGGGAGCAGCGGGGGAGGTTCCCCCCCACCACCACCACCCCCGTCCCCCCGCTCCCGCCCCCATGGCCTCTGCCCACCCACAGCCATCATGGTTACTTTCTTGGAGCTGGCAGCCTAGTGTCCTTGATTGGGATCATAGAGTCGACAACAATTTATCTGAACTGAACAAACAAGGTAGCCGTTAATGGAGGAACTCGGGACAATATTTAATAACTCGGGGGTGGGGGAAGCATTGCAGGATGGAGAAGGGCAGGTGAGGGAAGGGCTCGGAAGGCAGGCGGAAAACTCAAGGGGAAATTCCGTGGTGGGGGGAAGATAAAAGGGAGCTGTAAAGCAATTTTGACAGGTTAACAGACAGGTAATATTCCAGCAGTGTTTACTTAACCAGGCTAGCACTCCAAGCACGGCGATTAAGCTGAGGCACGAGAGCCTCTGCAGCTAAGGGCTTCACAGAAACAAACATCTAGTCAGAGAAAACCAAATAACAGCCAGTCACATTCTGGCAGCCGCTCCCCCAGCTTGGAAGCCACCCGGAGATGCTTCCTTGAGACAGATCCGTAGCGACAGCTCCCGGGGGGAAGGGTACGTGGCAGGGGCCCGCAGCCTGGTTAAAGGGGGGGTCTGCTTCCAACAGCTCCTCGGAACCAGTGGGGCCGGGATGACCAAGGTGACATCCCCCTCACTCTTCCCACTTTAAGGCAGACCAGTTCTGAGATTCTTAGTTCTGGAGAGAGGATCTTGCTGGTTCCAGCTGCTAGCCCAGGTGTGGTGGCTCGGGACGTTTAGCCAGCCACGAGATTCATGCCAGCTCCAAATCCCCATCTGCCCACCCCGACTCAAACCCCCGCCCTGCCATCTCCCCGCTCCAAGACACCGGACACGTTTCTTAACCTCTCCGGGCCTCAATTTCCTCATCTATTAAGTGGCACAGTGATTCTCCAAGGTGGTCAAAGTAGAACATGAATATATTAACTGTTGTTTGTTCTACATTAACATGACTGATGTAAAGATGAATGATGCACATTCAATGAATAACTAGATCACTGAGGAATAAATAATGTGAGGATTAAATAAAGCCGAGGGAAGCGGCTGTGGCTCAATCAGTAGGGCTCCCGTTTACCATATGGGAGGCCCCGGGTTCGGTTCCCGGGGCCTCCTGGTGAAGGCAAGCCTGCCCGCACGGTGTGGTTAGCTGACCCAGCGAGCACAAGCAGCAAGGGGGGGATAAATGAATAAATAAATAAAATCTTTAAAAAATAAATAAATAAATAAGTAAAGCCGAATGCCTGGCATAGTCGTACTCAGTAAATGCACATTTCCTTCTACTACCACATACTCGCCCAAATTCCGAATGCCATCTTCCACAGACCTGGGCCATAGACAGGAGGGTGCTTAATTTAAACCATGTGTAGAGGACCTTACATCTCTACCCATGCTCTCACAGAATGGGAAGAAAGCTCCATATGGGGTCCCAAAGAGACGTCGTGCTGGCTTAGGTACCAGGGTGAAGCGCTCCAAGACACCCCCAGCTGTCTGAGAACCTGGCAGCCACTCGAAGTGGCTGGGTACGGTTCCCCGTTGCTGTACTTCTCGGAGAACGTAAGAGTCTTCAAAGCCGTTGAACCAGCACACAAGGGGTGCCAAGATTCTGACTTCATTTCCTACAAGGCTCCCTGGCCTCTGTTACAGGACACTATTTTGAGGTTAGATTATATATTTTTAGGTTATTTGGAAAATCATTGTGGCTTTAAATAATAAAAGTCTGAGTGGCATGTGTCAGACCCGATTACCATGAATCTGCCAAGCAGCATTTTCTTTCCTTTTTTTTCATTTTTAAAAGTGCAATGAAGTAAGTGTTACCCAGAAAGGTCTGTAAGAGTCTGCAGGGTTGTGTATTAAACACTCCCCTGAAACTGGTCCCAAAGGCTTGCACCAGAGACCTAGCTACAGGCCCAAGGCAGTATGCTCAAAGGGCTGAGCTGGCAAATACCTCCAAAAACACTGGGGAGGAATCAGAGATTCTTGGGAAGAACAACAGGGGCATCTGGTCAACCTCTGCTCTTTCAATGACAGGGAAGCAATGGCCCAAAGAAGGACTTGCCACAGTTTCACAAGTAACTTACAGGGAAGCCAGAACAACCGTCAAGACTCCCTGAGGCTTCATACAGCATTTTCCAAAGTACACTGTGTGGGCCTTTCATTTCTTCTTTTCCTATGACTTCAAGCAGCAAATCAATGAGTTTCAATTCCTGCTGTACCAGCCAAGAGATCAGCCTTTGTTCCACATGAATCTCTGCCCCACTTCTTTATTTGTAGCATGCAATAACTATCACTACTCGGGAAAGTGCATCTTTCATAACCATCTCTTAGTTATCCACCATATAAGCCTTACCCAGCATGGAACTGGTGGTTTAGGAAATACCTGTGGCCATGGCACTTTCATCTTGAGGGGAAGGGGGCCATCTGCCACATGAACTTGGAATGCCTGGGTACCAAGACGGCTTCTTCAGAGAGCAGAGACCCTTGGACCAAATATCTACCAAAAGCCATGACCCTAATCTGTGATCTCCACCAAGCCCCGAGTAGTGATAATTCATTGATAATCCCGTTTGATAGGGGAGAATATGAAGGCACGGAAAGGCTGTGTGTGTCCAAGACCCTGAGGCAAATATCTGTGAGCATCAAGAAAACACCTGGCCTCCTATCCAAAGCGAAGCACAGTTGTTGAGAATCAAACTCACATTATTTTTTAGTGAGAAAACAAAGTCTGAACCAGTTATAATAATCTCTTGTTAAGATTTCACAGAAAACTTCTTATTCCTCAAAAGTTTGATCAACATACATTTAATGTTTGAATTTTTTGTCACTCTCTCATTAGGACTTTAATTTAGTGCCTAGCACAAAGAAAGCTGTCAATGAATAAGTGAATGAATTTGGAAGGTATACCTTTTGCAGAAAACTATGAGATAAATAAATGCCTGTAACATAACCACATACTTTATTATATACAGCAAGAGACTTAAGATGAGTTGGGAGTTCATTGACACCAATGGAAAATCCACTTCCCAAGGTTCCAGGCTTTGAACCATCTCTCCCCATCAACACCATTGTGGTATAGAGTGCTGGATCTTCCTTCCCGAGTTTCCAAGGAAAAAACCAAGGAGCAGAGGCAATGAAAAACCTCCCCAGACACTCAAGATGAATTTATAGGAAAGCTTAGGACTCAGCTTGTTTGTCTTCCAGGGTATTTTTCTGTTCTCTTGAAATGATATTTTAGAGTCTTAAATCTTTCAAAAAATATATCTTACACATCACCCCAAAAGCCTTCAGACCACACTACCTTAGGGGACAGTGAGATGACCCCACATCTCATCAGTCCTGTGGACAACACATGCCTAAACCACGTCACCATCCATGGCCTTTAAGCCAAGGCTCAATGATCCTAATTGCTTTTCTGGAAATCTAGGAAAGGGGACTTGCCAAATGAGAGAAGTTTTAGACCATGCCTCAAAGCTTTCTGTGCGGCGAACACTGGAAATGGGGTGCCTTGCGGCATATCTCCCCAGAGAATCCAGCTTCACACTTGCATGCGTCTGTGTCCCCACCTGAAACACTGGAAGTACACCTAGAAGCCCCCGACAAGACAGTGGGTATGAAAGTGCCTCCTGGCGAATACAGGAGCTGCTCAAAACAGGGAAAACTAAGAAGAATCTGGGTCCATGATCCACTTTGCATGAGAAAACTCCAAGTCTGAAAAGTAACTGAATGTTTAACTACCTTCTCCCCAGCGGGGCAAGAAGCAGGAAGGAGACTCACTCAACTGGCTTCATCTCAAAGCCATGGCATCTATCACTCCATCCTTTACACCCAAACACGAGACAAGGAGCCTTGAGAGGCATCAAGGGCTCCCAGGAAGCCTCCCCAGCAGCGAGACCATATTCTTGGGGGGACCTAAAAGCATTCCATCTGCCAACTGCCAGGCGGCTCACTAAAAAGCAGGCTGCAGGTCTAGAAACAAAGAGACTTGCTAAAATCGGAAAGGACTGATACAACTTAATCATCCCAAGTCCAAAAATCTGCCACTCTTAAAAGGAGGACGAGAATGAAATTGAAAAATCAAGAAGGCAAAACAACCAAGCAGGTAGAGACTTCTAGCATGAGATAAGACTTCCAGCAGGAGACCTGGCTTCCCGGTCGGAGGAGAGGCAGGAGTTTTCTCCCACTAGGAAAGCAGGAGTTCTCTCGAGAGGAATACATATCTTTACCCCTTTTCTGTAAAGTTTGCTCCAAGAAAAAGAAAACTTGTTTAACCAGAGATACAGGATAGAAAGGGCAGTTGGCTCTTAAAACTCGGGTCATAAATGTGCTCGAAGGTTGTTTTTACCCTTAAAGGAAATAAAATTTATGGTTTGTCAGATAAGTAGAAAGGAAAACCCTCCGGATGGAAACAATGCCAGATAAAAGTCTACAAATGAATAAAAAGCTTTCTTAAAATAAGGTGTCTATATATTTCAGGGGAGAAAAATGTTTCATAGGATCCACCAAGCTTCATTTTTAATGCAAACCAAACCTAGAAACACCTTGGCAAGAAGATATCCCTTCTTTCTTTGTTGCGTTGGACTGTCTGTTGATCATTTAAACTGCAAGAGGGTAACCTCTCCCTTCGGAGGCATTAAAAATCACCACAGAGTGGTTACCTCTGGGTATGGGGGTAGTGACTAGGAAGTGACATGGTGGAACCTTCTGGGATTCTGGAAATATTCTCTATACAGATCTGGAGGATGATTACATGAGTGTGTGTGTGTGTGTGTGTGTGTATATATATATATAGTGTGTTTGTGTATATATATAGTATGTATGTGTGTGTGTAAAAATTAACTGAGGTGTACACTAATGATTTATGTATTTTACAATTTTTCTTTGGTTTGTGTATACTTTATACATACACATGGGTTTTTTAAGTCACTGCAAGGTTTATATTAGTCCCAACTAAAAGCCAAGTCATTTGTTGAAAAGGGCCCCAATCAACTAGAAATTTCATTCACCCAAGCTCCTACCTCCCCTCTCCTGAACTCACAGCACCGTCATCTGGAGAAAGGAGAATGATCGAAACTCAATTCAAACAGCGTATTTCCTGGTTGGATGGTTTTTGCAAGAAAGTAGATTGACATGAATGACAAAAGTAACTATAGATTCTCACCAACCACGCTTTCCCCAAATCATGCTGAAATGAATCATTCTAGACTTTTTACAAAGATATCCTCTTCTTCATTGTGTTCATGGAACATTCCCTTTCCAACATGGTAGCCTTCAAATATCAAATTCAACGGGTATTCTTGCCTCGGTCTCCACTTGTACAGGCGACTCATTCATTCAACATGCAATAGGCATTGAATATCCCCACGATGACAATGATTTCTTACATGATATGCTTTTTCAGACACCCCACCCCCAAACACACTGTTCTGAATACCCTCCTCCAAATATACTCCAAGTGACAGGACCCCAAAACAAACCACCTACCCATACTATGCTCCTGTGGCCTGAGCAGAGTTTGACTCTTACTCCTCACAGCCTGGACGTTGTGATTCTATTCACGCAGCCTGATATTCTAATCACATCAGTGACCCCGAAAGCACCAACCTTTCCTCTCTTGTGCAATTCATATTTTACGACAAACGTAGGGCTTAACACTGCTAAGTTTCTTCTTGCTAGTTTCAGCCTATAGTTCCCGCCCCTTGGGGTCCTCCCAGCTTGATGCCTTCTCTCTCTAGGTTAACTGTGCCAGTCTTCATCCAAGCCGCGTGCCAAGAGCTACTGCAGACTCCCACGCAGCTCAAAACCAGCCCACGCTCTGCACATCCGGGGGTGGCAAGCACCCCTAAACATCTCCATCCGTGACCCCACTGTTTGCTCTCTCATCCACGAGCACAGTCTCGAAATCAGGATGCTTGTCTACAGCATCTCCCGGATTCACTAAGCCTCAAGAACTATCCAAAGAGCGAGCAAGGTAAGCATCCCATCAGCATTACCACCATCCTCCTGGAATACAACTGACTTTCCTCCTTCCCTCCTCCTCCTTGCTCCCACTGGTCCTGCTCATTTTCCCTCTGGCAAATGTAAAGCTTTCATTTCTGCAGTCACCATCCTTCTGCTTTGGATCATCACAAGCATATGGTGTTTGATTAAAACACAGATCCCCAGGTGTGGTTCCTGGTCAACTGAAACCTTTGGGGTGAGCCTCGGAGTCCATGCTATGAATACGGGCTTCTGCAGAAAGTGACAGGGCCTGGGACACGTGGGAGGAGGCTGCCGCTGGCTGGTGCAGCCCGCCAAGCCCCACTGGTGTCCTTGAGCCTCCTTTGTTTCCCACCTATCCATCCGATGCCCAGCTCCCCAGTTGCTCTCCTGCTCCTTTCTTCATGACATCATTTCCCTGCTTTGGTCACCTAGAGCCTTCCTGGTGCCTGAGCCAACAGACCCTAACTCTTCTGCCTGGTACTCCATCTTCCCCCACCTTCCTGACCTCGCCTGGTCCCTAAGTGGTCCTCCCAGTCCATCTCACCTGGGAGGTGCCCCCGTCATTATCACCTCCATACCCACCTATAGGAGGGCTCAGGCTCGGCAAGAAAGGAGCACGATGAAGAATGCACCGGGCTGCTGTCATTCAGGGCCTACGTGGCTCTCCTCCTGCTCCATTCCATTTCTCAGCGCCCCAAATATCATCCACACCTGCTGTGCTTCTTCAGCCCAAAGACCCGGGTCTCTTATTTGGCCTCCCATGACTTCTTTCTTTGCCTCCTCCCTCCCCAATCCCAACACAGGTTTCCCCTGCTCTCCTTGGGTCCACTCAGACCCCAGGACAACCCTCTCCTCTGAGGTTATGGCCTGGAGCTTTCCAGCAGCCACCACATGTTGCCCCTGTCCCCATGCCTCATCCGTGGACTCCTTCCTCCTTGAAAGCTGATCCAGTCCCTTCCAGCCATCCCCTCCCTCTGTAGTGACCCCTCCCTCTGTGGCTCTCCTCTACTCACCTGCATACTGTCACTTCTGGCACCATCTATGTGCTCCGACCATGCCCTAAAATCATCACAGTGACCATGATAACAGTAGCTGATATATGCTGAGTGCAGACACTGTTTTAAGTGTTACATAGTTGTTAACTCATTTAATCTTTAAAAATTATGCTGCAATTACTTTTTAGTCTACCCATTTTATAGACAAGAAAACTGAGGCACAGAGGGGCTAAGTAACTTACCTAAGGGCACACAGCTAATGTCCAGACTGTAAACTCCTTGAGGGGTATGTGTGAATGTGTGTGTGTGTGTGTTCTATCTCAGAGTATCTTCTATAATATTGCATTCAATAGGAGTTTACTCAGCTTCTCTTCCAGTATGCATCCCTATTCTGGGGAGGGAAAAGAACAGCAGAGAGATGGGGGTTGGCAGTGTGCTGCCCTGAGTTACCATCCCAGCTCTGCCGCTGGCGCTTTGCCGGCCCTCCCTGGATGAGATGACCCACTTTGTGTGTTGTCCTGAGCCTGAGCCC
>JAKSZT010054478.1:13191090-13288019 GCA_026826555.1 Tolypeutes matacus
ACATAGGCCCTGGTACACACACCCAGGCCCAGGTACACACACACAGGCTCAGGTACACAGATGGGCCCAGGTACAAACACACACATGCCCAGGTCCACACACAGGCCGAGGTACAAACACACAGGTCCTGGTATACACACAGGCCCAGGTACACACCCAGGCCAGGTACACACACACAGGCTCAGGTACACACACACAGGCCCAGGTACAAACACACAGACCCAGGTACACACACACAGGCTCAGGTACACACACACAGACCCAGGTACACACACACAGGCCCAGGTACACACACACAGGCCCAGGTACAAACACACAGACCCAGGTACACACACACACACACAGGCCCAGGTACACACACATAGGCTCAGGTATACACACACAGGTCCTGGTACACACACAGGCCCAGGTACAAACACACACAGACCCAGGTACACATACACAGGCCCAGGGAGACACACACACTCAGGCCAAGGTACACACACATAGGCCCTGGTACACACATCCACAGGCCCAGGTACACAGACACACACACACCCCCACCCGAAGAGAGGAGGAAAAGCAAGGCTTATTTGCCCATCGGTATAGTCTAGTTAAAGATAATCTGTTCACTGTTTATAAACAAACAGAATCTATTAATCTTCACATTTTAAATTCTAGAATCAGCCCTAAAAGCAAACATCAAGTTGATTTAACCAACTTTCAAAATCACAAAAATAAATGCAGATAATTCTAGGAGGCTTTTTCCCTTTGCTAGTTATTACGCTATGAACTTAGAACATGGAGGGCAAACAAAACAGAGTAACACGTGGCCTCCAAAACCAGTTCCCAAAGTAGCCTAGCCGTCTGAACCCATCCCCTTTGCCTCCACTCCCTCTATTTAGGAATCAGCTTCTACATAACACACTGAGAGACCGTTTTGCCTGTCAGGAGGTCCTGCACTGTATTCAGATAAAGTCACGAGGGTGGGAGAGGGGCAGAGAAAAGATTCCTAATGATTTGATTCTGTGGACCAAAAGGCAACAGGACAGAGAGGCCAAGGCAGACACCAGATTAGATTATCATTGTCCTTTAACTAGCTGAAAATTCCGCAGGAAAAAATCCTGCCGTTGATGTGATGCTTCAAGCAACCCTCTCTCTAGACACTTGTTTCTTTTTCCATTTTGATTATCTTCCAGTACATCTCTTTCTCACTCCCTTCTCTCTTCCTCCACCCACACAGGCAGTTCATGAAAAATCTGGGGCACACGGTGTAAGAACGCAGCATGCAAGAGTGTTGCAGCTCAGAAGCTGCCCAGACGGAGGGAGTCTCTTTTGAGCACAGAAAGAGGCGGGCTGGCAGAAATGGAAAATGTTCTCTTGCTGGAACGGTTTTTGCCTGCTCCCACCATCCAACCGACGGGAAGGACCCCTCTCCGTAACTTCTTGAAGGGTGCCGAGGTTTGGGACGAGAGCACAGCCGAAAACACAGCGAGCAGAGTCACCGAAATGCCATCAACTCGCTGTGGAATAGGATGTAAAATTCCCAGGAATTTTGAAAATGAATAAAGGAGACTCCCCAGAAATTTCCAGGCTGCAAAGAAACGTCCATGCCAAACCTCTAGATCTGCCAGGAGTATCAGTTCATTTCTGGGTCTATAACCTCCCAGGGGTGTTTTGATGTTAAAATTGGAAAAGTATTTAAAGGAAGAGAATGATTTATGTATCTTGGTTATAATCTCACCCTTAGCCTTCTCTCATGGGACCACCCACTCTAACCTTCCCCACAACCTCAGAGGGGAATCAAGCCCCCTAAAAGACACTTAGATACATGGCTGAATGCCTTCTGAGGGGCTATTAGCCTAAACTCAGGGCATATAAGAACAGAGAAGGCATGGAAATCAATTTAAAAGACAAGCACCCTTCGAACAGCAAAACATATAGATTATCCATAATAATTCCATTTCTCTAAAACTCAAATTTCAGCCATCCGTCAATCCATACTAAATTACAATAACTCCCAAACAGAACACATCAGTTCAAAACAACATATTAATACGAACATATTCAAAATAATATCCAAAGTTTCACAAGGGCAATATTTATGTAAAGCTTTCCTTTGCCAACAGTCATCATAAATGTTCTCTCTTTATCATGAAGAAATACATTAAAGATATGAAAAGAAAACAGGAAATCACTGGGTAGGAGCAAGAAGGAAATGATGTTCTTGGTTACTAGAAAGATAATAATAGCTGGTATTCTGGGACCTTCCTTCTGTGCATTGAGTTATGCATTTTATACGCACTGCCTTATGTTCTCTTCCTCCACACCTGTGAGGGACATACAACAATTAGGCCTGCTTTACAGAAACGGAAACTGAGGCTCTGAATGGTAGACTAATCGTAATGGCAGCATGGAAGGTAGAATGAATGTAGCGGAAAAGATAAAGGGAGACGAGTTGCAACAGCCTAAGAAATAAATGACCTGGATCCGAGCTAAGGAAATTGCAGGTGACAAGGCTGGACAGTATCTAAATGCTGGGGGTGAGAGGAAAAACAAGACTTATGGAGGAGATGCTTCTCCTTGGACAGGATTAGAGAAGAGGGCTAGTGATGCCGTTTCAGAGCCACCGAGCTCGAGGAACCCCGGGACATCCAGGCAGAGAGTTCTAGCAGGCTCTCGTGGTACCCCACAGGCCTTGTGTGTCAATACAGAGCTCACCGCTTATCAAAATGAATCAGCCTACGTCATTCTAGTTTTCACTTTCTCAGGAATTTTTCCTACCAACAGGCCTGAAAACAAATGTAACAAAACAATGCCTCTGCCCCCAAGATGGGCTCTGGAAAGAACAAGCCCTAAAGTCACGCCATAACGCTACAATATCCTCATCCAACGTCACAGACACACAAAGGCAGGATTTCTCCAACCCCATCAACTTCACTGCCTTTAAAGAAGAAAACAAACAAAAAAGAAAGCAGATTTCAAGCAGAAACCCAACCGAAGAGGCCTAGGGCAGTCAATGCCTGCTCCCTCGGCTTCGTCTGAAGGAAATCTCGGATGGGTGCAAACTGGCAAAGTCAGGGCAGCCTCCTCCTCCCTGTCTGCAGAGAAGGGGCTAAAAAACCATGTACACAGGCTGACACCAGCATGGCTCTCAGGCTTCCAAAGCCCCGTTACCGAATCAGGTCAACTTGAACCAACCTTTCCTATAAAAGAACCAAAACCCACTTTACAATTTGCACAAGCGGATTCTGCACAAAGGCTTCCTGGTGGGACCATCTGAGGACCATGGGATGCCCACCAAATAAAGGACCTGATGGCCCCACAGAAAAGGAGACCACTAAAACCTCCTCCACTTTGAAAGGCAGTAAAACTCCATGTGAAATGCCAAGCTAGAGCATGGATTCAGTTTCATCCCAAGTCAGATAATGTCCCGCCCACGTGCAAATGAGGGACAGTAAATGCCCATGACCAGCTACTCCCCCGGCTACACCTCATAAAGACAATAGGGCTCCCCAACTACAAATGCAGCTCTCTTCCAGTAAAAAAGGGGGTATTTAGACAGCACTCCAACTCTTCTGTCCTATCTATCTTGTCCTCCTGCATGCTCACCAAAAGTTTATAATCTCACTAACTGGTAGAGACAGCCACTTTCACCAATTAGTCCATTTGATCCCCAACATTCCCCAGTCTCCTTTGATGGTACAGCATCTAGTTGTGTTGCTAGCAATTCTCCCACCTCCCCTACTACAATGTTCAGATGAAGGTGACATGGACGGTAGGCCCTCCATCAGCCTGGGTGCCTGAAGCACAGCCTCCCTCCACCCCCCCAACCTAGAGTAGGCATGCAACACAAATGAGAAAGAGATGTTGGTTGTTTCAAACCATTGAGATTTGGGACTGTTTGTTACCACAGCATAGCTTAACCTATTCTGACTAATACGCTCACCATCTAAGGCCCTTGAGAGAGACTTCTTCCCTCGTTCTGTCTCTTGTAAAGGAAGAGCCTGGGGGGTCGGATGTGGCTCAACTGGTTGGGCGTCCGTCTCCCATATGGAGGGACCCGGGTTCGATCCCTAGGACCTCCCGGTAAAAAAAAAAAAAAAAAAAGGAAGAGCCTGCATTCAAGGCTCTTCCTAATCTGTCCTTGACTTAACGGGCAGTCAAGTCTCTGTGCTTCTGCACATGCTGTTCCTTCTGAGATGCTCTTCCCCTCTCCTCCACCCTGCTGCACTCTGTGAACACCTCTTATCCTTGAAGGGCCATCAAATGACCCCTGTGATGCCTTCCCACTGGCCAAAGACAGAGAAAGTCACAAATTCCTCAGTGCATCCCTAGAAAGCCACTCTTCTCTTCAACCACTTATCACACGCTATTGTCACTACGTGTTCACGAGTCCACCTACCCACCACTCGGGGACTGCTCTTGAGGCCTTTTATCTACATGTATCTCTGTATCCCCAGCAGGTAGCAAGGTGCCAGGCTAATGTGACAGGCTTAACAAATATTTGTTGAACAAATTAACAAATGAATGCATTTCTCCCATGAAGATCTACAGATAAGAGAGAGCTCAGAGATTTTTTTGAAAAACAGAACACATATCAAGATGATCCCAGGGCCCATCTCAACCCAGGGCAGTCCAAGGGGACTGATGTTTAGCCTGCAATTTACTTCGACAAATCCTCTGCTGTCCATTTTGCCCAGGAAAAGAGTTGCTTTGCATTTCACTCTTCTTACAATTTTCAGAAACTGAGTCAGAGAGGATCTCAGGAAGGGGGAGAAGGACAATGCCCAGAGGGCTCGAGCCCATTCCCCTATCTTCAAACCGGACTACATTCTCCTAAGGCCGAGCAGGTTCATCTTGGTCTCACTTCTATCAGTCCAAGGAAAGAGATTCTCGACCCACACCTGAACCAGGAGAACAAGCCCTTGCCTGCATGAGAGGAACCCCAGACGAGTCAGCAGGCTGCGAGAAGGTCGTATCGTGTTCAAAACAAAGACAGCGTCCTTTCATCTCTGCTATGTCCAGAGATGAACGGATTCAGATGTGTGCAGGCGGCTCTCGGATAGGGCTTGTATCTCAGGCATCGTCCTGCTTGGTAGTCCTAATAGGGATGCCGAGACCTCAGAGCCAGCCAGCCAGAGCACGTAGCTGTCCAGCTGGTTCTCCAAGGGCTGCGGACCACAGAGGTCACATATCAGGAGATCACAGGCTCCTCCCTCCTCTTTGTTCAGAGAGGTCTTCCTCCCCGCCACCCCTCCCCCATTGTTCCCAGGCAGCCTTAGGGAGCAGGGCAGGGGGGCTGTTTGTGTCAGCCTGATGGGGCCTCAACAGCTGGAGAGGGGTCATATGGGGGTAGAAAACAAGTCAGTGATTCCATTTATTTGAGCCTTGTCCTTGAGGGTCACCCCCTACCCTCTCCTGGTGCAACCTCCACTCCAGTTAATTCCTATTGGGTGGGGTTTTTTACATACCTCTAGGCCTCAGTATCCCATGGGAGGCCATGGAGAAGAGCAGAAAGCAGACTTAGCACCTGCAGGGGCAGGCAGACCTGCGTCGGATTCCCAGCTCTATCACCAGAAGCTGTGTGACCTAAGCCAAGCTGCTTAACCTCTCTGAATCTACACCTTCATTCAAAAAATACAAATACTACCTACCTTCCAAAATTGTTAGAGGTGCTGAGGATTCATTCTCCAGCCCTTCCTCATGTATCCAGTGAATGGAAGCTATGACTGACAGTATCTACACCTGCTTTTTGATTATGAGCTCCCAAAAGGCAGAAGCTTCTCAGATCTATATGAAGGGCTGGTCTCAGCACATGATTGTCACAAGCAGCATTACTGCCCTACCTGCAAGGTGACACACAGGTCCTGCCTGTGACAGTCCAGCAAACACAGTGTGAGGCTCAACCTTGCCACCCCAGACAGAGGTCAATGCCAACACCCACCTGCAGCCATTTCCATCAGGCTTTCCAAAACTATTGCCATCGAGTTATTTCTAGAGCTCAAAGAACTGGCCGGCGTCTCCTGTCCCAGCAAATGCTTAGGTCCCCAGTATCACAAAAAATCAAAACGACAACGACGACACTTCCTGAGGTCAGTCACCCTGTGGGAACGTCCGGGAAATGTGGAGTCCACCTAAGTGTATTCTCCAGATACCTGTACCTTGGCTGGATAACGGGGGGAAAGGGGTCATCTCCATCAGCCCGGGGGCCGCTTCTGGCTTTTCACAGGCAATGACAACACCCCCTCAACCCAGATCTATTCCTTTAGCCTGTGAGGGGGTGTGCGTGTGTGTGAAGGTCTCCCCACAATGTACCCATTCACTTGCAGGTATACTGAGTTCCCGTGCTTTGTGCTAAGAACAGACAGACACCTGGATTAGCAAATCTCCTGGGGACAAGACCTATGTACAGAGGGTAGCTAGGCTTTAAAAGGAAACAGCAGCATCGAGGAAAACAGACGACCCCGGCAAACAATCGTCACCGAAAATTCCCTTAATGCCACCCTAACAAAGTGGGGCAGCCACGTTTGCTCTTTGCCAGCCTTGCTCAGGCCGCCACCCAGAGCCACCGTTCACCACCACCCTGGCCCTCTTCAAAACCGTTCAACGATTAGACTTTAATGGAAACTCATTTTCACTCAAGTGTCGCCTCAGGCATTGCCTTGTTAAGCTTCTTCCCCCTAAGTGTAGAATGAAAGGATTTTTCTTCTTTAAAGGAATCAGAGGGACCCCAGCAGCATCCAAACACAGGTCACATAGGTGGGGGAGCCCCAGTCTCTTCCCCTCCTGCGCCCACTCCTCTCCCAGCGCGGCTTTGTCTGAGTGCATCGCCTTTATCTGATGCCCTGGATCACGTCTTCCAGCTCCAAGAGTTCTTTCTACCTCCTGCAGTAGGATTCTTCGCACTCACTCACACACACAAGTGCACGCACACACGTGTCCTTGAAAGGCTTGTTTCCACTGGTAGAGAAAAGACGTGGACACTGTTTTGTTCATGTCTTGTGACCATGAGTGTGAAGATTCATTACTAAACACAAAACTACAGGGCTGGCTACTGCACAGTTTCTCCGAAGGGAAATGCATCCATGACTTCAAGTGGAGGAGATCCATGAAGCTCTAACCAGAGGTCCGTGGACAAGGGGTGGGAGGAATTGCCACTTTGTGGGACAAGGCTAGGCGGGGAGGAGAGGAGGGGTGGGGGGGGGCGACCATTTAGCAAAGCAGTTAAGCGTCGGGCTCCTGGACTCACGTCCTCCTTCTATGCTTGAGAGCTGCGTGACTGTGGGCTCAGTCCCCAAGACGGCGAGTGTGACAACACCTGCGTCGAGGATCAAGTAGGATAATCCAGGCAAAGCCCTTAGCTCCGTGTTTTCTGGCTCGTGGAAAGCATTCAGTAGCTGTCAGCTTTTAAGAATTCACCATCCATTATCTGCACTGGCCTCCACACCAGCCCTATGGACTAGACAGTATTGGCTCCATTTTACAGAGAAAGAAACGGATGCTTTGGGAAGTCCTGTGATTTGCCCAAGACCACAAAGCTAGAAAGGCACAAAGTCAGGGAGCAAGCCCGGGAGGGTCGGGCTGCAAAGCACTGCTCCCACCAGGCCACTCTGCCCCACGGCCACCTCGGGTGGCCCGGAGGACCTGAATGGGGATGTCCCTTACACCCTGGCAACCGCAGCAGCTCTGCTTCCATTGTCCCTCTCCCTTGCAGTTCTTTCCAGAGTCCCGAGAAGCCACCCCAACCCTGGTGCCTCCAGGAGGCAATCTGGCAGTATGGTGGGAGATTAGCAGCAGCAGGGAGAAAAAAAAAAACAGAAAAGAAAGTTTCCCTTTTCCCAGAGTTGGGAGACCCACCGCCCTGGACAAAGCTGGGAGGAGAGGAGAACTCCAGCCTTGCCTCTGCACCCTGCCCGCACTGCTCCCGGTGGGAGGGCAAGTTTGCTGAGTCCTGTATTTTGTTGCCGTAAGTCTTGCCACTTTGACACTCAGGCCTCCGGAAAGCAGTCAGCTCAAGTGCCACACTACTGTCCCCAGAGGGAAGGCAGACCCGGGCCAGGCAGCCTGACCCCCCTCCCCACGCACTGCCCGTTTGCATCTGTCCTGGGGTGCTCCAGAGGGACAAGGACCTGATTCGGAGACCCCTGAGCCTTGTCTCTCGGTCCCACAGACCCCAAGCAGCCAGGGAAGACTCTGACCTAAACTCTGATTCCAGAGGGGAAGGGGCCTAGAGGAGGGGGGTGGGGGGGATTCTCTGCCCACCACTCCAGACCCCCGATGAAGTGCTGGGAAAAGGGAACTAGTAGGTTCTGGGAGTGAACCTCAAAGCTCAGAGGCCTGAATTGGGGACCCTGCTCTAAGTCTCCCTGAGAACTGCTGATTTGCAATGGGGCGGCTCACTTTGCAAAATGAATCTGGGCAACCATAGTCTTCAAAAATAATCACATCTGCCCAATTTCACTCTCCCCAGATGCCACAACTCAGCCATCCTCTTCGAAACGTCCAAGTCACAGCTTCAATGAGATCTTTTAACACAGAAACCTAGCTGAGAGAATTCTGCATGCAAAACTTCAAAACTGGACCAACTTGCGTGGGACTTTCAAAAGCCAGATTGCCAAGGAGAAATGTTCTTGGTGTATTAGATTAAAACAAACAAACAAATAACAACAACAAAAAAACGGGCAACCAAACCAAATGAATAAACGATGCAATCTGGGCGTAGGGCAGGTATATCTGTACAGTGACAACAAACCCTGCAATGAGAGACGTGAGTATCAAAGGTATTTCTGGGTGAAACATCATGGAGCTCTTCATTTTCTTCTATTTTTCAGTATTTTATAAAAGTTCATTGCACAGTATTTGGAATTGGATAAAAAGTTCATTTTTGAAAAGTCCCTCCGTTTCCCTTGTTCATTTTCTTCATCTGTATTCCATTTTTGCAAACTTACCCCTACAGTCTCCTCTCCCAAACACAACCTCTAGGAATGATCTTTGGAAGCAAAATTCGAGTTAAGGGAAAGTCTGAAAAGAGGAAACAGACCAGACCAGCTATTTCTCCCCCAAAATCAGGGCTGAGATTAAATTAAAATCCAATCCTTTAGCATGCCCCAGCCTTGGTTATCTGACCTGGGCAAGGAGCTACGGGTAAGACTGCGGAACTGTGGTCCAGGCAACGAAAACAAATCAAAACAAAAAGCAAGAAAGGCAGAAGGGAAGATGTTTTAAAAAGAATATAAAGGCGTTACGTGGAAGGAGCCTCTGCGTGGCCTACGGGTGGGGCAGCAACACCCGCTGCGTCCGCGGGCAAGGGTCCCTGGGCAGCGGCCCTGTGCGCCCGGCGCTCGGTGGAGCCACAGCGCCATCAAGCGGCCGTTCGGGGTACGGCCGCGCAGGGACGGGCTCTGGCCAGAGGAAGGGGTCCAGGGTTCCCAGCCTCGACTGGCCCGCGGGGGAGGGTCTGAGCTGGGCAAGGGCCTGCAGAGCTGTCGCTGCAGGTCCTGGGGCAGGAGCCTGTGGACCGACACGAGCTGTCAGGGCGTGCGACACAACCCGGGGCTGGCCTGGAATTGGCGGCCAGAGAGGGTGCTCAGGAGGCCAGAGCCACCCGCTCCTGCTGGGTTGAAAAAGGCCTGGACGGGCTCAAAGGGAGCTCTGGGGAGCAGCAGACTGCCGGAGTCTCACAGGCGTCAGGGCACGGGCTGCTGACGGGGACACACATTCACACACCAGTTAGCAGGTATGAGGCCCATTTGGTTCCTGAATTCCAGCAGTCCAGGTCTGCAGCTTGGTCGCCACCCACAGCCCCCTCCCACCCCAGGGCGCACACCCTGAGGCACATCTCTCCAGGGAGATACCCCATGTACCTCCCAGGGCAGAATCTTGTCACAAATCACGGAGTAACTCAAGAGATGGATATATGCTCTGTGTCCACACACCACTGAGGAAACCCAAGATACAAAATTAAAAATAAAAATCCTTAGACTGCCACCTAGAAATGTACACGTTAAAAAGAACCGAATAACAGGCGATCACGAGAAAGGCACACCATTTTATTTCATCTCCGCATGGGAAGATTATGGGATCGGCTGCTTCTCTAGTTTTTGTTTTACAGAAAAGGAAATGGAAGTGCCCAGAGGTTAAATAACTTGCCCAAGGTCATGCAGCTGGTGACTGGCAAAACGAGGCTTGGATCCCGGAGCTTGGGAGCTAACTGCCCTTCAATCCCATCTCTCCATCCCTCCCCCTACTCCCTGCCGCCCCTCCAAGAGTGGATCCAGGTTTTATGAGACCTGAAGCTTATATTTTTTTTTAAAAGGGAGGGGCAACTTCTTAAGAAAAATAATGAAGTTATAAATGCACAGCTCAGTGCAGGGCTTCATTTTCCCCAGGGCAGCTCCACCTCTGCGCTCCCCCTCCCTTTGCAGCCAACTCCCCTGAAACCCCTCTGCAAGCACCTCTCTGCTCCCCCCTCCCAGCCCCTGCTCAGCCTCAGCAATTTCCCTCCAAGCCGAGCTCAGCACAGAAACTGCCCTGGGTAAAGGTCACAGTCACACCCCACCGCCAAGGACAGTGGCTTCTTTGCAGGCCTCTCCTCCTGCAGGGGTCTGCACCATGGACTTCTCTCCCTCCTGCACATGCTCTCTTCTCCCTGCCCCGCATCCCCTGGGTTTCCTCTCATCCCTCTGCACGCTCTTCCTTTGCGTTCCTCCCCACTGGATCTTCTCTTGCCTGCTCTTTAGATTCCAGGTGTGTGTGGCACAGGAAAGGGAGCAGCCTCAGAACCAGACAGACCGGAAGTTTCATCCCGGACTCCTGGTTAAGAGCGGGGTAGCCACTGGCAAACTCGTTGGCCTATGAGAGGCCATTTTCTCTCCCATGTAATTGGGGTGAGTCAAGTTATTTGAAAGACTGAATGGGGTAACAGATGGAACAGGCATAGTAGGCTGCACACTGCAGGGCTCCGTGGCCAGTGGCAGCCTTGTCAGCCCTGCTGTCCAGTCCACCTGGGCGCTAGATTGGCAGTCCCCGTGCCTGTAGCATCATCTCAGCTGGCGACAGGCTGAGGAGCTCAGCTGGTCTACAAGGGCTCTTCCCACCACCTTCAAGCCCGCCCCACCCCCACCTTTGCCAGGTTCCCTCTGGCACCTCTGCCTATTCAGCACTGAGGCAAGAAACCCAGGAGCCATCCTTGCGTCCATCAAGAATCTCCCCAGCCCACGCTCCCCTCTCCAGCTTGTGTCCAGGCTCTCCCGATCGCTCCCCTGGACCTCTGAGCAGCCTCCCACGACTGAGGGCTCTCTGCCCTGCCCAGCCCATCCTCCTCACTGGAAGGAAGAGTGGGCTTCCTCAAAGGCATCTCAGATCGAGCTGTTTCTCTGCTGAAAACCCTGTGATCCATCGCTATAAAGTTCGATGATCAGACCCCTGTTGCCCAGGTGCCCACTTCCTCTCCCCCCACAGGGCCACCTGCATGATTGTCTCAGACACCTCCAGCTTCCTGCATTCCCCAAACATGTCACCAGGCACCCTCTCCTCTCTGTGCATGCACATGCACTAACCCACCAGGTGGACTGCTTCCCCCTTTTCTCTGCCAATCACCTTCGAAGCTCAGCTTGAATGTCACCTCCTCTTGGAAGCCCTCCAGGATGCCCCCTCACAACAGGGCCAAGTTATCTGTGCATCCTGCGCATACCCCTATTGTAGCACTATTTGAACCCAATGGTGTCAGTCTCCCAGGCTAAATGGTGAGCTCTTTGAAGGCACAGACATCTTGAAAGGCAGGAGAGCACAATGGTCAAGGGTGGCTTCTGGAGCCAGACACTCTGGGGACAAACTCCAACCCCACCTCTCCCTTACCAGCTGTGGGTGATATCACAGCACCTCTCTCTGCTTCTGCTTTCTCATCTGTACAGTGGGACAATGACGGGATCACCCTTAGGAGGCATTAGGGAGGCTGAAATGGCTGACAACAGTGCTGGCCCAGCATAAACCAATGCTGGCCGAGAGAAACATGCATGCTATGAGCCACATAAGTAATTTTAAATTTTCTAGTAGCCATGTTAAAAAGCTAGAGAGAAAGAGGTGACATTCATTTGAATAACAGATTTTATTTAACCTGATATATACCAAATCTTACCATTTCAACATGGGATCAATAGTTTTAAGATTATTAATGGGCTATTTCACACTATTTTTTGTACTAAATCTTTGCAATCCTGTGTCTATTTTACACGTAACAGTGCATCTTAATGCAAACTAGCCACGTGGGTTTGGCTCGGGGCTGACATACTGGGCAGTTGTAAGCACTCACTGAATGCCATCTATTAATTTCTGACCACTCAGTGGGAGAATGAATGAAGCTACCCACCTGGGGTTAGAAGGGTGTGATAGGAACAAGCATGCACACAGAGGAGCTGAGGCCAATCAGGGAAGTTCCCAGAAACGGGCTGTGCCTTGACCTCATCACAGCTGGGAAAGAAAAATGTAATCCAGACAGGAGTTATTACTGTATATTCTTTATTATTATCTTGATTTTTTTTCCTTCTGATTTTTAAAAGAAATTAAAATCAAAACATCTTTGTGGATTCCTAAAAAGATTTCACAGAAACTATGAGATAATAAATATTATTGTTTTACGCTGCTAAGCTTGGAGTTACTTGTTACGCAGCATTAAATAACTAATATAACAAGTAAAATACTAACAGTGCCTGGTACATAGGAGGCACACAATACTTGCTGAACAAGTGAATGAAAAAATAAAAGGAAATTCAAACTCTAAGGTGCCTCCTGTGCTTAATGGGTATTTTGGCTCTGACCAGGTGAGGTCACTCCTGGGTGGGAGACCCTGATCAAGGTTGGCATAGAAGGAAAATGTGCTTATTTCAACCTGTGTCAACTTACTTTCCTACACAAAGTAGATCCCCACAAGCACTATAAAATCCCTGTAAGTCCTCCAGAGGCTACAGCCCCTTTCTTCAAGCCCAGAGTTTCAGGGTGGGGAGCATCCACCCCTCCCCTTCCCCCGATTCTCATTCCATCTCCTTGTAGTGTGGACAGTGTTTGTTTGTTTTGTTTTTTTAATTTTTTTAAATTTTTTTTTATTTTACCGGGAGGTCCCGGGGATCGAACCCAGGTCCCTCCATATGGGAGACGGACGCCCAACCAGTTGAGCCACATCCGTCCCCCTGGACAGTGTTTTAATTCCTGGTCTACACAGCAAGGTGGTCCCTCCCGCTTCTGTGTACACACATTCCTTATGCCTGGCTGACACTTCACCCTCACCCAGTGATTTTATTAACCCATTTAAATATCTGCCTCTCCTGCCAGCATGAGCTGAGCATGAAACAGAAGGATTGCGTTATTCACCTTTGCACCCCAAGGCCCGGCATGGCACTCTGGAAGGGAATTAAACATTGACCGAATATTAATTCTGTGTACTCTCTGCGCTGATACTTTTATTTGTGAGGACACAGAGCGCTAACAAATGTTTCAGCACCATAGCAATCATCCAGTCCTCCCTAAGAAGCAGGTGTCATTCCTTCCACTACATGGATGACTTACACAATTTGCCCACCGTCAGTGCATCCTACCCAAAACATGTTTATCCGATGGCAAACATGCATGAGCCTTATTTTAAGACAAGCAAAAGGCAAACACCCAGTGCCCGGGCTGGCCGAGCGGCATCCCGTGAACACGGACACCAAGACTAATTCCACCCGTCGGCTCGCCCCAGCCTCCGTGGGAGAGGTGGTCCATGGTGGCGGTGCAGGGGTGAGGGCGTGGATGGAGGCAGGCGGCCTGCGACTGAATCCCAGCTCCTCTACTCACCAGCTCTGTGGCCTTCAGAGGCGATCGGACTTCTCTCGACCTCAGTTTCCTCAAACTACAATGAGGACAGTGCTGCCTACTTTGCGGCAACACTGCAAGGATTAAATGAGCCCATACAACAGGAGCCTCCTAAGCTGACCCCCCTCCTGGTGTTCACATCCCCTGCAGTCTGGGCTGGACCTTGTGACTTGTATCTAACATATGGAATATGGCGAAAGTGATGGGATATCACTTTTGAGATTGGGTAGCAAACGGCTGTGACTTTCATCTTGCTGCGCTACTCCCCACCTCGCTCGCTCTTGCTTGCCCGCTTTGATGGCGCCAGCTGCCACCATGTGGTCTGCCTAGAGAGAGGCCCAAGTGGCAAGGAACTGACGCCCTCAATCCAATAGACTGCAAGGAACCAAATCTGGCCTACAAACATTGAGAGAGCGTGGAAGGGGAGCCAGCCCCAGGTGAGCCCAGAGGTCAGTGGCGCCTTGGGGGAAACCCTGAGCAGAGGACCCAGATTCCTGCCCCTCGGGAACTGTGAGATAATAAATGCTGCTGTTTTAAGCTTCTACATTTGGGGTTATTTGTTACGCAGCATTAGATAACTAACCCAACAAGTGAAGTGCTAAAAACGGTGACCGGTACATAGTAGGTACTCAAATATCTGCTCACTGAGTGAATAAAAAGAACAAAAGAATATCAAATTCTAAGGTTACGACTTTCCCCTTCAAATCTCCTAGCAGATTTAAGTTAAGAATTGCATAAATAACGGCCTCTCTGCCAGATCTGAAGAGCTCCCAGCATTGAGATCAGTCCACCAGGCTGCCACTTCCCTGGTTTAGCAGCTCAGCCCCGCTGCACCATTCCCACAGCCCCCAGGGCTCCAGGCCCCTCCTACTCCTTATCCCTTTAGAGAATGGGTGCAGGTAAATCCTCCCCAAATGCCCCTGTCCAAACTCTCTTAAATGCCTCCCAATACCAACGAGATCAAGGCAAAACCATAACTCCGCACACGAGGTGCCCCCAAAACTGGCATCTTCACCTCCCTGCCCAGCCTTGCTCCTCTCCCCACCCCCTCTGGAAGATGAATCCCCAGGGTCAGCCAAGCAGGTCCCTTTACTGCCCCTGGGCGGCTCAATGTGCTCCACTCTCCAGCTTTGTTTCTGTCCTTCAGCAACAGCCACCAGTGACTCTGCCAAGCACTTCTCATCCTCATCTCCTTTAAATCTGTTGTTTGGACCTTTTTATTGAGGAATGACTCGCCAAGCACACACGCCATAAATGCACGCACACATCATGCAGACCGAGATGCGGGACGGCTCCAGCACCCAGAAGGCTCCCTCGGGCCCCCTCTTGTTAGACCCCTCCAAGAGCAGAGTCTTCTGCCCCCCACCCCCACCCCCATAGATTAGTCTTGCAGGTCCTTGAACTTCCAATGACTGGAATCAAACAGAACACACTACTTATTCCTGACTTTTCACTCTGCACAGCACGTCTGTGAGAGTCGCCCACGCAGCTGCAGCTGTTTTTCTTTACTACGGTGGAGTGTTCCAGTGCGGCCCCTCATGCACACCACGGAGCAGAAACTATTCTGCCCAATTAGCAGACGTAGAAATCCAGGCTCCGAAAGATGAAGATGACCGACTCGGGAACCCACCCACGTCCACACGCTGGCAGGTGGCCTGGCACCGATGGAAGTCCACGCTGGCCAGTGCAGCCCTGGAGCTCTGAAGCAGCTCCACAGGCACAAGACTGAACTAACCAAGACTCTCCCTCCAGAGCCTCCGCGGCTGGGTAAGTCCCCAGTCAGGAAGAGGCCGACTCTTGGAGACTGAGGGCACCTCCATCCACTCTCGAACCCCAGTTCACAGGCCACAAAGAGCACGAATAAAAACGCAGCCTCTTGGATGCTTTGACACCAGGAAACGAGTTGCCACGGCAAGAGTCTCCAAGCTGAAACTTGGAGACGGCTGAAAAGTGAGTTGGTCTCGGATGTACACGCCCACTCTCTGTTCTACCAGATCCATCCTGTCAGCCAAAAGCCAGGCCAGGTCCGATTCTGATAGAGCTGGGACCGAGGAGGCCAATTCCCAGACCCTGGAGAATGGCAAGTCGCTGGAGTGAGGCCTCTCGCCCCCTCGGGATTTCCCTTGCCCTGTGGTGGTGGAGCCACCATTTACTGCTGGGGGTGCTGGGGGGGGGGTGGCGGGGAGAAGGAGGGATGAAGGGATGGGGTCCTCCCAGGGTGCTGCTGGGATGCTCTGGAAACCTGGGGCTGAAAGGAGATCAGTCCCGCCAGGCCCGGCCATGCCTGTGGAGGAAGTCCTGAGCAGTTCGGCCTACAGTCTTCCTCAGCAGAGAGGTGGGCCCGGCCGCTGTCCACCTCACACACTCTCAGGGCTGGGGAGCGGAAAGGAGCCCTGTGTGCAGCTGCAGCATCCACCTCGCCAGGGCAGGGGCCAGCGCTCTGTGGAGGATGAGGCTGGGGCAGGAGGAGGGGCAGCGACGTGTCCAAAGGCCCCCTCGATCGGGCAGTGCCAAGATCTCCATCCCGGTCCCTGCTGCTCCTCCCGAATGAGTCAGTGACAGTCCCAACCTCTGCAAAGGGTGCTGGTGTCACGTGACAGCCACAAAGCCTAGCTCCCGCTACCCCAAAAGGCCCCACCGAGTCCAAATCCAAGCAATCGGGCAAGCTCGTTATTACAGGCATAAAAAACTAAAGTGAATAGAAATGATAAGGGGCTATTCACCCGACACCCCAAAACCAGAACTAGGAGATAGCCCCGAAAGCTTGGAAAGAATTATTTCACGAGGAAGACAAGGAAAAGGGAGCTTTCATCGTAAGTACTTACGAGCCCATACTGACATAGTAAATGCCTATTCATAAATAAATGGGGAGAAGGGACCAATTCTGCAGAAGAATCCCAAATAATATCAAATGATTATTCATAAATAAATGGGAGGGAAAACAATGATAAATAAATAAAGAACAAGAAAACAATAAATAATAAATAAATAAATAAATAAATAAATAAATAAATAAATAAATAAAATTTAAAAAAAAAACTAAAAAATAAATAAATAAATAAGTAACTAAATGGGGAGAAGGGACCAATTCTGCAGAAGAATCCCAAATAATATATGTAGATGCTCCCCTCTAGGGAAAGGCCCTTAATTCCCCCTTCCCCCACTGAGTGCAGGCTGGGCTCGGCGACTCTCTTCTAAGGGGAAACAGCAAAATTATGTGAGAAACAAGGCAACACCACTAGTGACAAGTGTACCCCCAAAAAATGTGATGAGAAAGGCACCTCACCTCTGTGGTTTCCTTCCCCAAACCCCAGTCGAAGTGTGAGAAACCATCAAACTCACAATGAAGGACATTCTGTAGAATACCTGACCTGCGCTCTTCAAATGTGTCAAGGTCATGAAAAACAAGCAAAGGCTGAGAAAGCATCACAACCAGAGAAAACCAAGGAGACATGGCGACGGAAGGCAAGGTGGGGGCCTCAGTGGGTTCCTGGATCAGAAAAGAATATTAGTGAGGAAAAAAAGCTAGTGAAGGGGGGCGGATGTGGCTCAAATGGTTGGCCGTCCGTCTGCCATATGGAGGGACCTGGGTTCGATCCCCGGGACCTCCCGGTAAAATAAAATATATATATATATAGAAGGCGCATGGGCTGCCAGGCTCTGTGCCGCTGAGCTGTCGGGCCCCGGGAGCCATGCAGCAGGATGATGACGTAACAGGGGAGAGACAAGACGAGATGCTCCGAAAGCTCCAGAAGCCAGGAGCTGAGGTGGCGCAGGCAGCAGAACACCTCTCTCCTACATCGGAGGTCTCCAGGATCGAATCCTGGTGAAGACTGGAGGAGGGGGATGAGAAGAGATGGCAGGAAACAGACACAGAGAATTGCCCAGCAAATGGACACAAAAACAGCAAATGGGGAAGGGAGGGGTTTAAAATGGATAAAGTAAATAAATAAAACCTTTTTTTAAAAAAGCTAGTGAAATACCGTCGGTAGGTTAGTTAACAGCTTTGCACAAATGTTCATCTTGACCAGGGTACTGTGCTCACGTGCGATGTTAGCTGCAGGACCGGGTGACGAGTATCTGGGAACTCTCTCTGCTAGCTTTGCAACTTTTCTGTAAATCCAGAATTATTCCATAAATTGAAAAGTTGATTTTTTCAAAGATGCATTTTATGCAGCAGGTTGATAATGTGTAGAAATCATCGCGTACCCCCAGGTGTTAAACAGTGGAATGAGCTCAGAAAGCTGTATTCAATTCCACTGGTGATGGCCTGTCTGTAATCTTCAGAATTAGAGCAGCTACCGTGTGCCTCTAATTGCCAAACCACGACAGCATCGGCCTCCTTTTAAATGAAAACTTTTAAGTGGAAAACTGACAACGAGGCCAGTTAAGTGACTTGACAAAAAAAATCACAAAGCGCTCAGACATTCGTCTGCTCCTGGGCTGACTCCAAAGCCCACGTTCCTGCCCGCAGCCCTGCTGTCCCCCTTTTGAGACTGGAGCCATGGAGCATCACCCCCTCTTTCCTGTTCAGGTCCTCGGTGCCCCCTGGGCGAGACAGATCCTTCTGGAAAAGATCAGCTGTCTGAGGGGCCTCCCGGTCCCAGGCTCTGAGAGGTTCTTTCACGCGCTGATACAAAAAAGAGCCACTGGGTGGCGACAGACCACACCGATGTCAGGAGATGCCCTGAGCAAAACAAGGAGACACCCCCAATTCAGGCACTCGGTTCTGTTCCCAGGGCTCCCCGACAGTACAGTTTTTTATAAGGCAGAGCAGGGAGACTGGGCCCCCCACTCAAGGTTGGGGCCCCACGTACCCCTCGATTTTCATATGAAGGTGCCAGCCCCACCCACCAGCTGGGCGACAGCTCCGGACATTACGAGCAGACGGTCTCCAGGGCACGGGCAGAGCAGCGCTGCAAGCTGCTCCCTGCGGGCGTGGCATTCACGAGGGGAGCAGAACGCCACGGATCCCGCCTGCTCCTTCTAGACCAGTGGGGTGCCAGGACACCAGGTTCAGCAGCAGAGCTTTCTAGAGCTGCTGAACCTGAAAGCCTGGGGGCAGGCCCAGGGGCTCAGCAAACCCTCCAGGGGGGTCTGGTGCATCTGAAAGGCACCACCCTCCGTCACACCCAGCCAGCTCCTGCTCTGTTCTGGTCTCCAGGGATGTGGCCAGCACGAACGCAGAATGAATGTCCCCTAAGGCTACTGAAGCCCAGCCCCGCAGCCTTCTTGCAAAGTCCAGGGTCCCCAGACACGGGTGCAGTGACAGCACATGGACAATGCTTCCTAACGAGAATTGGTAGCACTGATCCTGTTGTCTCTCGTTTGGGCTACTAGAAAGCTCTAGCCTACTTGCTTCATTTCTATTTTTTTATCCTAGCTTCATCCTTGGCTCCTACCTTCATTTCCTCTCTTTTCCCAAATCTTCAGTTATGAAAATAAAATCTTAAATAAACTACCTTTTTTTTTTAAAAAAAAAAAAAAAAAAAAAAGAACTGTCAGATGGGGATGAGACAAGTCAGGCCCAGATTTTCAGTTTTTCAACCCCAAAGTAGAATTGGTGGGCTTATAGAAATGCCTGAGATGACACGTCACTAACACTAGGGGGCACCATAGCCCCAAAGTCTGCCTGCCCGGGACCAGGCACTGGGCAGGCTCCAAGGAAACTCCAGGCACAGACTAAGAGAAAAGGCTGCTCCAGACCCAATAACTACCCAAGCTGCAAGATGCTGCAAGATGCTGCAAGATGCTGCAAGATGCATACCCCCCCATCTGCCTCATACCTCTGAACACCCACCCGTCCACGTTCATCAGGTAAGTAGGCACCTGTTGTCACCCAGAGAGCAGAGCTGCCAATCTGAGCCATCTGGTCTACATCTATATCAAGGTCCAGCTGCAGTGCCGAGTGCCATGACGATAAAAAGATGGTGCCGCTAATGTCTGCCTGGCACTCTACTGTACAAAACCTGTTCTCTCACAGACACCACCTTCTATCATCACCAGCACCCTGTGAGGCCAGTTCATTGCCCCATTTCACAGAGGAAAACGAGCCCCGAGACTGCAAAGTGACTTCTCACAGCTTTGCCCACTTGCAGCACCTCCCCAGGGGCAAACACGAACCTGTTCTCAGGCGTCCTGACCACGATACCCCAGGGCCGGGCTACACCTGAGCGGACAGGGCTGACTGCAGGAAGAGGGCTCGGGGTTCAGAGCTCAGCGCCCCTCTCGGCCCTGCTCCTCCCCCAGCTCAGCTGGCATCGCGCAGCTCTCAGTTTCCTCTGCTGCTCTGTCGCTCTGGAGGGGGTAAGGGTGGGTGTGCATGCATGTGTGTTCTGCACAGGGGCATGTACACACAGGCTCCCCAAATCCCCCCACCCCCGGAGAGGCAGGAACGTGCCATGGGACATGAGAGACCTGCCAGAGGTGGAAGGTCTGGTCACCATGGCGAGTCCTCGATCCCCAGCCCCAGCTGGAAGCCCTTGGCTCACCACCGCAGTCTCCTCCTCAGCACCCACTGGGGACCCACGCGGGAGACAAAGCACCTGGCCACAAAGCCATGGAGGCACGGGCCCAGAGGGAGCTCCAGGCTGTGTGCCTGCCCCAGGCCGACGGGGAGCCGGGCTGCCCTCTCAGAGCCCTCCCTGCCCCCAGCCCAGCTCCCAGGCTCGGGTGCCAACCAAGCCCACAGGCCAAGGGTGCCCTCCAACAACAGTACAACAGGGGGCAGCCTCCACTTTTCTACCGTAACTACTTCATTTTAGGATCAAAAATGTAGATTTAATACTCTGGCTCCAATTCTCTGTACTTATCCCCTCTTTGTCTTCTACTAGAAAATATCTTCGGTCAAAATCAATCCCAGAACACTAGATTAGGTCAACCTCTGTCATATGTTAATATGTTGACCTTTCCTACATCTACGAGAATGGAGCTGCTGAAAACCAAATGATGGCACACCCCTGCCTGGAGGCCACAAGCCGATGGGGAATTCCTCCTGCTCCCCATCAGAGGTCTTTTCTCACGCTGCACACGCTACACCAATCTGCACAGACCGTACATTCCTTGGAGGCATGCAACAACCCCCTCGAGTCATCTGTCCCCCATGAGGCATGAACCCCAATGCTGGGAACAAGGGATCTAGACATAAGCTTTGTTCTGGACAAGCAACTAGATCCTTTGCCAAGAAGAACATCAGCCTAATTCTGCAAATAAGGACAACATGGCACTGCCCGGCGGGGGCTGTGCTTGGAGCAGTCTCTGAATCCCAGACGCCCACATGTGAGAGAGGGCCCCCTCCCAGCTACCTCCCTCACCCACACTCACCGTATCTTCCCTCTGCACACCGAAGTGGGGGCCTCAGTGCTGAAGTCCCAGCTGGGCCACCTGCTAAGGGAGCTAATGGGGTCCCCAGGTAGGGCCCAAAGCAGATGCTGGCACACTGCAGCTGCTTCCGGAGAAGGACAAAGACTGAAGTGAGCAGAGATGCCCCAAGGCTGGGACCAGCCAGAACCAAGGTCGGGGCACACACAGGAGAGACAGAGCAACCCCAACTTCTCAGCAGGCCCTGCCGGCCCCGGGACAGGGCACACAACACTTTGAAGTCCCCATGAAAATGTTTTCATTTCTTTTCGAATCAGAAGGAAAAAAACAAACAAACTTGTAGGTCGAATAAAAGACCTTCACATTTAGTATTAATATGGTCATCTTTACGTCATCACAGTTGTCAAACCTAATTTTTATTTTACATTTTTCATGGAACAAGGGTCCCCTGAAGGGAAGGGGCCAGAGCCCAGGAACGTCGAGGGTGGCACTGAGCAGCCTGGTAAGAGGGGACCAGGGACCCCTGAGCAGTGCACTTGCAGCTACACGACAGAAAGCGTCTCGAGGAGCCCCTTCTCCTCACAGGGCCACACCACACCACAGCCCACCTGCCCCTGGCCCCGGCAGCTTCCTGCTGTACACTGGCTCTTTTAAGAGTCCAGTGCCCTTTGGAAAGGTGCTTGTCCAGTCCCTGGGCCAGAGGACGCACGGGACACCCACGAGCATCGGAGGGGTGGGGGGGGTAGAAAATCAAGTCAATAAACTGGAGCCTTCTCTGGAGACAAACCCTAGTGCAAAGCTCCATTTGCTACCTTTCCTATTCTTTAAAAAATTGTGGTGACATTTCTAAAATATAAAACTCACCGTTTTCAGCATTTTAAAGTGAAAATTCAGTGGTGTTTGGTATATTCCTGACGTTGTGCGACCACCACCACCATCTAGTGCCAGAAATTTTCCTCACCCCAAAAGGAAACCCTAACCTTGAGGCAGTCACTCCCAGTCCCTCCTCCCCTCCCGCCCCTGGTACCCCCCGATCTGCTCTGTCTCTAGGGGCTTGCCCACTCTGCATGGCTCCTGTAAGTGGAGTCACACGGCAGGGGTCCCCCTGTGGCCGCCTTCACTTTACATGGCGTCTTCAAGGCACATCCGGGGTAGCACGAGTCCGGCTGGATAACATCCCACTGGGCACTGCCTTTCATTCTTGCTCCCTTCCCCAGGCAGGACGGCGAGAGCTGAAACCCACAGAGCGCTGGGCTCAGCTAGGGTAAGACCCGCGGGGGGACCGCGGCTGGGCAGGGAATCCCATCTGGACCGCGGAGCGCCCAAAATCAGGCGCACGTGAAAACGCCTGTGGGCCGCGGAGCGCCCAAAATCAAGTGCACGTGCAAATGCCTGTGGGCCATGGAGCACCCAAAATCAAGTGCACGTGCAAACGCCTGTGGGCATCAGGGGCACCCAAAATCAGGGGCGCGTGCAAACGCCTGTGGGCCGTGGAGCACCCAAAATCAGGCGCACGTGCAAACGCCTGTGGGCCACGGTGCGCCCAAAATCAGGCGCACGTGCAAACGCCTGTGGGCCGCGGAGCGCCCAAAATCAAGTGCACGTGCAAACACACGTGCTCGTCAGCCCCGGCCCTAGCGGCCTCCTCTCTGGGGTCTTCTGAAGGGCCACAGGCGTCGAGTGCTGGTTCAACACTTAGATGAGGGGATTCCAGAAGCAGACAGGTTTGCGTGCCCCCCCAGAATGCTCTGGCCAATGCCAGCTGCTGGGCTTTGTCCCCCCACCCTCCATCAGGAGGAGGAAGGAGAACCCGGCCCTGTCTCGTGGAAAGCAACCGAGCGGACGGAGGGGAAGAGAAGAACCAAGAGGGAGGGCTTCACCATGAGTGAAGGAGATGGGAGACGAAAAGGGGGGAGAAGTCTGGAGAAGATGCCCAAGAAGCAGAGAGACAGCGATGAGGCTCCATCCATTAAGAGAAGCAAAAAGCCTTTGTCTGACGTTAGGGAGGATGAAAGGGAGAGGAGGGGCCCAGAGGAAGAAGTGGGAGCTTCTACCTCCCACGGCTGGGTGGGCTCTCCTGGCCTCCCCACCTGGAAACTCCTGTGGAGAGGACAGGAAACTGGCGGCACATTTTCCCCCTCCACCGCCTTCACTGGGTTTCAGGGAACTGGGTAAGGGCTGGGGTCTGGGTAAGGGCTGGGGTCAAGATCAAAGACTCAAGTCAGTTAAATGTTCCAATTATCAAAATTTTTTAAAGGTACAAAAGTAAAAGCAGCCTTGGGGTGAAAAATTGGAAATGCAAAGGCCCAGCAGGAAGGGCCTGGTTAAGGAAACAATGCTTCATTGACTTACTGGCCCTCATGCTCCATTAAAGATCATTATCAAGGTCTGTTGCAACATAGGGAACTCATTCGTGTTATAACAGTGAAAGAAGCAGGGTTTGCAGGAGCCACACTAAGGTTAAATCATACCAGTGCTGGGGACATCTGGTCAAGAGATTCGAGACATCGGATAGATTTCACCTTTAGGCCACTGTCAACTTTTCAAATTCCCTTTCACTGTTTGGACATCTCGGCCACCAAGAGATTTCACAGAAAAAAATCTCAACGCCACCCACCTGCAAGCCGAGGTACCTCCCTGACTTTCAGCCAACACTGCCCATCTCCTTCCCTCCCCTTACAAAAGTAATGACTTGTAAGAGCTCTCCTGGAATAAAAAGCTCTGCGGTCCCACCACACATCTGCGTGTACACACACGCACGTGCACACACACGTTCCGCAATTCCACTTAGCGAGTCTCAAGTCGGGGCAGTTGGTGGCACTTGAAGCCAGGCCATCAGCACAGAGAGGACAATGCAGCTTTTCTCTTTCAAGGGGGTGTTTGCTTAATACTCAGACCTCCTAAGCCCGAGCAGGGCTATTAAAGCAAGAAGACTTTTCAACGCCTGGAAGAAATCCCAAAACGGCCGCTGTATTCTTCCCGACACTCCTCGTGCCCGACAGTCCTTCCGGATGGGCAGGAAAGAGCAGAGAGAATGATGATGGGGTACAGCAAAGCATCTCTGAGGACAACATGGAAAGAGGGTCCCTGATGGACACTGGACAAGACAAGGGACTCGGTTTCTCCTTTGGGTGGCCCTCAAGAATTCTGCACCCTAACCTGAGGCTGGAAACCCGTTTTAGGGACAAATAGTCTCCGAGCGCAACTGGATGCCAGGCAAGTCCAAGCACAGGACTTTCCAGGATGCGGCGTGTGTTGAGGGTGGAGGAAGAGGGAAAACCCGAGGCCAGGACTTCGGCGGCCCAGCCTGAATTCCATGCAGCAGGACGCAGGTCCTCGGCCGCCCCTACCCGGGCCGGAACCTCAGCCCCAGCTGAGGGTCCACATGCACTCCGCCTCTGCCCGGCACAGCTGGCATCCTGTTAGTAAAACACCCAGTTTGGCCAAAAGGTAAAACGGAAAGGAGAAAGAGCCAGGGTTTCTGGTCAAGGTGTCTGGTTTAAAATCCAGGCTCTGCCACTTGGCAGCTGTGAGGCTGAGCCGGCTTCCTAAGGCTCCAGAGCCTCAGTGCGCAGGCGACGAAAAGGGCATCCGCCCGGCATTGCATACGAAGGAACGAGGAGGCCCGTGCAAAGGTCCTCATGGGGTCTGGCACCCAGCGGGTGTCCAGTCACGACCAGCAGAGGCAGACTGCGAGGGCAGGAGGGCGGGGAGGGCACCGGCCACCCCAGACTGTGACCGCAAACCCAACCCAGCACAGGATCTGTTCTCCAGGCTCCCTCTTTAGCCCTGGGGTCCAACAATGAAGGGGGCCCCTGGCCCGCAGACACCGAACAGTTAAGAGGGACGACAAGGACTCTTAGGAAAGAAACAGGTCCCACTTGGCATCTGTCTTGGCTTAAGTGGGCTGTCTGCATGAGCCTGATGCTGAAAACAAACCTCCAGACTCATGAAAAATGAGGGAGGACCAAAGAGGAAAAAAGGAAAAGGAAAATCGCATCAGCCTGTGGTGCAGAGCCCAGGAGGAGGGGCTGGCGGGCGGCCAGAGTCAACACGGGCCAGCTGGGAATGCAGGAGGGAGACGCCGGGGCTAGGAGCACCCGGCCCACGCCCACCTGCTCCCACAGCCCTGGGCCAGGAGGCGAGGGAGGCACCCAACTCAGAGAATACAACACAGATGGTCCAAAAACTCTGGCAAGCAATTTGTCACCAGGCAGCCGGAGCACACGGCCGGACTTTGGGGAGAGAGCACAGGCCTTTTCAGTTGACAGCGCTGAGCTGGCAAGTGGGTGACCTTGAGCCAGTTCGTTTAACCTTCGTGAGCCTCAGGCTCTGCCACTGTACGATGAGGACAAAGGACACCTGCCCGCCCAGGGGACGGCCGCGGGGCACCTGGCACCGACCAGCCCTGGTGGCTGCTGGCAGCGCCACCTGGTGGCTAGAGCGCAGCCCTCGGAGCCAGGGGGCTTGTCTGGGGCCAGGTCCCACCACCCAGTGGTGGAGGTCTGAGAAGACATTTACTCTCTCTGTGCCTCAGTTTCCTCATATGTAAAACAGGGATCATAATCATGCCGAACTCACAGGGTCCTTGTGGGAAATAAATAAGCATGTGCACGTGTGTGTGCGTGTGTCTCAGAACACGCCTGGAACTTAGACTGTGCCACGGTGTTAGCAATGACTCTTTTCAGCTAATCCTATAGTGCTTCTTATTGATCAACCACTGTCGAGGTCCCAACAGTCTCCACCACACAGAAGTACTTTTTCTCCTCGGAACAGCAGGTCTCTCCCCTGTGAATCCTCCTGCCAGAGGCAGCACGGGGAGGGGGTGCCAGAAAGGGCCTGGGGCCGTCCCAGGTCATGGCTCCAGCCTCTGGTGGGGGTGCTGGGCAGGAGACCCCTCCCCAGCAGGGCGGGGGCTGCTCCCCCCAGGGCCACGGTGCATGGCTGGTCCTTGCAAGTGCATATCCCATAAGCTAGGGCAAAGTCACCAAGGAGCCCAGGGAGGAACAGCGAGGGCAGGGCTTCTGCCCAAGAGAAGAGTGGAAGCCAACGTGTCAGGGATCTAGAACCTGCTATGGTTTTTAAAAAGTATTAGTTAGAAGCAAACCACTAGGATTGGGGATCCCCGCTCTGCAGCGGGCAGGAGAGGTGCCTGTGGAAAGATGGGATGGCTGGGAGGTACTAAGAGGTGGTCTCGGTGGGGGAAGGGAGAGCTCCAGCGGGAAGGCACCTGGGCGGACGGCCTCGACGGCACGGAGGTCTGCCAGGTGACGGGCTCCCGGTCACCTGGGAGTCGCCTTCTCCCCACACCCCACGGGGCCTGCCTCCAAGTTCTGAGGTCCTCTCTGCCCCGAAGCCAGACGGTCCAGGAACCCCCAATCAGAGCACACCCCTCCACCCTGCCTCTCCCTCCCAAAGACCTTGGCCACTCTCAAGTAACAGAGCCGGTGAGGAAGTGGTTTCCCACACAGCATGGGATCAGCCGCCCCTGGAAGCTCCCATGAAGCTCAGTGTCCTGTCTTCTCCAACCCCTTTGTGGCACGCAGGCTCCCGGGACAGAGGCAGCCATTGCCCCCACGCCAGTCCTCCAGAGATGCAGCCTCCCTGTCCCCCACCCCCTGCCCCGACCTTCCTAAACAAAGGTGCCTTTTTCCCCAGCTCCTTGGGGTCACTGCACTTTCGTCAGACCTGTGCTTGTTTTCTTTCTGCTGGGGCCCATCCTGGCTTGCCTCCCCAGGCACCACAGCACCCCAGAGACAGGCCCCGCATTGTTTTCCTAGCCCTAATAAATGACAACGCTCCCCACCTCCCGCCACTAACTCCACCAGCCCCCCTCGCTGGTCTAAAGTCCCCCTTATGCTGCGCGTGCCCCTCCCCCCAGGCAAGCACAGGAGTCTTGTGTCAAGCGAAGAGAGAAACCTGCTTGTGCTAAATGTGCCTTCCCTCGGCACATTATCAGGGGAAGACTCGGCCCAGACAGAGGCGGTCCGTGGCCAACTTAAATAATCCAGGCTCTCTCCAGCCCCTCTCGGGCCTGGAATTGAAGGGACACGCAAAGGTGGTAATTAACTGTGCCGACGGTAAGACAGGAGGATGTTCAGTAGATTTTCCAAAACATGCCCTTCATCAGCAAGCAGGCTCCCTCCTCGCCCCTTGAAGAAGGAACGACGAAAGCAGCGAGAAGGGATTGAGCCAAGCGCAGGCTGGCTCCTTTCTCCTACTAGTCAAGTTGGTGAGGTCCACCAGACTTGCGCTGGGAGGGGGGTTTTGGCACCGGAGGAAGGGTGAACATCCACGGGAAGGCGAGTTCCCCTGGGCTAAGTGGACGTGGGAGGGGCCAGTGTGCTGAGCTGAAAGCCAGAACAGAAGCCACGTGTCATCCTGCCCCAATGCAGACGCGCAGATGGACCTTTCTGGTCCACCGTCTGGTTCGTGCATCTATGCAACAATCCTCCGGCTTTTTCTACTAGGGTGGGAAAGAAGCCAGAAGGAGACAGCGGCCACCCTTCCCCCCGCAGCCAAATGCCCCAAGCCCTGGCCTCCCCCGCAGCACTGCCCACTCACCAACCGCCCAGCGGGCTGATGCCACGGACAAGGCCTGCCAGTCGTGCACCTTGACTTCCGACCTCGGTAAGTCAGGAAGGCCAAAATGGGCCGCATGGCACCCCCTGGGTCTCCTGTGGGGAGGGCTGGAGAGTTGGGACGTCTTACTGACCAGGGCAAGAGCCCCCCGAGCCGCTGGGAGACGCGAGTGAAGAACCAGGAGAGAAACGAGTCCGTGCACACACCCTCGCACCCTGCTAAAGCCACATGCGTGCACACCCTAGGGCAGGGCATCGTCTCCCTTTTTCAGAGCTGGACGGAACCTGGGAACCCATCCCCAGTATTAAACAGAGGCACGGAGAACTTATGATGTACACCCGCGCCCTTGGACTCTGGACCCGATGGAACTCACCCCCTATTTCATGTCACCAGCCTACACATCGATGGAAGTGAAGCCTCTTTAGAATGCGCTAAGTGAGCCGGACAACTCACCCATACGACATGTGGGTTCACAGTGTGGAACCCCCCATCCCGACCTGCGTGCCCAGTCTGGTAGATGTGGCCCATTCCCTTGGAAAGACCCCCAGGAATTACCCTGCATCCCACAGCTGGCAGGAGTTCAGGACAGTGATTCTCATTTTCTTGGCCCACTGAAGACGACTAGTGAGTATGGGTCCAGGAAAACACCGAGGACACAGGGACCCCCGTCCCCAGCAGTCCAAGATGGGGCTGCGGCTGTCTGTCCAACATGTCAAACGTCCACCTCCGGTCCACGGCCACGTCCTCAGCACCCACTCCACTGCCACCAACAAAAGAAGAACTTGGGCTCCTGTCTTTTGTTTAGCTGCTCCCCCAAACCTTCCAACCTGGCCACCTGTCCCTCTTGCCATGTCTCTAGCGCCAACGGGTGCAGCCCTGCGGAGCACAGCTTACTTCCCACACGTCTCCCTTGGAACTGCATCCCAAGCTCCCCAGCCCACCTTGCCTGGCGCCTCTCCTCCTGTGCCCCGGGCACCAGTGCAGGCAGCTGTGCCCTCTGTGCCTGTAGTTGCATTCTGCTTTCTGGGAGCAGAGCCACCTCCTCCTGCAGTACGTCCGTCTGCAAAGCCCAGAAGATTCTACCGTCTGCCGGAGGTGTTGTTCTCACCAACTTCTCCCCCACACCACTTCCCAGTGTTTCTAAATGATGTCCCGGGAAGGCCCTCTGCCTCCGAGGGGAGCTCGTTCATGCTCTAGGCAGGCCCGGGGTGGGGGGTGAAAAACCTCAAGTCCGATCCCCCAGTGGGGTATGGCAGGCTCAGAGAAACCGTCAAGGGAAGGCAGGCCCAGGAGCCCCTGCCGCGGAATTCAAGCCCTGGCTGCCCTTGCAGCTGTGACACGTGAATAAAGACTCTGAACTCAACCACGAAGCCCACTTGGGAAGGCCCTTCTCAGCAGCCACTGAACCACTTACTCCCGGCACAGAAAGAGCAGGGCTATATGGAGAGTGGGACACTAGTGACTTGCGAATTTCGGGAGCCCAAGTCCCCCTCCCAACACATACACAAAGGTCCCTTCTCAGGGCCCACTGCTTCTCCCTAAGAAAATAAAGTGGGAGGAGAGAGTCACAGCTTAGGGCTGGGGGCCAGGAGTCAGGGGAGGATTCCTCTCGCTAGGACACTGGCCGGGAAGGGTCCTCGTTGGCCAGGGTGCCAGCAAGGCTCCTAAATTCAGCTTACAGGCCAGAGCAGCCAGGCTGCCCCCTCCCAGCCCAGACGAACCAGGCACCTGAGCCTGCCATGTCCCCACACGAGCTGCACACACGTGGGTGCTGAGCCCTTCCAGGGGATAGAGGCAGACGCCTCCACTCACCTGAGCAAAGGTCAGTGGCAGATACTCCGCCAGGCCCAGGGCGAAGGGGCTGGGGACAGAAACCAAAACCAAAAACAGCTGCACAGAAGACGAGGGCCTGGCGGAGCCCTCAGTTCTGCCGAGATCGCGACACCCTCAGCCCCCTCCAATGGCTGCCCTGGCCTGGTCTCCAGCTCTGGGGCAGACAGAGGCTGTAGAATCAGACACACAAGGGGTTGAACTTCAAGCAGTCCACTGCTGGACGACACTGGACAAGCTGCTCACCCTCTCTGAGCTGTGCTCTCCAGGTCTGTAAAATGAGACCCTGAATCTCATCAAAGACGCTGCAAGGATTTAGGGAGATGATACAGGGCTTAGCACTCAGGGGGTGCCCAACAAGCCTTGGTCTATGCTGTTCCCCCATGACAGCCAATTCTGGAAATTTCTGGTTTACATGAATGAAAACTCCATGCTTTTCACCATAAAGACTACTCCAGATCGTTACAGTTGCATACGCACGAGGGCGTGGGGGCATTCCCAACCCCGGATGAGGCACGTGCCTCCCAGGCGGGACATACTCATACTCACACTCCAGTGGGTTGTCCAACCCCAGCCGGGGCGCACACACACAAACACATTCTCCAGTGGGATGCACACGCAGGCAGGGCACACACTCACACACACCCTGACGATGCACATGCACACGCCAGGCATCCACACACACACATACACACCAACAGAATCCACACGCCAACACCAACAGGGCACACACACACCCCAAGGGAGTCCATGCACACGCACACCCACACCCACACACCAACAGGACACGCACAAATAGGCACACACTCACACACACAACAGAGTCCACACGCACCCACACACAAACACCAACAGGGCGTGCACACACACACACCCCAATGAGCCCATGCACACACACACACGCCCTTGCAGGTGTGTGCACAGCCACAAGGGGCCACAGTGGTCCCACGATGCTGACCACTCGAAGTCCCTGAGGCCAAGGCTCTTCTGTTGCCCCGTGCAGCCGGCAGGGCCCACTGAACGGCTGAAGTTTTTTCCTGTCCAAACAGGCAGGAGAAAGAAACCAGAAACTGCTCTCCAGCAGATCAAGACACCCTCACTAAAGAGCTTCTCTGTTACCTAGCGAGGACAGGGGAGGTAAATCGGGGTCATTCTCCCTCTGGGAGAGTGACAGATCTACTGCCACATGCTAAGAGTCCCTAAAAATAAAATAAGATAGCCCGTCATGCTCGCCCCACATCGCTGGCCACACCGGCCCCCTCCTGTCTGTTCAGACCCCAGCTCGGGAGCACAGCCTTTAGTGGCCTCCCTGCAGGGATGAAATAAAGGGGTTTTGTCCTTCTCTGCCCACGGGCTGGAGGGAGTTTATCTGACACTCCAGCAGTCTTTGTAAACTGAGTGTCCCCGGATAGACGCTCCCTTAAGAGTCCCTTGGCCTGGGACAGAGGGACCCTCTCCAGAGGAGAATGGGGAGCTTGTTCCGATGGTCTTTTAATATGGGGGGCGGGTGTCGCCCAGGACAGGCCTCCCATGAGCTCTCACAGAAGGGGCTCTGTCCTGGGGCTACAATGGAGGGAATTCTTAAAGACACAGATGCTGAGAAGGGGAAGGAGGCTGGTTTTTCCCCTAAGGGGGGTGGGGTAGGTTAGGGCGGAAAGAAGGGGGAGTGGCGAGGACTTCTCATACCCCCAGAACAATTCAGATTTTAACAAGGCATCTCTATGCCCTGAGCAGCTGAATAGCCGCGGCCCAGCCCACACAGCAGACCTCCACCGCCATCCGGCTCTCCCATCGCCACCCGGCTCTCCCATCGCCATCCGGCTCTCCCATCGCCGTGCTCTGCAGCTCCCACTCTAGCGCCCAGTCCAGGCTGCGAACCTCCCAGCCACCTGGGCATCTCATTTTTACCTGAGCAAAGGGCTTCTCTTGCATTGTCCTAAGGGAGCAATGCTCTCGAGGCAGTTGGAGTCCAAGTAGTCACTCCGGAAAAGGGCAAGTGAAGCACCCAAAAGCTCTTTGATAAATAAAATCCTCTCAAGCCATGTGGGCGAAGAAGGGACCATTTACTCTCTTCTACTTGATTATTTGGGTATAAGGTCATCACAAAATATTTCTGAAGACATCCCAACTGTCACAAATGATGTTTTATAAAGACTGCCGACAAGACTGTTTTCTATTTTCATTTATGTTTAAGTCCCTGCTTCTCCAAGAAGCTGAGAGGGGCGGCAGAAAGAACTAGAACCACCACATGTTTCTCCACCTACCTTCCTCATGTCATCTGCAGAAAAGAGGAAGGCAAGCATGACAAGGTGACATCCTCGCCGCTAAGGTGAATCAAGGACTCATCTGGACCTAATACACACAGAAGAGGAGACTGAGGGCCCGAGATGTGGAGAGCCTTGGCCAGAGCCACACAGCCGGATTAGGAGGCCAGCAGTGGTCAAGAACCAGGGCTCTGGGCTTCCAGGCCTTTGCCGCCACTTTAAGACGAGAGGGCACAGGAACAAGCAAGGCTCACAACTTCTCCCGGCAAAGACAAGCCACACCTTCCACGATGTATTGAACTGTGTCCCCCAAAGCATAAATTCTAATCCCCAGGTCCTCAAAATGTGAACTTATTTGGAAATCAGGTCTTTATAAATGGAATTAGGCAAATCCAAATGAGGTCATACTGGAGGAGGCTGGGCCCTTAATCCAATGTGACTGGTGTCCTTAGAAGAGAAGGAAGTTTGGAGACCGAAGCAGGGAACGCACGGATTGCTGGGAAGCCGCCAGAAGCTAGGAGAGGCGTGAGGCAGATTCTTCCCTGGGGACTTGGACTTCGGTTCAAGCTTGGCTCTGCTGACACCTTGATCTCAGGCTTCCAGGCTCCAGAATTGTGAGACAATAGATTTCCATTGTTTTAAGCCACTGTGGTATTCTCTTACTGCAGTCCTAGTAAACTAAGACCACCTTCAGAAACCAAAACAGGTAGCTCTGAGAATAATGGGACTGCATCTGGACATAGCCCACTGGCCTGGCAGCACTGGCCACACACCAGCCGAATGGCAGGTCACCGGGGCCTTCGGTCTGTCAAGTCACCAAGTATACGTTCAGTTTTTTTTTTTTTTTTTTTTTTATTTTACCGGGAGGTCCCGGGGATCGAACCCAGGTCCCTCCATATGGCAGATGGACACCCAACCATTTGAGCCACATCCACCCCCTACGTTCAGTTTTACTGGGTGTCGGCATCGGAGCAAGCACTGTGAAGTCAGAGAATGCTCCCCTGTGATTTTAGGGGAGAAAAAAAGAGTCATGCGTGTGAAACAACCATAGCAGCACATAATATTACAGATGGACAGTGTCCTAGGAGTCCAGGGAAGAGAAAGATTGGGTGAAAAAGGAAACTTTGCAAAAATAGATAGCACCCCACTGGTGAGTTTACTCAAGTATAACCTGGACAATCACCGGACAAGAACACCGGAGTCTATGTCTGCTCCCGCTCCGAGCGTCACTGATGGTTAGGAGTTGAGTAGTGTCCCCCAAAAGACAAGTTCAAGTCCTAACCCCCAGTCCGTGACTGTGACCTAATTTGGAAATAGGGTCTCTGAAGATGTGCTTAGTGAAGGTGAGGCCACGGTGGATGGAGGTGGGCCCTGACGCAGCAGGGCTGGCATCCTTATAAGAAGATGACACTCGGCCACAGACAGACACTGTGGGGAAGGTCAAGTACAGACGCGTGGGTGGAGACGGCAGCGATGCTTCGACAAGCCAAGGACGGACACAGACGCCCGAAGCTGGAGGAGGCACGAAGGGAGACTCGTCTCCCCTCCGGGTTTCGGGCACTTTGAGACTAGCAGGCTCCAGAACGGCGAGCGAGTGCATGTCACCCAGTCTGTGGCGCCTTGATACGGCAGCTCCAGGTACTGAAGACACTGACTATGCCCTGGGGGAGAAAGGGAGGGGGCCACAGAGGACACGGCCCCGGAGGAAGGAAGCCACCAGCTTCACCCCGGGAGAAGCCCAGGAAGGAGGAGCCTCCTGCACGGACACCTCCTGGCCTCTCCCCTGCGCACCCATCCAGCCCACAGGGATTCTTGGGGCCAGTCACCTGATTCGCCTGCACATGAGAGTGAACACCCCACTTTTACATGCGGCCTCTCGCTCGAGCCACTGGGCTTAAGCCCAAATTCTATGCTTCTGAGAAAAAAAAAAAAAAGCCAAAAATGAATTGAACCTCTTGGCTAGAAAATGGAAATATTCTTCCCAAATTAAATCCAGCAACATCAGAGCAGAGGTGCTGCTACAGTCAAGCAGATAGAGCATGGAGCTGGCCCATTTCCTTTAGACAGACAACAGGTTTAAGCCAGGAAGGGGAGGGCAGTGGGGGGGGGGTCCAGGAGGCCGTCTCCCCAGTCCAATGAAAGAGACACACTCCAACCCCCATCCCCCCCAACCACAAGGCCACACAGAGGCTCCATTCTCCACCCTCTCAATCAAGTCAGTTGAAAGGATCTTTGTGCAAAGGAGAGTGCACACAGCGGCTGATGGGAGTGAGCTTAGATAAGGCAAGGATTTCTCACGGGGGACCGTCTGTCCCGAACAGCAGGCCCCCATCTGATTTCAAGGAAATGTTGGCGCAGCATTGGGCAGCTCTCTCCAGTTTCCAGACATTTCATCAGATGGGCGAGCCTAGCACCAGGTCTGCTCTGCAAACTCATCTAGGCTCTGAGCTCAAGGAACAGGCCCTGCATGGCACTGCCCCATTAACTGGGAGTTCAAACCCTTAAACACAGCATGTCTGCTGAATGCGTAGTAAGTGGACCCACCTTTCCACCCCACTCAAATGGGTGCACCCAACCTTGCCAGTCTCCGCTAGCGAGGGGGTGAGGCCCCACAATCATCACTTTAAATGCCAGCGATGGTGGGACATGTAAAATGCAACAGGAATTCACTGAACCTGCCCTAGCCTCTGCATCCTTCCTGGGATTTCAATGACAAGGAAATCCATGATGGGGTTTGGAGATGTGCATCTTAAACAAACAGAAAACAGTGGGAAAATGTCCTTGTTTTCAAGACAGACAGACCAGCATCTGGGTCCTGCCTCTGCCGTTTGCCAGTGTGAGGTGCACAATTGCTTACCTCACTAAACGAGATCTGACATCTGCAGAAGGGCAAGGATGGCGAAACACGAGATCAAACTGGGGAGAGTGCCTGGAACCTGGGGAGCCCTTAATAAGAATTTCTCATCAAGGAAACCTCCAGTTAAAGGAAATTTTCAATTAGTTTTGGTATTAATTATTTAAAGTGTTACTCTGCAGTCTGAATTGTAAGGGAAAGAAAATCGATCTCCAGCTCTGCTCCTAAAATGGTGCAGGACTCACCTCTGGGAGGGCAGGGGGATTTGACTCTGATGCTGTCTGGAGTTTATTAGGGAGGAACAGGCAAAGGACTAACCTGAGTTACTGAAACGTTAGCAAAGCCATGTGACAGTGACTTCTAGCACTTTCCAAAAGAAAGAGGAATCCAAGCTTGCAGCTAGACACAAGATGGACCTCAGCTCAAGTTCTGGCTTTGCTCTTCGCCAGCTGGGTAGATTTGGACAAGTACCTTAAGCTCTGGGAGCCTCAGCTTCCCAGTCTGTTAAATAGGGCAGGAAGAGCTGGTAAATGCTAATCATCTCCTTTCCTCCACTTAACCCCCATCCCTAAGAAGGCTATCCATACTCAATCTTCAGAGCAGAAATAATCTATCACCATGACAATGAGATTCTTCCTAACAATGGCAAACCAGGCCAGCTGGTCGCACCTGCCGGGGCAGCACAGCTTCCCTTCAAAGCTCACACAACCCATGGGCGTGCGTCACTGCTCCACAAACCCCCATCTGCACAAACCTCCCTGGGGGACTCAGCCTCCCCTCGCTGCTGCCAACCACAGGAGCCCAGCGAGAAGCCTGCAGGAACCCACTCGAATGGACCAAAACCCACCTTCCCAAAGAGCTGGAAGCAGCGCCACTGGAGTGGAGCTACTCAGTATGAGGGAATCTCCGGTGGGAGATGCCATTCCAAGCTTCAAGCTGCTATTCCAGTAACCAGGCTTTTTTGTGCAGGGAAACGAGAACCCAGTCATGAGCCATCAACTGCAAGGCTGAGCTCAGCAACCTAAGAGCCAATTTCCCAGCTCCCTGATGGAGCAAGACACCATTCCACGTCAAAATAGACTTTTGGGTTCAGGGATTCAAAGAAGGGAAAAAAAACTTAAGAGTTTCATTCATTCATCAACTTTCCATCAACATTAACATGCATCCCACACTCTCCTAGGAACTGGGAACACAAAGGTGAACAAACTTGCTTCCCCGCCCCTGGAGGCTGACATTCTGGTGAATGACCCAGTGAGTGGGTACAGCTTCCAGGTCAGCCCTGGGGAGTCCTGGGACAAAGGCAGCCTCTCGCCCTGGGTAGACAGAGGCAGGGCCCTGAAAAATGCTGTGGTCCTTTTTGCTACCATGAGGTAAGTAAACCTAAGAACGAAACTAAAGACAGACATGGAGAGAATGAAAAGAATCGGGAAAGACAAATGAGAACAAACCACTCTGGAAGCACAATTCCTAGATTTCTCTGCTGTTCCAGCCCCTTAGACTTGGTTTGGTTTCTCTACATCCTGCAACTAAGAGTGACCCACCTAAAAATGCCCTGCGTTTTATGGATGAGCAACTGAACTCAAAGAGGCACGGCGACTTGACAGTCACAAATGCTGGTGGCTGAGCAGGACGCGGCCCACGTGTGGATCAGCTCTGGGGCCGAGGCCTCCGAGGCTGGAGCTGAGGTCGCCCACCTCCCAGGACCAGGGGGGTCAAGGAAATGGTGACTGGAAGCATCTTCTCGGGGCCTCCAGAAAGCCTGGCTGCACTCAGCAGCACGCACTGGCGGGTGGGCCGTGTTTGCCAACCCTTGCACGGGGGTTCAGCTTTGGCTGAACAGGTCATGGTTTGGGGGAGACAGAGAGTGGTCAGGGTGCCCCTGAACCGGGAACGCGGCAGCCACACCAGCATCTTCCGCAAGACCAGAAGTGTCCGAGCAAGGGAGGGCATGGAAATGGGGAAACAAGCCAGGTTCTAACACAGCAGTTGGGGTGGGGGGGGGCGGGCAACAGGAAAAAAAGAGGGCAAAGAGGACAAGTGGAAGGAAAATAAGGAGGAAAGCGATTCCTGGAAAGACGAAATGAGAAGCCAGGTCGGTCTCAGCTCTTTGGTTAACCACAGTCCTGGTTTCCACTTAGAAATTTAATTAAAAACCCAAACACCTGAATTTCCCGACAGGCTTGCCAGTGGCCATGAATTCCCTTAGAGTCAGAAAACTGTTCCTCACTATAACCCTGGGGCTCCCAGACAATGATCCAGAGGGGGCGGGATCACAATGAGGGGTCCTGGGGAGGGGTCTCAGGCAGGCGCACCTTCTCTACCCAGAGAGAAGAAAGCCTCCAGGTGTGGGCCAACCCTGTCTTGCCACCTCAGTCCCAGCAGCAAGAGCTTTGTCCCTTGCTACCTTAGTTCTAAACATAAAAAGAAATACAGGAAGAAAAAAATAAAACTGAGAATTAACCCACAGGTAGGGGGTCTCGAGAATTCTGCACGAGATCCCCTCCCTCTCCGCCATGAGCCAGGGAAGGTACTGTCTGTAGAAGGCAGAGCAGTGCAGGGGCTGGGGGCAACCCAATCTTTCCCCAGGGGCCCATGAAGCCATTGACTGCAAACACCTAATCCCACCTTTAGGGGTGGGCACGTGCATGGGAGAGCAGGCCTAGCCTGCAGGGGCTCACACAGCCTCCAGAAGAAAACCCACCCGAGCAACCAGGAAAATGTGACATCTCACCCTGGTGCTCAAAAAGAAACTTCTTAAACCACTGGACTGTGCAGAAATGGGTTCTACATTTTAAAAATTAACTAGTAAATCAAAAACGATCCCCTTTTTCAGAAACTTCATATATGAAAATCTGCCTATGCAGGACAAGGGAGTTGAGAGGATTCACTCCAGCGTTTTCTCAAATAGCAAGTCTGATCTGCATCCTCCAGCCCTCCCCTCCTCACCAACACTTCCAAAATGCCATTTTTCACAGTGTATGTTGGACTAGGAATTAGGGTCCAGGGGCCGGTGGACCCACCTGTGCCTCAATTCCCTCCTCTATAAAATGGGAATGACACCTGCCTATTTCACCCAGTTCAGGATGGTATCAGATGAGATATGGGCACAAAAGAACTTGAAAAATCTCAGTGCAAACAGTAGGGACCCGATGGACAGGTTGATTCCCCAATCCTTTTAAATTTAAAAAGAATAGATGCAGCAGAGGAAGAGTTATGTACCACCCACATAAACCCTTCGCCTCCTGGCTTCCCTGGGCACTCAGCTCTCATGGAAGTTTGCTTCCTCCAAAATAGAAGGAGATCCCACAGGCTCCCGGAGCCCACCCCAGAAAGAAAATTAATAATGCTGGCCCATCTGCCTCTAAAATTAGAGGCAAGTGAAGACGGCACAACTGTGAAAACAAGAATTGTCACTTAAAGCACCTGAAGGTTTCACTCACTACTGTGCTGAAGAATTTGTCACCAAGGGCCAGTGTCTTGGTCACTTAGTTTCCCATCCCTAAAGCACAGCAGAACCCTTTCCTACCACGGACCACATGAGCCCAGGTGCCCAAAACTGAAGGAGACCTGCCAAGGTCTAAGGAAGTAAGCAGCGGGCACTTGATGTATTGCAGAAAGAACAAGGAGTGGGGAAATCTGCTGGGAAATGACTAGAAACCACGTCCATAATTAGGGAAGGGAATACCCCACAGCAGGCCCTGAAATCCAATGAATTAGCTGATGGAATTGCTGGGCAGGCAGAGGGGATCTTTCTCTGCCCAATTCTAACCTGGGTTCTCGGTCTAGCCCACGTCAAAACAAAGGAAAAGGTTGCTAAAGTGAAATGAGGCGAAGGACCACTTTTTAGGCAAAGCAAATGGGTCTAAGACCTTTTAGGATCAGACTCTCATCAGCAGCATCTTCCCAGCTAGATGGGGCCTCTCCGACCTGAGGGGAGAGGCTGTGGGCCTCATTTCTTCCCAGAGCCCCCAAACTACAGTCCCTCTGTTGTTTGCTTAAAGGCAGCCACTTCTGTTTTAACCACCTACAAAGGCACCTGGTTTCAGGATTTCTATGTAAAAACCTGTACCAACAAACCAAATATGGGAGGAGGTGATGATTCACGTTACAAAAAGAATTCTTTGACAGAAACTTGCCACTTCAGCATTCCTCTGGCTTGCACGCTCCCCCCAGGCCTTTCGCATGTCTTGCCATCAACCAAGATCCGTTTTTCCCGGACATTTTTCCAGTCACAAACCTAGGCTGCAGAGCAAGGAAGCCAAAGTCGGGTTTTGAATCGAGTGCCGTTGGCCAATGGTATGGCTGCAAGGGAAGACGTCCGTCCAAATGCATCCTCGTCCTCCTCCGAAGCGAGCTAGGGTGCATCCATCATGTAGACGAGACTGCTAACTGGGCAAGCAGAAATCATCCCAGCCAGCTCTTCTGGTGACAGTGGGCACTGGTGAAGATGACAGTGGCCAGAAAGAGAAAGAAGAGTCGTCTGGTGGGCACCCAAACAAATGCACCCAGCAAAGAGCATCCTCCAAACTCCTGTGGGCCTCGCAGACCCAAGAGGAGAGCCTGAAGGTCTAATTTATTCTGAAGGTTCCAGAACTGCAGTCCCTTTATCGTTGGCGCAAATGTGGCCACTTCTGTTTTAAACAAGGACAAAAGCACCTGGTTTCAAGACTTCTATGTAAAAACCTGTACCAACAAACCAAATAAGTGCATGTGGGAGCCCAGACCAGGTGGAGGTAAGCCAGGAAGTCTTCTTGGAGGGGGAGAGAGCTGCTTTATGCCTGTGTAATCTTCAGAAGGAAAAAACTCCGTGTTTCTGGATTTGAATGAGCTGGGGAGCTGATCTGGAAGATCCAGGAGGGGTGGCTGAGGAGAGGGGCAAGGCGGGTGCAGACGGTACTGTTCCAGAGCCCTTCATCACAACATCCCCATCCCTCTCCCACGAGACTTCCTGTTAAGATCCTCGCTGGAGTTGGCTGGTTACAGACAAGGTCTGTGCCAGTGCAGGGGGGTGGGGGTAGGGGTGTGGATCTTTCCCTCTGCAAGCAATAGCAGGAAGGCTGGGAGGGAGTGCCGGGGGGCAGGCGATATGTACAAGTTAACAAGATGTTTCCAAGAGGAAAGGAAAAATCAAGCCTAGGAGACCATCCCCCTAACAGTAACTAAGAACTCCATCTGAACAACAGCAGTCTGTTTTGTTGAAATTGAAGTTACCTCAAAACTTCGTCACCTTACGCTCCCTGCAGGCAACCGCTCCAAGATGGAGAAGACGGGGTGACACTCAGGCACACAGCCCTGATTCGCCTGCACCTCTGGCTGGAGGTTTGGGCTCCTGTGGTCTCTGTTGTAGGGGCAGAAAAAGGGCCCCTTTCACGGGTTGCCTCAACTTCACACAAGCACCTTCTTATGCAAAGGCCCTGAGCCAGCCTCCACCCACCTCAGTGGCTTCCAGAAACCCCTTCCGGCTGGCTCTCCTCACCCCAAATTCTCCACTCCTCTCAGGGAAACGCGTTCCCTAAAACATGGGATTCACTCCCTAGTTCAGGCCTGCCTGGCAATACCCTAAATTCCTTGTGAGGTAAGAGCCCAGATAACCAGGAAACGCTGTATCTGCTGGGCACTGCTTCTCTGCACCGCGGACACGCCTGCTGCTGATGCCCGCCTGACTCACCTGCGCAGGTGCTGAACCTGGACGTGTGACGGTGGACTCGGCAGCCTGGTGGCTCACTCTCATGCACACCGGATGTCGTCCACCTACCCCTCGGAAGACAAGCCGGGACAGATCAGGGAAGAACCCTATTTTCACTAAAGGACAAATTCCCAGTGAGGAGTGGGGGAGAGAGAAGCAGGGGGCACGCAGAGGCTTCTCTCACTTCTGGTCAGAGCCCCTCTGCCCTCGAGGCCCTGGAGCCCCGGGAGCCCCTGACCTGACTGGGCTGGGATGGCTATAAATAGGGAGCAGACAGGGCGAAAGAGAGAATGAAGACGGGAACTGCAAGTTCTCAATTCCAAACCTTCTCCAGAATAAAGACTGCCTGCTCTAGCCCTCCCGATGCACTTTACATAATGTGGGATCCCACATCGGATCCTGGACCAGAACAAGGACATTATAGTGGAACAGTTGGAGACAATGGAATAAAATCGGTAATCAGTAAATGCTATTGTATCCATGTAAATTTCCTGGATTTGGTCACTGCACCACGGTGCACCATATATATATATATATATATATATATATATATATATAAAACACAAAATACATAGCATATAAAAATAAAATATATACTATATATAGTATATTTGGGGAAGTTTCTATATATATGAAGGCTATAGAGGAACTGTATGTACTATTTTTGCAACTTTTCTGAAAGTCTAGAATTATCTCAAAATCAGAATGAGATTTATAAAAAGGTCACCATTTTTAATCCAGATGCCTAAAACGTTTCAATCGATGGTACCGCCAAAAAATGTACCTCACAGTCCTGACAGTAAATGTTCAGTTACTCATATCAACACTGATCAGCTCTTTGTTGCAGAAGGAAACAGTGAGCATTCACTCAGCAAGCATTTATTGAGTGTCTACTGTATCCCAGCTCCCGGCTGTGGTATTCTCTAGTGATAATAGTAGTGCCCTCTTTCTCCAAATCCACCCTGGAAAAGTCTAGCAATAGAAGCAGTCCTTTCCCTTTAGACATGACTTTGATTTAAAGCAAAGACACCAATTTCTGGGAATCTTCCAAAGGAAATGATCCAAAATGTGGACAAATCCCTAGACAAAAGATGTTCACCAATACATTACTTCTAAGGGCAAGAATTTGAAAATACCTGAATGTCCAACAATAGGGAAATTGTTAAGCAAATTATGATTCAACGCCTGCTGTAGAACACAGAGCTGTGCAGGCATTATATGGGGAAACATGCAAATAAAATTGAGCAAAAAAAAAAAAAAAAAAAATTAAAAGGCAGGAAACAAACTTGAATATATTACAGGATTTCGCCAGTGAGGAAACAGTCAAATTTCCAGCATTACTGTGGGAACTGGGTGACTCTTCCTACTTTTTGCGCTTTTTCGTAGTTTTCTACAAGATAAAGAGCAAGTATTACTTTTACAATCAGATGGGGTGGTAAGGTCATCAATCAGCAGAGTTTCAACCCTTGTTCTCCTGACATCTGGCTGTGCACAGAACTTTCTGGGGGCAGGGAGGGGTCTGGAAACTGCACTTATGTGCGCAGTGCCAGAGATCCCCGTGGGTCCAGAGGCAGCTGAGGCCACGGGTGCCTGGGGGAGGTGGGCAGTACCAACCAATGGAGGGCACTGGTTTATCTATCTGTACATCAAGGGCAGAGTCGCTCAGGCATTCATTCAACAAACATCTATTCTGAGCCTACTCAGTGCCAAGCACAGGGTTAACCCAAACAGCACAGACAAAGCAAGAGAAGAACCTATGGATACATGGAGCGGTTCGCTCTCAGCCCGACTCAAGACTTGGAAGTTCTGGAAGGCGCTGAAACGCACCTCCTTCCCCACTTTGGCCAGGAAACCTCTTCCATTAACAATTGCTCCGGGTGGGAGGCAGGGTGGGGCGGGGGGCGGTTGGGAGGATCGGGGCCGAATTCCCGCCACCTCCCACACCCTTGCCAAACGCATCCCCGCGTCCGCCCGACGAGTGACCCAATCCTTGCAGGAATACCTTTCACCAAAGGACCGGCGACCCGCGACATCCAGAAACGCCCCGCCCCCCAGCCCCAAGGGTGACAGGGGCTCGTCCGCGTCGCCTTCTCCAGCTGCCGCGCCCCAGCCGCGTCCTGGGCTGCCAGTGGACACAGCCTGGAGCTCAGGGAGGCGGCACAGCTCCCGAAGTAACGGGCCGCGGAGGCTGCAGCGCGCGTGCCAGGAGGACGCCGAGGCCTCCTCTGCGGCGGGGGCTCCGTCCCGCGGAGCAGCCAGCGTCTTGGGGGCAGTGGGCAGTGAAGGGCGATGAACGAGAACGCCAGGCTGGGGGTGGTCGCCTGGTGGTAGAGGGGTGGCTAAGATGACCTCCGAGAAGAAGTCAACCACAAGAGCAAAAATGCCACCCGGCATGCGGAGCGCTGCGGAACGCGGCGCAGGGAAGAAAAGCGCAGCAACAGCCAAGCGTCGAGTGAAAGCAAAGCCTGTGCCCGCAGCGCAGAGAAGCTTACCCGCGGGCAGCCGGCTGCCAGGGCGAACCAATCAGTCCACGGGTGGCCACGAGGTCGCGGGTCCTCCAAGCCCGGCTGATGCGCACCAAGTAATCCACGTTCCGATCGTCGGGAAGCTCCCGGCCCATCCCATTCCCCACTTTGCATCCAAGGCCAGAGCTCCCCCAGGTGGGTGCCTGGGCGCTCCCGACCCACCGGAGATGGCGGGGCTTTCGCCGGGTGGCGGTTCCCAAGCAGCCGCATTCCTGTCCCCGGGGCTGGGTCGCCGGTGGCTGGAGGAGTCGGTGGAGCGCACCCCGTGTGCTTGCGCTCGAAGCGCACCCAGCCTGACCGGGGCTCTTCGCCTTCGCTGCGCACCGCCAGTGGGGACCCGGGAAAAACCCTCTGCTAAGTCCGGGAAAGCTCTGAAGGCAAAGCCGCTCTCGGCCACCGGTTTGCAGGTCCTCGAGAGCCGGGTGGCGCAGGAGAGGCGCCCGAGGGGCAGGAGAGGCCCCGCGGAGAAGCGCAGAGCGGCGGGAGCCCCCTGCGGCGGCCGCGTCCTGCCGGCGCCGCCTGCGCGCCCTGCTCGCCGCCGGGCCATTCTGCGCCTAGGTGCCGGCCGCCGCACCCCGGGCAGCGACGCGGAGAGCAACGCGGGGTGGGCGGGGCGGGGCGGCGGCGGCCAGGGGCCAAGTCGAACCGCTCGCTGGGAATTGTAGTTCCGTTTCCGCAGTTCCGGACGAACACGCAGAGCGGCAGGAATGCTGTCTGCTGGGCTGACGCACGGCGCCGCGGCCCTTCTGCCCCTCGCCCACAGAATCTGTCTTCCCCTCGTCCCCTTCCTCCGTTTAATAACGCGGGGATCCATTTCCATGGTCAATCTGTTAGGTCTCCCCTGGCCTTTGTGCAGGAGGTGGGTCACACCAGTCCCTTAAAAGCCATCCAAGGGAAGCGGCTGTGGCTCAATCAGTGGGGCTCCCGTTTACCATATGGGAGGCCCCGGGTTCGATTCCCGGGGCCTCCTGGTGAAGGCAAGCCCGCCCGTGCGGCGTGGTGAGCTGACGCAGCAAGATGGTGCAAGAAAGGGAGACAAATAGACACAGAAAAATGCACAGCAAATGGACACAGCGAGCACAAGCAGCAAGGGGGGGGATAAATAAATAAATAAAATCTAAAAAAAAAAAAAAAAAGCCATCCAAGATGACAAGCCTCGGTAGCTCAGGCGTGCCCAGCTAGGTTCCAATCCCTGCCAGACCACTAACTGGTTTTGCGGACCTGCCAGAGGAGTTGCCATGTGTTGGGGATTGAATCACGTGCCCCACGAAAGGCATTCTCAGGTCCCACCCCCTGGTCCTGTGGGTGTGAACCTATTTGTAAGTAGGACCTTTGAAGATGTGATGCGTTCAGGTGTGCCCAAACTGAATAAGGGAGGGGCCTTCATCCAACATGGCTGAAGTCCTTATAAGCAAAGGAAATCGGGCATGGAAGAGAAGCCATAGGGAGCAGCCAGAAGCTGGAAGTCGACAGAACCAGAAGGGAAAGGACGAGGTAGGTGCCTCCCGCTCTGTCCCATGTGATGGAAAAGCCAAGGGCCAGGGACTGCCAGCAGCTAGCCCCAGAAGGCCAGTGTCTTCAGGGATAAAGCATCACCTTGCTGATGCCTAGAATTTGGACTTTTCCTAGCCTCAGAACTGTAAGACAAGAAATTCCCATTCTTTAAGCTAATCCATTGTATGATATTTGTTTTAGACCCCTGAAAACAAAGACCTTGGTTTCCTCTTGACACGGAGCAAGGATATTAGTATCTGCTTCCAGAGGGTTGAAAATGGAGGTGAGCATCCTGCCTGGGCCACAAATATCTTCAGCCTCCCCGCACCCCACCCCACCCCCGGGTGGCCTAATCTCTCCATCTGTAATATGAACAATTGACATTTCCTTGCACTTGTTACTGCAAAGCAAACTTGGCTTCAAGTGCCACCACCACCACCACCACCATCCCAATTGCTACATCGGGGAAATCGACACATCTCCATGCAGAAAAATTCAAGATAATTTATATAGATACTTTGCCCTCAAGGAGATGGAGCATAACTTCCCATTTCTTAAGCTTGGGCTTTACATAGCTACTTCCTTCCAAAGAGAAAACTTTCCAGTGGAGAAACCTGATAAACCTGGCATCAGTCAGATGATCAAGCTTAACATCAGTCATGTTGACAGTGTGTCCCCTTGATATGATATGATGAGAATGACACTTTACAAACTCTGTAGTCTTCCTCCCTAAAACCCATAACCCCAGTCCAATCATGACAAAAACATCAGACAAATCCTAATCGAGGCACTTTCTACAAAATATCTGTATCCTCAAAAACCATCAGGGTCATCAAAAACCAGGAAAGTCTGAGAAACTGTCACAGCACAGAGGAGCCTAAGGAGACATGACAACTACACATAATATGGGATCCTGGGTGGGATCCTGAGACAGAAAAAGGACATTAGATAAAACAAAGGAAATCTGAATAAAATATAGATGTTAGTTCATAATAATGTATCGATATTGGTTCATTCATTGTGGTAAATATACCATATAATATAAGATGTTAACAATAGGGGAAATCGGGTGTGGGTATATGGGAACTCTCCATAGTACCTTGGAAATTTTTGTGTAAATCTAAATCTATTATAAAGTAAAAGTTTATTTTAGAAGTTGATATATATATGTATGTGTGTGTGTGTATACACACATAGACACACACACAATCTTTATAAGCCTCCACATATAGGTAGTAAAACAATTGAAATAGCAGCTCTCTCATCTCTCAGGCGTCCACGTTTTGGAGATCAGGTCACTATTCTCTTCCATTGGTCATTCCTTCTAACCCTATGTCATTATCACACTGTCTTAATTCTAAGCAATTTATTATGCCTCGATACTCAGTGAAACCCTCCACCCACTTTGTCCTTCAAGAGTTTCTTGGCTATTCCTGGACCTCTGCATTACCACATTAAGTTTAGAATTAACACGTCAAATTTCAAGTGAAACTAAATGAAAATGGTAGGAGACAGGAAAAGAAAAACCTCCAGAATCTCCTCCCAAAATTACATGTAACCCCAATGACCTGCATCAGTCTTCTACAGTCTGACCTTAACCGACCCTTCCACTTTTATCCCCATGCGTCCCAACAAGCACCACCACCCCCTCCCCGTGCTCCAGGCAAAATGGAATCTTTGCTCTTTCCAGGCAGACCTCAGACTCCTGTAGTCCTTGGTATGGCTCCCGATGCCTCCCCTGGCTGGAATGCACTTCGGCGCTGCTTGTGGAGTTTTGCACTTATTTTCCACCCAACCTCCAAGGCCAACTCACATAACACTCTTCCATGGAGCTCTCTCAGATGCCCAGTAACTCCTTTAAACTCCCAAGCACTTTAAGTCTCCTGCTAGACTCCGTTTCTTGAGGGCATGCATTTGATTCTTCATTACCACAGAGGGGATTGCCAGTCTCGGGGGCTTATTACGTTTTTGGAAATTAACTGTGGTGCCTGGAGCAGAGCTCTCTAAGCCAGCCTGCATCTCCTCGTCTTTACACGTAGAGCTAGTCCATCGCACCATCAGGGCTGCTGACGCCTTCTGAGAGTTTGCTGAGTGCCAGGCACTGTCCTGAACATTTACCATGTACTGGGTCATGGAATCCCTGACGATGCCAAGGGTCAGGAGTGGCAACCTCCCACATGCCTTCAGCAAAGTCTTTAAGTGTCAGTTGTTTCACCTGTTAAAGGGCAGAAATATCTATGTAAGAGTAGGGATACTGAGGCAACTAAGCATAGGGTTAAACACATGTGATCTGAGCCAGGCTAGCTCCTAGGCTCACATCTCAGCTGTGACTTGCTAGTTGCGTGGCTCGAGCAAGGTACTGGCCGGTCTGTGCCTCAGTCTCCTCTTCTGTAGAATGGGGGAAATTCATACGGTTGCTTTCCAGCACAAATGAATTCCCACACAGAAAACCCTTAGAATAGTACTTGGCACAGAGCAAGCACTCAGTGGATATTGGCTCTGTGTTGCTGATAACAGACCATCAGGAGACTTACAGATACTGGACGTGAAAGGAGTATGTACAGGAAGAGGAAGATGAGGGTGATATTGTGGTTATTATTTTGTCATCAGAATTGTTCCCACAACATACAAAGCCCTAAAAAGAAACACAAGTAAGTCAGAGTTCCAGCCCTGGAGTTTGCAGCGGACTGCTGGGCTTTCTCATCTGGTAGCCATTGGCCTGCAAGGGCCTATGTAAAATTAAATGAATTAAAAGCAAACAAACTTAGAAACTCAGTTTCTCACTTGCACTCAGTAGCCACAGGTGCTACCGTCTGGTACAGAAGGTTCCTGTCGTCATAGAAAGTTCTGGGGAACAGCTCTGCAGCACCCCCACCACCTGGGGGCTAGTCAGAAATGCGGACTGGCAGGCTTTGAGCAACAGAAACTGCATCTTCCTCTGCACAATTTTTTTATTTTTAATTTTGCAAGTGGACATGAGTATATACTAGAATCCTAGCTTTTTATGAAAATGGCATGTCAAAAGCCCCATGAACAGGGCATCTGTTTTTACATAAATAGCCCAGAACCTCGGTCTTGTTCTGCAACATTCTTTTTTCTATTACAGTCTGCTTTGGAGTGCTTTCATAAATCTAGCAGTTCAAGGGAGGCCAGTTTTACTTCTGATCTAGCATTATTTGGGGGCAGTTTCACATGGAGGAAATTGAACCAAGTCCAAGACTGATTCTGATGCCCCACAGCATGCGAAGCTCTCCGATCACAGGATGTGCATATTGGTTGGTTAAAATATACAGATGGACTTGGTGCTGATGTCCAAACATATCAAGGGGAGGATGGCACAATGAAAGAGCCAAAGGCACTGTGGCATATTTGAGAGGCAGGGGTGGGGGTACCTATGGGCTTTCGTTATAAAACCCAGGTTGCCGGGTTTTCCATGCTTGGGGCATGAGAAAGAGATTAGAATAACTGAGACAGGAAAACCCAGACAGATTTTTAACAAAAAAATGTTATCATTTAGTTGAAGCAGCTGCTTCAGAACTAAAAAGGAGTTTCAGAAGGGCTTAGTAGGTCCATTAGATAGTCGTGTGAGGGGGTCATCAGAGCTGGGCCTCTCTTTTTGTGTTACAAGATAATCCACTTTTTCCAAATCACCCTCCTCTCCTCTCTGCTTCCAAATATGCTCAATTCTCAATATAAATGATAAAACACTTCATTGAGTCCTGTTTTAGTTTGCTAAGGGTTGCCAATGCAATATACCAGAAATGGGTTGGCTTTTACAATGAGGATTTATTAACATATAAGCTTACAGTTCCAAGGCTGAGAAAAATGTCCAAATCAAGGCATCAGGTGAAGCTCTCTCCCCAAAAGTTGGCTGCCAGTGTTCCTGGGACATGTGGCAGGGCACAGTGGCGGCTCCACCAGTCCCTGCCTTCTCCTCCAGGCTGCAATGCCTTCAGCTTCTGGCTCCTCTGTCTGTGGCCTTCCTCTCAGCTTCTGGGACCTCTTTGCTCTGCTGATTCCAGCCCCCGGCTCCCTGGGTCTTCTCTCTCGGCTTCTAGATTCCTCGCTGCAGCCTTTTTTTTTTTTTTTTTAATCTGTGACTTTTTATTCCTCCATTTATAAAGAACTCCAGTAAAAGGATTAAGACCCATGCTAGGTCATGGAATCTAATCAGAGGCCCTTAACTGAAGTAATTCAATCAAAAGTTCCCACCTGGGGGCGGATGTGGCTCAAATGGTTGGGCATCCATCTCCCGTATGGAGGGACCTGGGTTTGATCCCCGGGACCTCCAGGTAAAAATAAAAAAAAGAGGAGTGCCGAAGGCATGCAGGCTGCCAGGCCCTACACACGGGTGCGCCGTCAGGCCCCACGAGCGGGTGAACCCCCCCCAGGCCCCGTGCGTGGGTATGCCATTCAAGCCCCACCGAGCCACACAGCAGGATGATGACGTAACAAGAGAGTGACACAGGGAAGAGCCAAGACGAGACGTGCCAAAAAAACAGGAACTAAGGTGGCGCAGGCGGTAGGACGCCTCTCTCCCACATCGGAGGTTCCCAGGATCGAGTCCCAGTTAAGACAGGAGAAGGATGAGAAGAGGATGAGAAGAGAGGGCAGGAGACAGACACAGGGAATTTCCCAGCAAGTGGATACAGGAACAGCAAAAACGGGGGCAGTAAAAGTGGATAAAAGTAAATAGATAAATAAACCTTAAAAAAAAAAAAAAAGTTCCCACCTACAATAGGTTTAGACACACAGGTTTACGCAACAATTAACTTTAAGACCAGGATTTTCTGGGGTCCAGGAGAGCTTCAAACTGCCACAAGCCCTTAGTAAACATTGGCCTCTATGCTAAGCTTTTACATTACACATATTAGTATTCACATTGTCCGTGCCTTTCTGTGGCTCCTTGTCCTAAAATCCCTTCCTCCCTTGGCTTTTGCAATAGTTTGCTCGAGGCTAGGTCTCTGCCCTGTTGACCGACTGTGATCCCATCTCTGCTCCCTAAATGTGGGACATATCACAGCCTCCAGCCCTGAGCCCCCTCCTTTGGTGCCTTGTCTACTCTCACACTTGACCCTGGCACCTGTGTGGTTGGCTCAACTCCAGGTCTATGTCCCCACCTGCCTGCTTGGCTCTGAGTTCCTCGGCAGCCAAGGTGGACAGCTCCAGCCAGTGACGACTTCCTGACTCTGTCACCTGTGGCTCACTTTTTTTCTTTCTTTTTTCTTTTTCTAACTGCTCCAGGGGCTTGCTCAGCTCTATGCAGAAGCATCTCCAAAGTGCCAAGGATTTAATCCCTCTGAGGCCAACCCTCAAGCAACGAGGGAAGGGATTCACTGGGTAAATATTTGTTGGGGCAATTCTAAAATGTATTCGATGTGGTTGCTCAGAGGGTGCCCAGTGAGACTGAGACCTGAGGGTCCCCAGAATAGCCTCTCTCTCCTGTCCACTTTCTCCAATCCTTTCATTTGTGTGTCCAAAGATAAACTCCCAAATCAAATACCTACACCCAAATACTTACCTGCTTTGAGAAGAACCCAAAATAATATATCATCCAAAACAGGTTTTCTTTTCTAGAGTCTTTTCTTATGCCTACAATTTTCTAGTTCTCCCAGATGTCACCGTTGAAACCTTAGAATAATTTTTTTAGGAGGTACCGGGCATTGAACCCAGGACTTCATACATGGGAAGCAGGCGCTCAATCACTTGAGCTATATCTGTTCCCTTTTAGAATCATTTTTTATTCTTTTGCTCTATCCCTTCCACCTCTTCTCCCCCCACCCCACCCCAGCCCCAACCCCCTAACTTTCTGATTCCTGGATTGAAATGTCTCATTTTCATTATTCCACTATTCCCATCCTGATTCGGATCCTTATAACCTCTTGCCAAGACAACTCCCATTGCTTATACCATTCCCCCTGCCAGGAACATTTTTCAGACATTGCTGGGCTTGTCATTGGTCAGTCATTAATTCAACAATTTATTGAGTGCCTCCTATATGCCATGCCTTGTGCTAGGCTTGTCCTCCAAGGCTCCCTTGGGATCATCTTCTGTACCACCCATCCAATGATGTCTATCTCTTCCTTTACATTATATCCTCCTTATTTGACATTTGGAATAGGCTGTCTTTCACCATCAGTTATTTAGATGTAGACTTTTCTGGATCCTCCAATAAATTTAAGTCTCTTGGGATCCAGGAGCACATCATACACTTGCTGTTTTTTCTTTTTCTAATCTCCGCAATAGGGCCTCAGTCAACATCAGCTGGTTTAATTTGATTGACAAGGCTCATTAGTAACTAAAGTAAATGCAGGAGCTAGCACTCTTTCAGGTGGACAAACTTACTCATTCCCTAACCCGTGCTGAATGGATTCCCAGAAGGCCCAACCACAAAGCTCCACCCAAAAGCTTGATATTACATTGAGCTTCCTAAGCCGGTAGAATGAACTAGACTTGCCCCTACATTATTTTTTTATTATTTGTGGCATCATGGGCGGTTAAAGTCGGTAGTCTTACGGCTTTGTCTATCCTAGAGGTGATATGAAGGACGGGAGTAAGTAGCTTTCTACCTCCAGACTGGCTGATGGAAACCATCCATTCATTCATTCATTCACCCACTCATTCAATGAACATCTCTTTGGCACCTAGTAAGCACCAGGGGCCATAACGACAAAGACGATGCTCAAGGTCCTTATCCTTATAGGGAAGGCGGATAATAAATAAGTGAATGCCTTAATTAATTAAATAATTGCAGATCCATGATAAGACCAAGGAAAGAAAGAAACCCAAGTCTACACTAGAAGAAAAGGGGGGTGGGGCGCCATGGAAAGGCTTCACCAAGGACAAACCACAAAATAAATCAAAACCTAATCATCACTAATGTGCATGCACCCGTGTCTCTGAGATGGCCGTGTGGGAAACCTGGCTCATCAAAGGCGGCTCCCTAGGGAGCCAGCCTTGACATTGGCTGTAAAAGCAGGCAGAGAATTTCAGTGAATGGATGTCGTAGAGGCAGCTGAGGCTAGGGTCGGGGAAAGAGGCACATGCTAGGAGGATGACAGGAAGAAAAGCGTAGAGAATCCTGTCGGAACTGGGGTGATGCAGCCTCACATCCAGCTGGAACACGGCAGCCAGCCCTCCCCTCTCTTTGCCCCAGATCCCAGCTGTGCCTGTGCAAGGTGCTGAGTGCGAAGGGTCCATCCAGAATTCACAGAGCTAATGACATCAAATATGGCCACACAGAAGGAAGAGGGGCGTGGAATCCAAGCTGGGGCCTTGCAGGAGGCCTCACCTCATGGTGAGCAGGAAGCCCTACCCAGATTTTGCAAGAAGCTTTGTAATGCAAATATGCCCAAAGACTCCAGCCCGGGCATTCACCTGAGATGCCCTCCCTTTGGTCATTTCTTCTGTTGCAGGGAGTGGAGAAGGGTGGGAGACTTAATTGCGTAGTGCTGGGGAAAAGCCTCGGCCCCGCCCTGGCTCCTGCCCCCTCCAGCCAGGAGGAGGCACACACCCGCCACTCCACCCGGAACACCGGAACACCGAGGCGGCTCCTGAAACCAGCTTGCTTCGTGCAACACCAGAAGTTCTGTCTTTCCCTTCCCCTTTACAGAGGAGTTTGGCGGGGGTAAAGAGCGACAGAAAGGGGCACTTGTTTGTTTCCTATGGCTGCTGTAACGAATTATCACAAACTGGGTGACTTATAGCAACAGTAATTTATTCCCTCTCAGTTCTGGAGGCCAGAAATCCGAAATCAAGGTGTCGGCAGGGCTCCCCGGAAGGCTCTAGGGGTGCTTCCCGTGGCCCTGCATTACTTGGCTTGGGGCTACACGACTCCAATGCCTGCCTCATCTTCACGTGGCCTTCTCTTCTGTGTCTTCTCTACTTCTCTTCTTTAAAGGACACTTGTCATTTGGATTTAGGACCCTCCCTATCCCAGGGAGATCTCACCTCAAGATCCTTAACTACATCGGATAAGACCCTTTTTCCAAAAACAAAATCACATTTGCAGATTCCAGGTGGGCCTATCTTTTGGGTGCCTACCATTTAACACACTTTTTGGGGAGTAGTTAATAATGGCCGACTTGCATACCCAAACCTGTTCCCCCAACCCTGGAGAGGTGGGGTCTCTTTTCTCCCTCCTCTTTATGGATGAGAAAACCTCTTTATGGATAGAGAAGCTGAAGAACTTGACTGAGGTCACACGGAGCACAGGTGCCTGAAAGGGCTCTGAACTCAGGTTATCCGCCTGTGCCACCTGTGGACCTTCCCTTGACACCACCTGCCCCACCCCACCCCCACCCCCCACTGGCCAGACCTTATGGAAGAGTCAGGCTGGAGAAACGGATCTTGGAATGAATGAGGAGGTCCAGATTCAAGTTCTGGGTCAGCCCTTAATTAGCTGAGTCTGCATATCCTGTAGGAAAATGAAGGGGATGGCCTCATGTGCAGGTCACTGATAAGGTCCTGAGCCGTGAAACTTTTCCCTATAGGATCAATAAAAAAGGCCAAGCTGATGAGATACAATGCCAGCACATCACATTTTCATCCACCCACCCATCCATCCATCCATCCATCTATCTGTCCATCCATCCACCCATTATTCATTCAATTCAATATTTATTGAGAGGTTTCATTGTGTCAGGCCCAGTGCAAAGAGAAAAAAGAAGAATATGACCTTTTAGCCTCCATGCAGAAGGCACATTCTTGGGGAATGTGTTTAATGTTTAATGTTTCACTTTACAGGTGTGGAAAGTAAGTTCCAGAGAGGACAAGTGACTCACCCAAGGTCACACAGGGAGGCAGGGGCCACTATCAAGCCTAACGGAACTGACGTAACAGTTGGGCCCATGAGAAGCCCAGGAGATCAGAAGAAGGTAGGAACTGCCATATAATCCAAACTAAAAATCCTGTTCTAAATTCGACTGAGCCAAGAAGCTGAAGACCTTTAGGGGGGGTCCTACTGCAGGTCTCCCTGGGAAGAGGAATAATGCACTGATCTTTTGGCAAAAGCCAGCCACCCTGCAAGAGATGCCCCACGCAGACTGCATTAGTCAGCCAAAGGGGTGCTGATGCAAAATACCAGAAACCGTTGGCTTTTATAAAGGGTGTTTATTTGGGGTAGAAGCTTATAGTTACCAGGCCATAAAGCCTAAGTTACTTCCCCCACCAAAGTCTATTGCCACATGTTCGGACAAGATGGCTGCTGATGTCTGTGAGGGTTCAGTCTTCTTGGGTTCCTCTCTTCCCAGGGCTCTGTTTCTCTCTGGACTCAGCTGCTGTGATTTCTCTACAAGGCCAGCTGTAGACTATCGGGCAACCAGCTCTCTCTCTCTCTCTCCAGGGCTCGATTCCTCCGGGTTCAGCTGCTCTGCTCCTCTGTGTGCTTAGTTCCCAGGCCCCAGCTCAAAACTCCAACTCTCGTCTCAGCCAACCAAGGAGGCAGGGACTCAATGTCCTACTGACATGGCCCAATCAAAGCCCTAATCATAATTTAATCATGCCCAGGTACAGGTCAGTTTACAAACATAATCCAACATCTATTTCTGAAATTCATAAACAATATCAAATTGCTACACAGACAAAAGGCCCCAATTTGCTGATGCACTTGGTGAGGCTGGATGCTGAGTCCAGCACTGAGCACAATGCCTTTCCCCTCAAACGAAGTCTCTATAGATATTCATTCAGCACCTAAAGTTCTGATGCCAGGGAGCTGAGTCTCAACAGATTTCCAGGCAAATCTGTCATATCATAGATGAGGTTTTCTATCCAAAGAAAATGAGATGTTAGCCCAATTACCCAGGAAAAGGAGCTGGCAGGTATCTGAGGGACAGATAGTTCCTTCTCACTCTGCAGATTGCCCCCGGACCCCTCCACTTGGTTGAGAATCCTCCTGGGTAACAAGATGCTATACCAGGGACACAGAAGGTTCAGGGAAGCAAGAAATGTCAGGGCCATGTTAGTGCCAGAAAGAGCTGCCTTCCCTCTCTGGAAGCTAGGGTCAAGCCACATCTGATACCCTCAAAGGCCATGCTACCTGGGCACGTGGCTATAGCTTGGCAGCTACCTGCCAGAATGGCCCCTACATCCTCAGGGAGTTGCTGCAAGTATCTGAACCCCAGCAGCATGTAACTCTCCAGGAACAGAGTTTAAATATTAGCTTTGATTTTCTTGTTAATAAATACAGTGATTACAGGAGACTGATTCTTGCTTCTAAATAAACCAGAAGGAAAACTATCTTGAAAGGCAAATCATTTGCCTGGTTCATCCTGCTCCATCTTAGAAGAATAGGTGATCAGAAAGCCATTTGTATTGATCAACTTTCTGAGGAACCTCAAGGAGTCAGCTCCTGCCTAAGAGATGCTGTCTCTAACAAGGCATGGGCTGGAAAGCACGGTCCATTCTGCTTCCCCCACCCAGGAAGGCTTTGAGGAAGATGGAGTCTGCACTGAGGTTTAGAAGAGAGAGAAAGAGAGGAAGGAGAAGAAGAAGGACATTTCTGTGCCTCAGACATCCCAACAGGGCAGTTGCTTCTGCCTGAAACTCTCTCTTGACCCAGATCTTGGTGTGCCTGGCTCATTCATGGTGTTCAATTCTCTGTCCAAATGTCCCCTCCTTATAAAAGCCCAATCCAACCATCCTATCCAGAGTGCTCCCACTTCCCTCTTCCCTTCTAACGGTACACTGTGGGCTGGAGGGGGTGGGGAGACATCAGCTACCCTTCCTGCCTTGATAAGAAGGGGCATCCACTGAGTAACATTCCTGACAATGTCCTTCACAGCTGGTCTGCAGAGGGTGGGACCTGACTTGGTGGGTGAGAGCCACTGGACCATGCATCTCAATTGGGAGAAGCTAATTCATTTAAAAGCTGTAAATGTAAGAGATTGAGTTCTTGGAAATAGTCCTGCTCAGTAGATCTGAACTTCCCCTCAGGGGGATGTTCCAAGGACTCAACCGGAAAGGAGAACAGAGCTCATGGAAGCCATCGGGTCATAAGCCAAATTTGGGTCCTCCAATCCAGCTCTCTAGTTCTAAATCTAGCATTGGTGCTCCACCTGTCTGACTCCTGTATCCATCTCTCAGGTGGATTAAAATCAGGCAGGGACTTCTTTAAACCCTTTCCATGTCTTTTTTTTTTTTTTTTTTTTTTTTTTAATTTTTTTCCATTAGAATGTAACCACTAGAGATCAAAGCAGAATAGACTGTGCTTTCCAACCCATACCTTGTTAGAGACAGACTTTGCACATCTGTGTGTCCCCAGTCTCTAGAAGAGTGGCCAGCACATAGTAGGTGCTTATTGGGTAACCATTATTAAGGGTCTGCTGTATGCTGGGCACGTGATGGGTCTCACCCAATCCTCTCAGCAGCCCCTAAGATTGGTGTGCTTAGTCCATTCTACAGATGAGGAAACTGAGACTCAAAGAGGTTGAGTAACTTACTCACAGTCACGCAAATGATAAGCAGAGTAGAGCCCTGAAGAGCAGGAGAGGGGGCACGTTCCATGCATTCCCCACTCAAAACCACACAGCAAAGTCAACATTGTCAATATCAGTCATTTCAAACAGACACTCTTCAGTTATTTTATCTGACAGATTGGTTGACTTATAGCCTACATATTTTCAAAAAGTATCTGATTCAAGAAGAAATACATATTCTGACTAGATCTAAAACAAATAAAAGATATTAAAGTAGTGATCAAAACTTCTGCAAAGAAAAGCCCAGGACCAGGTGGCTTCATGGGTGAATTTTACCAAAAGTTTAAAGAAGAGTTAACATGACTCTTTCACAAAGTCTTCCCAAAAAAAGAAGAGGAGGGACCACTTCCCAATTCATTCTGTGAAGTCAGTCAGTATTTCCCTAATACCAAAACCAGACAAAGATATCACAAGAAAAGAAATTACAGTCCAATATCACTTTAAATATAGACACAAAATCAACAAATTGCTAGCAAGTCAAAGTCAGCAATATAAAAAGAGATTCTAGAACATGACCAAGTGGGATTTATCCTAAGAATGCAGGGTTGGGTTAACTTATGAAAACCAATCAATGTAATACACCATATTAAGAGAATAAAGGACAAAAACTATATGTAAAACCCAACACCATTGCATAATAAAAACATTTAATGAACTTGGGAAAAAATGGACCTTTTTCAACCCGATATGGCAATCTCAAAAAAAAAAAAAAAAAAAAAAAAATCCACAGCCAACATCATACTTAGTGGTGAAAGACTTGATGCTTATCAGGAACAAAGCAAGATGTCCACTCTTATCTCTTCCATTCAACATCACAGTAGCCAGGAAAATTAAGCAGTAAAATTGACTAAAGGCATCCAGGTTGGAAAGAAAGAAGCAAAATTACCTCTCTTTGCATATGGCATAATATTATATACAGAAAATCCTAAAGAATGAACCAAAACACTATTAGAACTAATAAAGGAGTTCGGTAAAGTTTTAGGATACAATATGAATATACAAAAATTAATTTCATTTCCATATACTACCAATGAAAAATCTGAAAGTTAAATTAAGAAAACTATGTCATTTGCAATAGTATCAAAAAGAATAAAATACTTAGGAATAAGCTTAACAAAAGAAGTGCAAGAGTTGTACGCTGAAAACTACAAAACATCATTAAAAAAAAGTTTTAAAAATGGTCTTAGTTTTACAGCTGCTAAAACAGATACTTTACAATGAATTGGCTTAAACAATGGGAATTTATTGGCTCATGGTTTTGAGGCTGGGAGAAGTCTGAAATCAAGGCATCGTCAAGGCCATGCTTTCTCTTAGAAGACTGTGGCATTTGGGGGATGGCTGCTGGCGATCCTTGGTCCTTGGCTTTTCTTTTCTCTACCAGATTCTGTTGACTTTTCTAGCTTCTGGCTGCTCCCTGTGCCTCTTTCTCTCCCTCTGTGGCCTTCCCTATAGGGCTTTCAGTAATAGGATTAAGACCCATCCTGACTCAGTTGGGCCACATCTTAACCTTCTCAAAAGTAACCCCATCAAAAGGTCCTATTTACAACAGGTTCCCACCCACGGAATGGATTAAGATTATGAACATGCCACCACATCTATCAAAATTTCTGATGGCTTTTTAATTTGCAGAAATTGGCAATTTGACCCTAAAATTCATATGGAAATGTAAGGGTCCCTGGATAGCCAAAACATTCTTGAAAAATAAGAACAAAGGACTCATATTTCCTAATTCCAAAGCTTACTACTAAGCTATATATATTTTTAAATATATATTTTTACTTTTTTAAAGATACTTAGATTACACAAATGTTACACAAAAAATATAGGGATTCCCATATGCCCTACTCCCCACACTTCCCACACCCTCCCACATAAACAACATCCTTCATTAGTGTGGCACATTCATTGTAATTGATAAACGCATCCTGGGGCATTGCCATTGAGCATGGACCATAGTTCACATTGTAGTTTACACTCTCTCCCACACAATTCTGCAGGCTATGGGAAGATATATAATACATATATCTGTCATTATAGTGCCATTCAGGATGATTCCCAAGTCCCGAAAAAGTCCCCGCATTACACCTGTCTTCCCCTCCCCCTGCCCCCAGAGCCTCCAGTGGCCACTGCCTCCACATCAATGTTGTAATTTCTTCCATTGCTAGAATCACAATGTCTGTAGTAGAATACCAGTAAGTCCACTCTATCCATAGTTCATTCCCCAATCCTGAGGATTCTGGGATGGTGATGTCCACTCCACCTCTAATTGAGAGGAGGCTTCGATCCCATATAGCCAATGGATGGGACTCTTTTGCTTGCAATTTTAGACTCTCTTGGTTCCTTGGTGTGGTGGTTGTCCATCCTCACCTCCTTGTTAGTTGTCCTGGGTGAGTCCAATGAACTGGAGAGTAGGTGTTGCTACTCCGCTGAGGCTCAGGGCCCAGCTGGCACATGGACAGCCCAAAGATTCCAGTCTTTTGTATTTACACCTAAGAACTCCAGCACCAAGTATAGGTTCAAATAGAAGGGACAGATGAGCCATGTGTAGGGAAGCCATAACTGAGTCCAACTCTGTCTACTAAGCTATATTAATCAAGAATGTTTGGTACAAACATAGAAGAAATATGGATCAATGGAATAGAAGTGAGAGCTCAGAAATAAACAGATTTAAGAGTAATAGATTTTCAACAAGGGTGCCAAGAGCATGCAATAGGTAAAGAATAGTTGTTTGAACAAATGGTGATAGGACAACTGTATATCGACACACAAAAGAATGAAGTTGGACCCCTACCTCATACCATATACAAAAATTAACTAAAAATACATCAGATACCTAAATGTAAGAACTGAAATGATAAAATCCTTAGAAGAAAACATTAAATCTTTGTGACCTTGGACTAGATGATGGTTTCCGAGATATGACACCAAAAGCACAAGTGACAAAAGAAAAACAAATAAACTGGACTTCATTAAAATTTAAAACCTTTGTGCTTCAAAGGACACCATCAAGGAAGTGAAAACACAGCCCATAAAATGGGAGAAAATATTTGTAAACCATATATCTGATACAGGACTTGTATCCAGAATATGTAACTCTTACACCTTAATAATTAAAACACAGCTCAATTTTTAAAAACGGACAAAGGATTTGGGTAGACATTTTGCAACTAAGATTTACAATTGACCAATTAGCACATGAAAGGATGCTTATCATCATTAGTCATGACAGAGATACAAATCAAAACCACAGTGAGATATCACTTCACACCCACCTTGGCTAGAATAGAAAGGACAAAATAACAAGCATTAACAGGAATGTAGAAAAATTGGAGCCCTCCATACAATGCTGGTGGGAGTGTCAGGTGGTTCAGCTGCTTTGGAAAGCAGCTCATGAAATGGCTAAACATAAAGTCACCCTACGGCCCCGCAATCTCACTGCTAATATATACCCAAGATAATTGTAAACCTATATCCACACAAAACTTGTATATGGAGTTGATACCAGCATTACCCATAATAGTCCCCAAATGGAAACAACACAAATGTCCAGCAATTGATGAATGGATAACAAAATGTGATATAGTTATACAATGGAATACTATTTGGCAATAAAAAGGAATGAAGTACCGACACATGCGACAACAGGAATGAACTTTGAAAACACTGTGATAAGTGAAAGAATCCCGTTGTAAAAAGCCACATATTGTATGATTCCATTTACATGAAATGTCCAGAATGGGAAAATCCATAGAGATAGAAAATAGATAAGTGGTTGCTGGGGACTGGGGGGAAGGGGAGAATGAGTAGTGATGAAAATGCTCTGGAATGAGTGGTTATTAATGCGCAACTCCGTGAATAAACTTAAAACCACTGACTAGTACAATTTAAAATGGTTAACTTCAGGGTATTGGAATTATATATCAATAAAGTTGTTATTTAACACTATGATCTGAGGTGCCTCAGCAAAACATATTTATGAATTAAAATCAAGACAAAAGTAGTGACAAAGAACAAAAGTCCCGTGTAATGAGGAGAGGACTCTGTCTATGGGAAGAGCCCTGGAGGGCAGGGGGACCTCACTGAGCCAAGATCTGGTCTCCATTCTGGCATTCCAGCTGTACCTTGAGAATAAAGGCAAATTTGGAAAATATTGCCACCTAAAGAGATGATGCAATAAAAACAATAAATGTAAGATTTAGTGGTAAATTGTGAGATTTGGAAATTACTGACATAAGTCAGGGAACCAAGAAGGGATAGTTGTCCTCCATCTTGGCCATCTGAGGCCTCTGTTGAGGGGCACGTCCGGGTGTCCATTGATCTTGTAATAGTCACGTATTGCACTTCTAGCTCACCTGGTGACGTCTGAATTTGGAGGTCGGGCACTCCAAACTCACCTATAAAATGAGAGGGTGGGGCAACATTCTTTCCTGTTGTAGAAATCTATGTCTTCACTTGGTTCTATCCAGTCAATCTAGAACATATGAAACATGAAAGAATCTCTCTCTGTCCCTTCCTCCCTCTTTCTGTATATGTATCCTTGAAGAGTCATAGTTCTTTAAAAGACTACAAATTAGAAGTCATAAATAATGGTTAATATCATCATCATAATATTTTTCACACCTAAGTACTGATTTATCAGGGTACTAAGCTAAGGAGTAGAAAAATGCTAAAGAGGCAAATGGTGCCTCCATCAATCTTTGCTCAAATGTCACCTTCTCAAAGAGCTCAAGCCCTGAGCTCCTTTTTAAAATAGCAGCCCAGCTGCCATGGCATCTCCGCACTGGAGATTTCCTCTACCCTGCTTTACTTTTCTTTTCCCTTATCACCTTGTAACATATACTGTAATTTACTTATCACACTTAGTATGTATTGCCTGAAAGGTGGGTTTCTTTGATGCATTTCATGTACCCAGAACAGTGTCTGACTCAGAGTAGATACTAACTATACAGATTTGCTGAAATAAATCAATGAATAAGGCATATGCTCAGTTTTTGTTTTAACAACCTGTGTTCTTATTGAAATCCATACCAAATAGGTGTGTATGTGCATGTGTGTGTGTGTTTAATCAGATACTGTGAAAAGGTAGTATGTCAAAGCATATAAGAAATCAGGTTCTGGAATGTGAGTCCACCTCACCTGAGTCTGAATCCCAGATCCATCACTTGTGAGCCTCAGTTTCCTTACCTGTTAAAATGGGCACAGTAACAGAACCAACCTCAAATGTTTGATGCATATGTGTGTGACTGTGTGTATGAGAGTGAGTATAAGGATTAAGATAATGAATGTAAAATCGTGCATATGGTGTCAGAACATAGTACATGCCCAATAAATACTAGCTACTCTTATTAATGAAGAGAGAAACCAAAGATGAGAGGAAGGAAGCAAAGGAAAGAAGGAAGAAAAGAATGAAGAGAGAAAAAAGAGGAAAGGAAGAACAAAAGGAGTGTAAGATAATGGCAGAGGAGGAAAGACACAAGGAGGTCTTGGTGTAATTGGGAGATGGGAAGAACATAAATGAAGGTTGGGAGGCAGCTCAGGCTGTGTATCAGGGCAAGTTATGAAGTTGTCCGGAGAAGACAACCCCTCTCTAACTCTAAAGATTTCTCTAAAGATTAGAGCAACTGCCAAGACTAAGAGAAGCAAAAGGGCTGAACTAGAGGCTAAAGGTCCAGAAAATGGTCACCCTGAGGCCAGGAGAGGAAACAGACTTTGCTCCCAGCATGTGTCCCAGCACCCCCCATGCCGTGTCTGGAGTCCTAATGCCCCCTGCACTATTCACAAGCCCAGTGGGGTCCTCCTTTAAAGCAAGGAAGCACTTCATCAAATTGGACAGAGATGGAACTTTTCCATGTTTCTCTTCACAACTTTACAGATACAAAAGTATACATTCAGGTAGGAACTTATTTCTCTTGCTTCCAATGCTCCATTTTTTGTTCTCTTTCATGATCTCTCATAAGAAAACTGAATTATTCCAGAAGTGTGTGTGTGTGTAGGTAGGATTTCTTGATATCAGAGCTTAGGCAAGAAATCCACCTGGCTTTCCTTTGGCTCTTCCTCTCTCCCAAGGGAGCTCTGATTTTGTCCAGAATCCAGGTCATGTCCAACGGCAGTGGGCGCCGTGACTAGCCTAAGCCGGTCAGCACTGGGGCTTCTCCCGCCACTGCTTTTACCAGTTCCTGCTTGGGGAGATGGGGATTGGTGAACGTGACATAAATTGTCCCAACAAGATGGGAAGAAAACTCTTATATTGTGGGGTTAGAGTAAAAACAGTCACAAATTCTTTTCTCTTCCTCCCACTGAGAAGTGGATCAATTCCTCTCTTTTTTTAATCTGGGCTGACCTTAATGACTTGCTTGACTGAAAGAATGTGCTAGAAGTAACATTCTGGGACCTATAAATCAGGAGAAGCTGTTCAGCTTCCTGGAACACCCTCTAGGGGAGACTTGCATCATCAAGTAAAAAGTCTAACTGATCTGCGACCACCGCCTGTCAGTGCTCCAGTAGACTTCCCTGGCTAAGCAATCCTCACCAGGGCATTAGAGATGGGCATGAAGGCATCTTGGAGCCTAGAGACTAGTCCTTCCACCAGCTGAATATAGCTGAAGAGCTTCCATCGATGCCATATGGAACAGAAGAAGAGTCTAGCTGAACTTCTCCTAGTTCCTGACCACCAATCTGTGAGAGATAATACAGTGTTTGCAGTTTTAAGTCACTAAGTCTCTCCCTCTCTCTCTCTCCCTCTCCCCCCACCCCATCCCCGTTCTCACTCTCACTCTCTCTCGCTCTCTCTCCTTTGCAACTGGCAGCCACCTTGCAACTATATGGGACTTAGGAGGAAGGCAATTCTGGAGCTGGGAGAGCTAAATGGAATGAACTTGGGTTTCTGATGACATCATCAATCTACTGAGTCATCAGGTCCTGGAGCTAATCCTACCTCTGGACTTCTTACTATGTGAAATAAGACACGTCTTCCCTGTGTAAACCAGGTTATGTCACAGTCTGTGTCACTTGAGCACAAAGCAACCTTGACTGATAACTGGTCACGTTGACTGTGTCAAACTGAAAACTGATTGTCGCACTCTCTCCTACTGACTCTGCTGTGTGATATTGGACAAGTCACTTAATGTTTCTGGACCTGTTTCCTCCATCTCAAATGTGGGGAGAATTGTTCCTGTTCCTTCTTATTTTGCAAGACTCCTTTATTGTTTTTTTAAGATTTATTTTATTTATTTATTCCCGCCATCCCCCCTACCCCCTACCCCAGTTGTTTGCAGTTGCTGTCTGCTCTCTGTGTCCATTCATTGTCTGCTCATCTTCTCTTTAGGAGGCACCGGGAACCGAACCTGGGAACTCCCATGTGGAAGAGAGGCGCTCAATCACCTGAGCCACCTCAGCTCCCTGCTTTGTTGTGTCTCTCATTGTCTTTCCTCTTTGTGTCTCTTTTGTTGCGTCATCTTGTTGTGTCAGCTTGCCATGCCTGCCCGCCATGCCAGCTTGCCTTCTCCAGGAGGCATTGGGAACCAAACCCGGGACCTCCCATGTGGTAGGCAGAAGCCCAATCGCTTGAGCCACATCCACTTCCCACGAGACTCCTTTAAAGACCAATGAAATGCAAAAGCACAATAGCAACCTAAGGCAGTGTTGGGATTTCTGTGCCACAGGTTTTGACCTCAGATTTTAAAGTCTAAAGGGATACACAACATCCTTTTACAAACATTATACCATTCAAGCTTCCTGCCAACATTCCGAGGCAACTAGTACTGTTATTCCCATTTCTGTAGATAAGAAAACAAGGTCAGGCATGTTGAGTGAATTGCCCAAGGTCCCATAGCAATTAAGTGGCAAAGCTGGGGCTTGATCCTGTGCCCATTTCATTTATGGTCCATTATCACACAGTGGCAAGTACCGCCCCATTTAGAAATTAAGGTGCATCTATCAGCATCCAGAAAATAATGAGTTGTTACTACATTTGATACTGGCAATTACAAGTTTATTTATTTGTGTATTTAACTAATAGCTTCTGTCTCCATCAAAATTATGAATATGTCAAATGGTATTTGCTGAACCTAGCAAAGACTCTTTACATAGGTTAATTTCTTTCTAATCTGCAGGATTCTGCCTAGTGCCCTTTCCTTCTTTTGAAAATCGCTGCTTCTCCCACTTCCACCCCATGGTCCTGGTGGGAGCAGCCCAGTTCTATGTGGCCTTCTCCCTCCCCTTGGCTATAGTTGACTGGCTCAGGGATGGACATTTGACTTGACCCCATCCACTCAGAGCCCTGCCCTGGGGTTTTTCCAACTAGAGTTGAATATTGGAAGTAGGCCCTCAGGGAAAGCTGCAAGATTTAAAATTCAAGGCAGGTCATGTCTCCTCCACGTGAAGAAAGCAGATCCACCACGAGCGAGAAGAAAATTAACGTGCAGAGAAAAAGAGTAAAGCACATGTTCTAAAGCTGGACTACAGCCTTGCCATACCACCTCCTGATAATTCGTTCTTTCTTTTGGCTTTATTTTTTGCCTCAGAACCCTCCTGATAAATTCTTCTTTGGGTTCATGCTAGTGCCAAGTCAGAGTCTAACCCTAGCAAACAAAAATCCACCTCTCAAACCATGTGCTAAGGGGCATCAAAGAGAATCACAGGAGCTGGTGAGATGGGAATGCGTCATGGCATGGCGTGCAGGGAAGTGTTTTAAAACAGGCTGAAAATCTTTCACCTAAAACTTCTCTACGTTTTGGAAGAAGGCTGGAACAAAATGTCAAAATCTCCTGCTCGGAACAGCCTTCTGCTCAGGTAATGAGCAGTTCCAATGCAGGTGGCCACCACAGCAATCCTCCTCTGCCAGCACCAGGTAGAAGGTAGAAGCTGCTGGAAGGGAGTGGGTTCCTCCTGGAACAACCTCTCACCTTAGAGTTCAGAGGAAGCTTTGCAGTTCCCTGGGGAAGTCAGTAGCAGACAAGATATGACAGAGAATAATCCAGAAATGTTAAAAAAAAAAAAAAAAAAAAAGCAAAAGATGGATCACCAACACATGTCTGGAATGATGGAAGAAACCTATAATATTTGTGAATTATTTCAGCTTATACAGCTTTTCTCAATTGTATTTATCATTTGTCTGTTTCTTATAAGATTTCTCTTTAATCAGAAACATCATCCAAGGAAGAAAAGAGACAAGATTTGTTCTGGGTATCTTTTCACTTTTTAAATTATTTATTATTATTCGCCACGTTTCTGACAGGATAAAGAGGGCATATCCAAATTGGGAGATTAGAGAGTTCAATGCAGGGACTGTGCTCAAAGAGCTGGGCAGGGTTTAGGGAAACCAGCAAGGGAGAGTGCAGGGCTGGGAGCCCGTGAGGGTGAGGAGGTGTGGCCCTGCTCCTGAGTCAGAAGGGGCAAGGAGAGTGGGTTGTTTGAAGATTCTGGAGACCTCCATTTCCAGCTGGCTATGAGATATCTGCTAGACTCCCAAACTCAGTGCATCCAACATCAGACTCCTTTACGGGACCTTTTGGTTAGCTATAGCTCCCTAGTTCTGTCCTTCTGGTCACCCAGGCCTGATGGGACAGGGACACTTCCAGTCTGCCCTCTGACATGCCACCAGTTGCTAACCTCTCTGCTATCTGATGCTTCGCCATCCCTCCCCTCCTATCTTGTTTTCTTCCTTCTGGCCTGCTGCCATCACCTTCTAACATTGCTATTCTTTTCCCTTTTAAATGTATCTTATGCATCGTAGCCTGAGTAAACTGCTTCAAACACACTGCGGGTCATGATCCAACTGCTCATGACTTAACCAATCAGCCCCTCTTCCGTAAGGACATCACATGCTTAATCGCTTCTGTGACTGCCCAAACTCTTCCTTTTCCTGGAGGAGGGGCTGCCCTTATCTTTATTTCCAGGAGCCTAGTGCTCTCCAGGATTTCTTTGCCTCGACTATCTTCCCCAAGGATTCTGCTCTTTCCTCTTCTCTGCTAGATACTTTGCTTGTGCCTCTCTTATGACATATCCCACATTGTGTCTTGTATAACAGTCATTTGAGGACGTGGGTTCTTTCTTATTTTCTCACCCACATTGTGAACTTGAAGGCAAGACGCATGCCATCCATCTCCGTAGCAGCCCTGGTGTCTAGCCAAGCAGCTGGCTCATTGCAGGTGCTTATGACCTGTGTACCGGATGAAGGGATGTGAGTATCGCTGGGGAGATTTCCCAAATGCCATATGTGCAATATGTTTCTTGGTCTGTCTCTCTTGTCTACACGATGCAAATCAAGCACTGCCCTAATGAGCCCTGCATCGATTATAGAGCATATGGCTGACCCAGAGTATATTTGAACTGCTTTATGAAGGACCTTTCCAAACAGCTTTAGAGCATATCCAGGCTACAAGGCTGGGGGTAGATATCCAGAGACTTATTGGATCATTAAATGAACGAGAGGACAACAGACATTGTGCTACTCAACACTGACACTGTGAGAGACACCCCAGGAACCTAAACTCTCCCCAGGTGAAGAATCAGCCCTCGAGCCCCTGTACTCTCCAACTCACTAAAAAGCACCCCACAAGGTACAGGTGAGCCTCTCCCCAGGTGCGTGGAGCCAGTAAGGACGGCCTTCAAGTGTTAAGTCCGTGATACTCGGTGGAGGCGAGGGAGGATGGAGGTGGGGAGAAAAGAGGATTGTCAACAGGGCAGTGATTTATTGTCTGTCTCTTCCCTCCTCTCTCCCTCTCTCCTCCCTCCCTCCACCCTGCTGCCGCACAAGGAACTATTGAGAAGGGACAGAACAAACACTCCCTTATGCAGCTCCCATGGCGTCTCTCCGTGTGCCCGAGACAGCTGCCTGCAGCACGCTATGGTTACTCATTACCCGGTTCCCAGGCAGGAAAAGGAGCGAAGTTAACAGACCTGAGCTAACCCTCGGCTCAAGTACTCAGCCAGAAACAAATGAATAAGTCAGGTGTACCAGGGCAAGGGGAGGGACGGACGGGGCATGGGGAGGGGGACAGCCATGCACGTGAACTGATGGGATGAAAACAGGGCTTTCTAAAAGGGTCGGGGGAGGAGGAGGGAGGGAGGAGCACTCCCTTTGGAGAAAGGACAGAGAAGCGATTGTGCCGCTGCCCTTCCCTGCAGAGTGGACAAGCGTCTCTGTTGGCCATTTGGGGACCTTACAGAGAACTAGGACTTTGAGGGAAAAGAAGGGAGAGGGCCATTTCTCCAGACCCCAAGCCCCAGCCCTCCAAGGCATGGCTTGCTTCTGGAAATTATCAGCTGCCACCCACATTTGCTAGTTCTGCAGGCACCGTGAGATAAGGCGTGAGTTGCCTGCCTTCTGACTCACAAGGCAACAGCTCCACAGCTGTCTCAAGTCCCACTGTACAGACAGGAAGGGCGGGGATGGATAGAGAAGGCAAAGGGACCAGGGATGCATGGTGACTGTTGGCAGGAAGCCAGCTGTACCCTCTCTCCCCCCATTAAAAAAGATCTAAACCATTCCATCCTTAATTGGCTGATGAAAAAAAAAAAAGATCTAAACCAGTGGCTCTCATCCTGAGTGATTTTGCACACCACTCCTCACTTCCTGGGACCCTGGGCAATGTCTGGAGACATTTTTGCTTGTCACAGCTGGAGGAGGCTTGTGCTGGGGCAGCTAGTAGATGGAGGCCAGGATGATGCAAAACGCCCCCAGCCCATAGGACAGTGTCCACAGCAAAGGATGCTCGGCCCAAGATGTCCACAGGGCTGAGGTTGAGGACCCTGCCCTGGACCCAGCCCCCAGCTCAGGCCATCTCCAAATGTGCAGCTGGCATCAACCAGGCCCTCAGCCCATAACAATTCCAGAAATGCACCTGTGCCTCCAGGTGGATGAGGGAGGGAAAGTCCTAGAAACCCACGCACAGCAGTGCTTCGCTGACCTCCTTGTCACTACCTCTGCAACTATAAGCAACAGGCACAACCCCGCCCCTGGAGGAGCTAGCGCCCCTGCCGCTGCCTGTCCACTCAGAGTGACCAAGAAGTCTGCATGCCAAGGGCGTGTGGGCACCCATCACTTTAGACCTCAGGTTTCTGCCACTTGGTGTGGGGACCACGGTTTGGGTTTTGTTTTCTCCCTACTGTATTTGCTGCTTCCCAGCCAAGTCATCTTACCCAAGTCTGTCACCCTCGCTGGCCTCAATTTAGCAAAGTCCACGTGGGCAGGGGGAGGCCCAGTCACCATCTCAGAACCGCTGCACAGTGAGCTCCTTCAGGAGTTAAAAGTCCTCCCAGAAGGACCTCCTGAAAGGATAAAGCTCGGTCCAGTTACCGTGGCCAAGGGTGCAGTTCGCGTGGACAGCGCCACGGGCCAGCATAGGACTGGTCTCCCAGCGTGGCTGCGGCAGTCAGGTGGCGCTGGCCTAGCATCCCCTCCATGATTTCCAGGGGAACTCACCGCAGGATCAGGGACTCTGGAAGTCAGGCCGGTTCCTGACAGGTGTGTACATGTGTGTGCGCACAGTGGTGGGTGTGTGCGTGTTGTGTATTTGTACGTATGTCATGTGGTGTATGCTTGTGTGTGTTGATGTGTGTGTGTGCTGTGTGATGTGTGTGTGCAACTGTATGGTGTGTGTGAGTGTGTGTGCGTGTGGCAAACGAGGCTGATTAATGCCAGAACAAGAGGACCAAAGAAGATCTCAGAGATAAAAGTGTCCTAAAACATCTCTCACTGGTGGACACCTTTGGAGCCAAGGAATAGGGCCTAGAGGCTCTGACCAGAGGCCTCCTGGGTTCGAGTCCTGCCTCTGCTTCTTAGAAGCTATGTGACCTTGGGGCAGGGGTTTAGCTCTGCAGGACCCATTTCCTCACCTGTATAAGGGGCAATCAAAGCACCTACCTTGTGGGCTACATGCACTGGTGGGTAAAGCACCTAACTCTGGGCACAGAGTGCGCATTCGGTAGATGTTGGTCATTATGATGACCACTGCTTCTGCGGAAAGTTCTTTCTTGGGTCTAACCTAACACTGCTCCCCGGAAGCCATCCCCTCTGGGCCAGTCACCACCCTCTGCACAACACATTCCTCTCAGGACTTCAGCTGCCTCTCTGTGGAGCTGCCAGGCCTCACCGGTTCAGCTGCTCCACATCTGTCTTGCCCAGACGGGCAGGGACAGGAGAGCTGGTCACCAACATGCCGTCTCCCGCCTGCCTCGGAGACCCTAAAGTTCCCTCCCCGGTGGCCCAGCAGACTGCAAAGAAAGCCCAGCTAGGGTTTCCGCCCCTTCTTCCTTCCACCCTAGCTCCCCCAGGAGCCTGGTTTAACAGGTCGCTGCTGGATGCTGTAAATCAGCCTGGCATGCACTTGACAGCCAGTTTGTCAAAGCTGCCCCTCCCTTCCCCGTTTTTAGCTCTCAGCTTGCTTATCTGTTGCTGGAGACAGAAGTCTCTGGTTTAATTGGGGCAAATTAATTATTGAACTCCATAGCCAGCTCCTCCCCAGGCACTCGACAGCCACTCCCACTCGAGGCGCTGAGGAGGAACTCACGGAGCAGACTCAGTGGCTGGGGGCAGGGGGCAGCTCAGCTGGTGTCTGGGAGCAGTGCCATAGCACAGGGGCCTCTCTTCTCCCTGAAGCCTCCCCAGCCTTCCGCCCATGACGCCTCAGTGACAGAAGCATCTTTATGATGGCAGCTCTTTAGTAAATCTGTAAACCGTGTCGTGCCACGTAACTCATCACCAGCTTATTTCCACTGGGCCATGTAAGCGACTCTGCCTGGTTCATATGGGATGCTTAATCAATATCGAATTAATGAGTGAGCACAAATGAGGATCCTCTTCCAACTCGCTTGTTGTATTTTATTGGAGAACAGCTGATATACGGAAGAACATGTGTAACTCATTTATCCAGCCATCGCCAACTGCAGTCAAGGGCCAGCACTGGTCTCAGCACTTCCTCATGACACCAGGAGTTAGGAACTGTCATCATCATCCCCATTTTACAGATGAGGAAACTAAGGTGCAGAGCAGTTGATACTTACCCAAGACCCCAGTGAGTGGCAAACCAGGATTCAAACCCAGAAAGAGCCCACACTCCTAAAATCACATTATGCTGCATCTCGTGCTAACACAGCCCTCATGTGCAAGAGTCAAATGAGCATCTGGAACTCACCCCTCAATTAAGATCCAGTACACGGTCAATGCCACCATGTTCCCTGGTTGCTCCTCCCCAGCTGCACTTCCCCCTCCTCTTCCCCACTCTGAATTTTGCCTACTATTCCCTTTACTTTCATTGTGGTTTTACTACATGTGTGTATCCCTAAACAGTATGCTGCTTAGCTTTGAATTGAACTTCATAAAAATTGTATTATATTGTATGTAGTTTTCTGCAATTCCATACCCTGAAATCATGAACATCTTTCCCCATACTTTCCTTTCTGCTTCTCCAATGTTTACTCTTCTTTCTGCCCCAGCACTTCTGGGCGTAATCTAGGTTATTGTAGTTTATATTTAAGAAGATATCGTTTGCCAAGTGTTTCAGAGTTTACAAAATAATTCCTCATGCATCATCTCTTTTCAGCCTGTAATCCTCACTCTTTTTTTTTTTTTTTTTCCCCTAACAATCTGGAATATTCTTTACAATGGGAACCATAAAATAGGACCCATATTTGACAAAGGCTTTCTGGGCACTTCTGGTCACTATTTCTTGGACGTTTCATGGCCTATGAGAGCAACAGCAGAGTAGATCGCAGTGGGGCTAAGAAAGGGCTTTGGTGCCAGCCTACCCTGGCCTCGAATCCCCCTGTCAATCAGTCATTTTCACAACAGTGTTGCATAACAAACCATCCCACTTGGGATGGACTTTGGTGGGCAGCTTTCCCTAAGGCTGCCTGTTGGCAGAGCTTGAATCTCAGGCTATAAGTTGGTATCAGTTACCTATTGCTGTGTAACAAATCACCCCAAAAGTTAGTGGCTTAAAACAACCACGATGTATTTCTCAGGATTCTTTGGGCTGACTGGGCAGATCTGAGGTCTGGCCTGGCTCACACATGGGGTCAGGTCCCAGATGGGCCCCCTCCCACGTCTGGCAGTTGCTGCTGGCTATCACTGGGGGTCCTGGCTCTCCCGTGAGGTCTCCTCATCATCCTGTAGGATAGACCGGCTTCTCCTCCACGGGGTTTGGGTTCCAAAAGAGCAGGAGCCAAAGATGCAAGGTCCTGGCTCTGGAATGCACCACCTCACTTCAGCCACATTCTGTTGGTCAAAGAAAGTCTCCAGGTTGCCACCCCAGGTTCCAGGGCTGGAGGAGGAGACGCCCTTCCCGATGGCACAAGGGCAGCTTCACGTTGCAAAGGAGGCAGCGTGATTCACTTGGTGGGGAAGCCCAGAGGGTTGATTATTAACCCCATCTCCCATGGTTGGATTCAGGTGCACAGCACTTGTGTTTTTTTACGGGGGCCCAGTTGGAAGGGCCAGGGGTGACTTGGGACACGCTCTTACAGGAGCACAAACCAAGCCACCCTGCTCAACGTGGGGTCACTAACATTCCATGGGTCAAAGCAAGTCAAACGTCCACACCCTACGTCCACGTGCAGGGATCGGAGGAAGAGCAGGGAGTGAAAATGAAACAGTAATCCAAGCATTAGTAATCCAAGAGAAATAATTTAGTTCTCCCATCAAAAAAAGGGGGCAGCACCTCCCTCATGGGGTTGGTTTGAGGTAGGGTGACCATCTTGTCTGGACTTGCCTGGCACTTTCCATTTTTGAAAGTTTGGAAAATCTCACATCCCAGGGAAGCCTCAGTTCTGGGCAAACTAGAATGGTTGGTCACCTGATTTTGAAGAGCAAATGAGATCCTCACAACCCCCAATTAGGTATTATTATTGCTAATATCCCCACTCTACAGAAGAGAAAAGCAACTTTTCAGCAGCCACATAGCCAGTCTGCAGAAGAGCCAATATGTAAACCTGGCTCCACCCAAGCATCTGTCTCCTGTTGGCCAATTTCCCATACCCACTGCCTCCCTCGTGCTTGAGGTCTTTATAATAGCCCCTCCGAAGGGGAAAGAGTACCCTGCAAAGGGGTAAAAGGAGACCTGGGGAGGGTCAAGGGCCACCTGGTCAGGTGGGGCAGCAGGGCCACCGCTGGCAGGGCGGAGCCCCAAGAGGCAGGGAGGAGGATGCTGGCCGGCCGCCACGCGCCTGCCCACTGCCTGGCGGGGAAGCCTCCACAGTTTCAGGCCTCAGAGGAAGGTCCACACTGACTTGCAGAGGCGGATTCAGTGCCCTGGCCTCTCACTCACTGTGGGATCAGGGCAAGCCGTCTGGCCTCACTGGGCTCCACTTTCCCCTTTGAGGTCCTCTACCCAACTTCCCATAATCACCGGGTAGGTAAGTAAGATGGGCACTAGCCAAGAAGGGACCATGAGACGTTACCTGGTCACTGCCTTGCAATTACACTGGCTTCTTTCTCTTTTATTCTTGCAGAAATGATAGTGAGGTGGCAAGGCAGCCTGATGGAATGGAAGAGCTCTGGACTTGGAATCTGGACGCCAGATGCAGGTACTGCATCTGCTCCTCAAAAAGCCAAATTTTCTGCTTGACTCTGAATCATGATTTCTGCCTTGCACACGTCATTGGTTGTCTGGAGGATCAAATTAGATGACAACGTGACCATGCTCAGCCAGCTCAAAGGCAGACATGTATGAAAGAGGGGCAGGTGTGACATGGTCTGAATTAAGTTGATGAGGGTGGTGGTGGCACCCACTGTTGTCCCTGTTTCCTCAAGGAATCCCAACTCCAAAGCCTGGGCCCGTCACCCCCAGATCCCTGACCTGGATCCTTTCCTCTTCCAAGGGCATGGAAAGGACAAGCACCTTCTGATCGGAATGTTTTCCAAATACTCAGCATCTGGAAGGAGCTGTTACAAAGGCCCCCTTTGTGTGGCAGGAAAATGGGCTGGCAATAAAAGCACCAGACTCGGCAGAGCTGGGAATGGCAGAGGGGAGAGAGGGAGGGAAGGACGGCAGCCGACGGAGGGCCTGCGAGGAAGACGCGCAAGAGGAAGGTTGGGGAGAGGTGGGTCCACATGGCACCGGACAGGAAAGAATGCCCATCGCCGATGCAGCACTTCCTATGTGCCGGGCACTGCTCTAAGCTCTTTATCCATCGTGCCTTATTTATGTGAAAGGAAGTTTGAGAGCTGGCCACAGGAGGAAGCCACAGGTGTCTGCGCTCATGTGGTGTAATATATAGAGGAGGGACACTGAGTGGAAAAGAAGGGTAGCGGAAGTGATGGCGGAATTAGCCCAACAATGAGGAGCATTTTTTGGGTGTTGCCTGGAGAAGGCAGAGGAACCATCATCTTTGAACTTTAAAAGGTGAGAGCATTCCCACTCGGTTTCTAAGAGGCTTGGTTCCCCCGCCGCCTAGGAACCTGGGGTGGGGAAGCTGGTGTAGGTGCCTGCGTAGGGGCCACTCTGACCCTTTCTTCCAGCAGGTGGCTCTGCTTATGTGTGCACCCCCCGCACCCCCCCCTCGGGGTTCAAGGAACCCGGTAATAACAGACCACGAATGCCGTGGCTCTTCCCAGCCATCCTGCAAGAGCCAAGCAACTGCTCTGCCAGGTCCCCATGCCTCCAGCCCTGAGGCGATCTGAAAATACTACAGGACTTCCCTTTGTGGCAAGTACCTCGGAAACTGCAGGCCTGTTATGCCAGTGTCCCTATTAAAAAGCCAGGAACAGAAGCTACATCCTGCTTCAATCCAAGCAACTCTTATAGAATCTTGGAATCTTGGTGCTGGAGTGACTCTCTGGAATGTAGCCACAAATGGGGAGAGGATGGGCAGCCTGCTCTAGATTCCACAGGATGCTTATTGAAAATCCAGATTGCCAGGCCCTGTCCCAGGCCTGCCCAGTGAGCAAGCGGGGAGGGGTGTGGAATCTGGCGGTCATTTTTTTTTTTACAGACACCCAAGCGTGAGAAGTATGGGTCCAAATCATGACCCAGCGTACCACAGAGCAGCTCTTACTAATCTGAAACACCAGTGTTCATTCAGTCTTTCCCCACTTTCGTTTTTAGGTCTAATCTCAGCCTTTCTAAGCCCCTTCTCTGCATACCTTTATTGAGCACAAACTATGTGCTGGGTGAGTGAGTTCATTGCACATTATCTTATTTAAAAGCCATGACTCTCCTTTGTGGTAGATACAGGATTGAGGCAGAGAGGCAGAAGAGAACAGGCAGAAAGGAGGTTATCGGAGGAGAAGGGGTAGGCTGGCATGCCCTTTGGAAGCAGTAAGCTGATTTCTCCATTTCTTTACAAGAATAAGAAGTGACATCAAAACACATAACTGCCACACAGGTAAAATTAAATTCTACCCTTGTTTTTCCAGACTCCCTTGCAGCTAGGTTTGGCCATATTACATATTTCTGACCAATGAAATGTTGCAGGAAACTTACTGATGTGCTTCCAGGAAAGCTCTTGTTTTCTGATAAAATAAAAGGGTGAGATACAATTGGTGCCTCCCTTCCCTACTCTTATTGCTTTGGAGTGGGACATGATTCTGTGGAACTGCAGCAGCCATTTTGTGGACATGAGGTGCAAACATGAAGACAAAAATAAAAACAAGCTGAGAATGTCAGAGCAGAGAAATAGAAGACTAAATGTCAAGACAAGACTCTGGGAACAGAGCCATGGGCTGTCAAGTCTGGAAGGAGTCAAAATGATGAAGGCAGGGAGGTACAGGGCAATGAACATTGGCTGTGGATTTGGACAGACCTGGGTTTAAATTCTAGGCCACTGTCACTTTTAGGAGGGAAACCAGGCAGGTTATCTCACATCTATAAACTTTACAAAACCTCTCTGAAATCTTTATTTGAAGAATATGCAAGGAAAAGCATGAAATTCCAGTAGTCATTCAACAGTCTTCCCATTCCCTGTTTTTCCCCTACCAGGAGTGACTTCATCTTACTTATTTTTGTATCTCTAGTATATACACATACTATGCAATTAAATAGTATTTTTCAGCCCAAACTAACCACCCAAACATTTGCTTTGTGTCAGTAGTGCTTTTAATATTCTTGGGGCTTCGCTTCTTACCAGTGAAATACAGAGATTTGTTCGGTCTGAATTACAGGAATTTGTTACTGGGATGGTCAGAAGTAAAAGATCAGACAGGTTCCCAGTTAAACACGGTAGAATGAGAATACACAGTCCTTTCTACTCCTTCCCTAAACCACTGAAATGATGATAGTAAATGAATTTAAAAGATGAAAAGGTTAAGAACCCCTGTTCCACAGGGAGTTTCACCTGTTGTCAAGTCCCACCCACACCCAACACCTGCACACACAGCTTCCAATGAGGCAAGCATCTCCAGACATTTGGGGAGCACTCCTAACAGGAAAGACAGAGACCAAAATAACAAAACAGGGTGGGACAGGGGAGGGGGGAGGAAGAAAGGAACCCAGGTGAAATGGAGACACTGTGGGGAGCAGGAGAAACAAAAACAACTAACACCTTTAATTATTATCCTTGGAGAGAGAAGAAACTATTGCATACAAGGAACAGGAGCCAGAGGCCACAAGAAGGAATATTATGGCAATCGGAGCACTCAGAAATTAAAGATATGAGCAGAAATTAAAAAACAAAAAGCCCATAGTAGAATTGGAATATAATGTTAAGAGGTCATGGGAAAGAAAAAGACAGTAAGTAAATGTAAGAGGAATAATAGGAAAGAAGACCAAACCAGAGTTCCAACAGACAATAAAAAAGAATTTCAAAAGAGAAACAGAGAAAGTTGAAGGGAGGGGAAACTGAAATAAATAATATAAGGAAAAATGGGCATGAGTTTCCAGTTGAAAGGGCCAACAAGGACCCAGCCTGATAAATGAAAGCAGATCCATATAAAGACCCTGAATCATAAAATTTCATATTATTAGGAATAAAATGATGGCCTTCAAGGGAGGGAGAGAGGAGGGATGGAAAGGAAAGAGAAGACAGACAGTGACAGAGAGAGGCCACAAAGGACCAGGAATCAGAAAAGTACTGGACTATTTCACAGCAACACAAAAAATGAGATTCTAATAAAGCAATAATTTCAGAATTTCAGGAGAATGGTTTTCAACCTAGGATTTTGTTTTTATTTATTTTTTATTTATTTTTGTTAATATTCTTCTTCAACCTAGGATTTTATACCTAACAAGCTATTTACCTCCCCAGGAAGCTTTGGGAGGATGTGCTCCACCAGAATAGGGAAGAAAATCAAGAAAGAGAAAGATCTGGGGGGTCCAGGTAATACAGCGTTGCACCCAGGAATTGCCTAGGGTGGCATGTAACAGATTCCTGAGGAAATAGGGGTTTATTTCACTCACATGCAAGTCCAGAGACAGCATTCCAGGGTTGGTGCAGTAGTTCCACAACGTCCCAGTGTGCACAGCCCATACTCTTTTTTCACAATTACCACCGCTGGTATGCAGATTCCATCCTCATGCTCGCCTCATGAGCCTATGGTCGCTGCTCTGCCTCCAACTTCTCATCTGTATTCCAGGCAGGAAGAAGGAAAAAGCAACAAGGAGAAAAAGGCAGCACCTGCCTCAGAAAAACAAAACTTTCTCAGAAAAATTCTCAGCAGCTTACTGCTTTTGTCTTATTGGCCAGAATTGTGTCACCCTCTAATTGCTGTGGTGGCTGGGAGATGTAGTTTGTTTTTTTTTTTTTTCCTGGGTGTATTTGTTTATTATTTCTGCTGTAACAAATTACCAAAAACTTAGTGGCTTAAAACAACAAAAATGTGTTATTTCATAGTTCTGGAGAGCAGAAGTCTGAAATGGGTCTCATTGAGCTAAAATCAACGTGTTGACAGGACTGTACTCCTTCCTGGAGTCTCTAGAGGAGACTCTGTTTTCTTGCCTTTTCCAGTTTCTAGGGGCTGCCTGCATTGCTTGGCTTGTGGCCCTTGTCCACCTTCAAAGCCGTGAATCCTCCTGGCTTACCCTCTCCTCCCTCTTCCACTTACATTGGGTCCATCTGGATTATCCAGGATAATCTTATTTCAAGGCCAGCTGATTAAAAACCTTAATTCCACCTGCAACCTCATTACCTGTTGGCCATGAAACAACGTGCTCACAGGAGCTGGGGATTAGGGCGTGGGCATCAGTGGGGGGGCCATTATTCTGCTGACCACATGGGGTGGGTTGCAGCTTTGTACCAAATCTGGGTTATTTCATTTGGGGAAAAGGAAAGAGTGGATAGAAGACTGGCAGCTGCTAGGGATCACGGAGTGGAAAGATGGGAGGAGGCACCGCAGAGCTAGAGCTCCAGGCCCAGACCGAGCCTCAACCACACTTCAGGTTACATGAGAAAAGCATACCCTTATTTGGTTAAGGTGCTAGAGGGAGATTTTCATTCCATGAAGCCAAATATGAGCCTAAGGAAACTTCTACCTTTCACCTTCTACCCTAGATAATGTCTAAAACTGAAACAAGGAGAAATGCCAGGCTAAGTATGTTATTGTGAAACAGGAGGTAAATATATTTATGTGTATAACAAAACATCTAAATTGGAATTGAAAGAGGTTCTCCTCCCAGGTAACAGATTCAGGGTTGGGGAAGGGGAGAGCAGGGTATGACTTTTTTTCATCAACTATCTCATCATGTTGTTTAATTTATTAAGCTTTATTTCTCTACTACTTAACTACAATTTTTAATTTTAAAAAATGCTGGAAAGGATTTGGAACACCCATGCAAACAACCCAGAAGGTGCAAGGAAAATACCCACCCAAGCAGTACCCCTGGCCGGGGTGGGTCGGGCTAGAAGGAAACTTCCAGCCTGGGAGATGCGAAATGGTCCCTCGAGGTGCCTAGTACCTTACTGCTACTCCCTGAGCTAAAAATGCCAAGATGTTGGGACAGAAGCCAAAGTTTCCCATCCCTGACGAGATCTCACTTTTAGGGGCAGAGCTCAGCAGAGCCAGCAGAGAAAACAAAAGTCAGGGGCTTGGTTTGCATGGCGAGGAGAGTGACCTGGCCCTTCCTCCTTGCATATCTGCTTCTCTAAGTCTGGCCCTGCGGAACAAAGCTGAGCTCTTAATCATCCAGCCTCGCCCTGGCACGCTGAGTGTGTGATACACCTGTCTCCACCATCAGGCAATTGAGTGGGTTCACAGGCAGAGGCCTGCCCTGCCAAACAATGCTCTCCTTTGTCCCCGCAGAGCTCCAGGAGCTGCAAGGCAGCCAGATCCATCAGCACTTGTCAGGGCCCTTGACACACACAAGGCTGAATTATGAGCCACACTCCCCAGCAAAGCCCCAGGCTTCCAAGTAGGCAGCCCCAACTGGCACGCAAAGTGTCAGTCAGCCTCCGCAGAGCTAGGGGAGGGGACCCATGTCAGGGGTTGGGGACAGAGGGAGGCACTAGGTCTTCATTCCCAGAAGTCAACCAGGCCTGGAGACGGCACTGCCCAAACTCTGGCATGACTTTCCTCAAAATCAGCCCCTAGAGTTGCATTTTAAAGAAATCATTTCCCTTGTTGGCAGAGGCCTCTTCCAGCTACTTCAACAACTGCGATGTGCACCTGTGCAGGGCACAACTGCGGCCCACCTGGCTTAAAAGACAGACCAGGAAAGAGTGAGGTTGGAAGCATGAATTTCCGAGTGAGAGTCCCTACAAATGCAACACCAGCCAGGAAAGGTGTAAAGTCGTCCTTTGTAGCCAGCAAGGCGTGATTCAGGAAGAGGGGGGAGACACTCCGTGATTTGGCGAGTTCATGCCCAGAGAGAATCTGGAAACAGCCTCCGTGGATGCTGCACGCCTTGCTGCATGCATTTCTTGACGAGCCCCGCAAAACATCCCTGGCTCCTCTAATGCATCCCTTCTCGCTTTTGATCCACGCAACTGCAGGCCACCAGGCCAGGAATGCACAAGTTTTCTTGGGGCAAACGAGTATGCCTTTGCACAGCTCTAGACTGACCCCAGCCCTCAACCCAGAGGGAAGGACAGGAGAGAAGGACGCCGGCAAAGTCTCCAGTCCGGGTAGGGTGGGGTCACTGGCGCCATCTGCTTAGGTTATTGGTGCAAGGCAAGGTCAGAGCTAGGATTAGTGCTGATTCAGCCACACTGGCTGGATAGCACTCACTGCCTACACCACAGGCTTATGTACTGGGATGAAATGAACCAATGGAGGGGTTTTAAGAAAAGCATGAAAGTCTTTAGAAATGCAGGAGATTTGTGCTTGAAAAATATCAGGTAGGATTTTATCATTTTTGTCCAAAGGCCACTGCTCAGCCTCAAGGGAAGAAATAGATATATGTAACGTTTAAAATAAATTACAGTGTCACCTGTTTTCTGCACTTTGATAATGGTATTGGCATTATGTAAAAAAAGAAGTCCTTACCTTTTTGAGATGTTTATGAATAAAATGACATGATGCCTAGGATTTTCTTCAAAAGAATAAGGAGGAGGAGGATGGCAGATGGGGCAGGACTGTCCCCGATGGCCATGGGGACCAGATGCAGGGAACATGGGGGTTCATTACATCATCCTGTTTCCAGGTATGCAGGTCTGAAGTCCTCCAAAATAAAAAGCCCAGCAAAAACAAATTTTAAAGACAAATGATAAATCTGCAAATGTAAGAATTTACGTCTGCAGCACAAAGCAAACGATCAGATCCGGCCTTGCTTTTAAATTGTAGCGGCTAAAACAGAGCTGGGTTTGCTTTTGCACCAGGCGGTGAAAGTGTGCGCAAGCTCTTGCTGGCGGTGGACGGTAAGACACTTAGCACTTTTGGTAGGATTCCAGAGTAGAATGTGGTGACATTTACTCTCAAAAAATTTCTGCTGTGGTACAAAATTAGAGATCAGGTGGCAGGTCCTCAACACAAGATACATTTTAATCGAAGCTGTAGGCATGGCTTGAAAGAGGACAGTCACATTAGGCAAATTCATAATGATGGAAAGTAGACGAGAGGTTTCCAGGGGCCAGGGGAAGGTGGGAGGGGAGGGACTGCCGCATGGGTACAGATTTTCTGTTTGGGCTGATGAACAGGTTTTAGTAACGGATGGTGGTGTTGGCAGCACAATTCTGGGACTGTGATTAGCTCCACTGAATTGTGTACTTAAAAACGGTTAAAATGGGAAGTTTTGTGTTATATATGTGTTGCCCCAATAAAAACCTTTTTTAAAAAAGGAAGAAGACTATTGCAAAGACTTTTTCAGGCACAGGGAAGGACATATTGGCTAAATATGATGCCTGGCAATAATCAATTTTAATCAGCTAATAACCGTAGGTAAAGCCTCCCAAATAGCCAGAAGGACACTGTTACTATTTTTGAAAGGTATTTGGTAGGGCAGCAATTCTGTTCTGAGCTGGTACATTGCTCAAGCAAATGTTACCCATTTGCTAATTTTATTCCTAGTGCATTGTGTTGGTTGAGATCAAGGTTATACAGGTAATGTCAAAAACAACTATTTTAAAATCTGAATCGATGCTCTTTTTCCTTCTGGTTGGCAAGGTCCTATCCTTCTTAGCTTAATTAAGCAGCTAACACCCTGGGCTGCCTCAGGTCTTGTTAATACCTGCCAAGGACATAGAAATGAAAGTGATGCTGACCAGCCCACTGGCCAGGGACAACACAAGAAGCCCCTAACCCAGCAAAAAGCAGGGCACCAGGTGCCTATGGGGAAAAGCCTCAGGGGCCCAGCAGGTGACCCCAGCCTCACTGACGAGTAAAACGGGCAGGAAGCGGAGGCTGAGCCCACAGGAGGAAACTGGTATGGGTGGCGGCGGCACCCCGGGCAGAGAAGGGTGTGTTTCTCAAGAAGCCTTGTGCCCTATTTGTCTGCTGCAGCTTTCCAAACCACAAAGCCCTGCTTGGCGCTCCCCTGCCAAGGCTGATCGCAATCTTCCGTTCTATCAGCCATGTTATCTCTTATGCATTTAGCGCTGTGGATTCCAAGTGTGCTCCCTTGAGGAACCTTGCCTTTCCCCAAAGTCACGTCATCTGGCCACCCAGGCCCGGGCAACACATTTCTGCAGTGGTGTCCACATGCATCCTTGCTAACCTCCCTCCCTCCTTATTGCTGAGCCCGCGTCCTCTACCCAGCCCCACCCACAGACCCCGTTCTTAAGCTGAGGCCCCTGTGGCTTTCACCGCTGGGAAAGGCCGAGCTCATGGAGTGGAAAGCCGCCTGGACGGCTGTGTCCTCTGACCAGAGGCCGTCAGTGCTGCTGGTGCCTGGGTCTATGAGGGCAATGAGAGGGGGCGCTTTGCCCCGTGGAACTGTGGGGATGGTGCTGGGAAACTGGCACCAGAGTTATTCTAATTTAGAAAAAGAGGGTTTGACTTTTCAGCAGCTGCCGACCTGATCGGCTTGCCAAGAATTGTACATTAAACAAACACACAGCTACCTCACCCCTATATGGGTAAGGAAACACCTCCTATGAATGAGGATGATGCGGGCTCAAGAAACTTGCAGGTTTCCTGAGTATAATCCCTTCTAATCACCACCAGAAGACTCAAAAGTCTATTCTGCCAAAATCTCTCTTAGAGTTAAAGTTTAGATTCCAAAGCAAGAAAGCTAGGGCTTGACTTTGAGCTCCAGAGTCTTCGCTGCTATCGGGAGGCTTTTAGGTTTACACCTTCTTGGGGACCTAGTGGGACCGTGGTGTATGGTTTTGGTTATCGCTTTGTCTCTCACGCCCCTTCCTCCCAACTGTTGCCTGAAAAGACCAGCCAGTGGGGAGACTCAGACAGCCATCGTCACGGAATATGCCCTGTTGGGGGATGATTTGTAAACATTCCTAGGTTGAAGGCAGATCAAAGTCAAGGCAGTGACCAAATTAAGGCATCCCTGCTGCATCCCAGTGGGTGCCACCTGGAAATGGTAACTTGAAGCTGAAGCATTTTTGTACTTAGCCCCACTGTGCTAATGAGAGAAGGTGGGGGCGGGAGGGAAAGAGGGAGAAAGTTTAGACTTGTAGACCCTGCTCTCCAAGCTCTCAGTTCCGGCCACTGGATCAAGCCAAGAGTTGGCCATGGTTCTGGGGATCAGCCCGTGGAAACCCCTCTGAGAAGGGGAGGGCAGAAAGATCAGAATTCCCCATGCAGGAGACTCCACCTCTGTGGGTGGGTGTCCTTGACTTCAGTCCCTCCCCGCTCACTCATCTGTTCCATTCATTCATGGAACCACTTTGAATTGTATATGCAAAAGGGAGAGCAAATAAAATCATGGTTCCACCATGTGGTTTGTCGTGCCATGCTTATCCTGACTGTTGAAAAGAATGAGTACGAACCTATGATATCAACTCGACCTGGATTTATGAGCCAAGTTCTTGGTGAAAACACTGCAGGGGCATTGCATGCCTCCTTCTAGAAGGGGGTATCCCTTTCCTGTGGCTGCTATAACAAATTATCACAAACTTGTTGGCTTCAAACAACAGAAATGTATTCTTTTGCAGTTCCAGAGGCCAGAAGTTTGAAATAGGCACCACAGGGCCAAAATTGAGGTATTGGCAGAGCTTTGCACCCTCCAGAGGCCCTAGGGGAGAATTCATTCCTTGCCTCTTGGAACTTCTGGTGGCTGCCAGCATTCCTTGGCCTGTGGCTGCATCACCTCCATCTTCAAGGCCAGCACCCGCAAATCTCTTTCCTCCGTATCTTCTTCTCTATGTAAGTCAAATCTCCTTTTGCCTCCCTCTTATAAGGACACATCTGATTGCACTTTTGGCCACCATGAAAATTCAGGATAACCTCCCTATCTCAAGTTCCCTAATTTAATCACCTCTGCAAAGACTTTACCATATTGGGTAATTGTCACTTGTTAGGACCTGACATATTGAGGGGGCACCATTCAACCCATGACAGAGGTCAAGCCCAGGCCTCTGAGTCTCAATTTTGCCAACGGTTCTGCTCACTCCAGCTTTACCCAGCCAAGCTGTGCCAAAGCCTGATGAACAGCTCTTTGGCACTGGGGACCTTTCCTCAAGGATAATACTTGCCAGTCTAAGGGATGAACTGGTCCTCTTGATGCTTCAGCAATCCATCCCAAACACAATCTTTTTCTTGTGCCCCATGTGAGGGAGGCCCTGGGAACAATGCAGGAGACTAAGCAAAGTCTTCAACTTGTAGCCCGACATGTGAGCAAACAGGACACAGTGTGATGCAAACTAATAGAAGCATGTCTGGGAGCATGGGATGGCCGTGCTTAGTGAGATGGAGGAGGATTCAGAGAGCAGGTGAGGCTTGAGCAGAATTTGGGAGGAACATCAGGTATTTGCAATGCAGAGAAAAGGGCATATAAACAGGCCTGGGGGAGGAGCAGCATGCTCAAGGGGCAGGGTATGGCTGGAACCTGGGGTGTGGAGGGGGCTGGGCTGGAGAGGCAGCAGGACACCGAGTGTGGGGCGCCGGGCAGGGAGTTTAATTTTTGTAGCTGGCAGAGGCCCTGCATTCTGCTTTTCATCAGTTGGTCACCCTGGCTCGGACCCCAGGCTCAGCTCCTACCTTCACCCTCTCCGCCTTCACCTACTCCTGATATCCTCTTTCCTATACCTGACTGTGGCAGGCAGAACCTAAGGACGGCCCCGTCCCCACGTTCTGGTGTTTACGCCCTTGTGCCATCCCTTCCACTCGAGTGTGGACAGCACCTGTGACTTGCTCCCAACCGACAGAATATGGCGAAGACAAGGTGGAGGGTGCAGCCATGCCAGGAAAGCCCCCGTGGAGAGGAGCCGTGAGTGGCCTCGAGGAGCTACCGGGGCCTCCAGCGAGAAGTTGGGGCCGCGTCCTACAACCGCCGTGGACTGAACTCCAACAACCTGCAGGAGCTCGGAGGCAGATTCCCCCCCGCCAAGTCTCCAGGTGAGAGCGCAGTCCTGCTCACCCCTGGATTGCAACCTCCAGATGCCCTGAACTGCGGTCCCAGGTAAGCCTGAGCCCTGACCCAGAGAAGTGTAAATGGCAAAGCTTTCCGTTTGTGGTAATCGGTTACTAACACAGCAATAGGGAACTAATACAATGACTCAACTCTCACCGACTTACCAAATACTGCCAGTGGCCACAAGGAAGAAATGTGTAGATTCATGAGCCATATATTTAAAAAAGACTTAAAAACATCAACAATCCTGTGTCATAGGCTTGTTAGTAAATGAAAAAAAAAAAAAAATTACATTTTCCATAATTTCACTTAAGTTCAATCAACATTTTCACTAGAAAAGTAGGAAGGGAAGTTCCCAATGAAGGAAAACTTTGAAGTACAAACTTGAACACTAACCTTAAATCAGCTAATTGTTCTTTTCCACGGGGACACCCTCCAAAGCCTGGGCAGCAACATGAACCACAGACTCAGCTGCAGAGTGAACCCCAGCCCCAAAGGCCAGAGAAGGAGGTACACCTGTACCACTCTTCCTCATGCCTAGAAAACGGAGCCCCAACTTGGGCTAAGGGCCTCTCCTGTGTTTGCGTGCCACCCCCAGGCTCATCCTACATTTGTGCTTTTCCCTGAGCTTCGTGAGCTTCTCGGAGGTCATGGCTCTTGCAATCAGTGAAGGGAGATGTTGGACCTTAAACTCCAGGGCTGGGTTCTCACCAAGCCCAAATTGGCAAGCTCCATATCCCCGCCCTGCTAGACCAAGAGGCCAGGGAGACACTAACGATCTTCAGAAAATATCTCACAGGCATCCCAATCTGATCTCTTAATCTGGGAGCGGGCAGGGTGTGGGGATGCTGAGGGGTAAATCCAAAGGTTCACTGTGTGCAAAGAACCACATGCCTTTCCTCGGGTCTCTAGGACCACAGAGTCCAGCTGCCCTTTCAGCTCATTTACCCATGTCTTCTGTGTCTTTGTAGAGGGGGCAGCAGCCAAGGCTGTAAGGGTGTGTCCTGGTTTGAGTCTTTTATGGACTTCAGAAAATTATGTTCTTATGCTAACCCATTCCTGTGCCTGGAAGCCTATTGTATGTCGGACCTTTTGATTAGATCACTTTTGATTAGCTCACTTTAGTTAAGGACCTTCAATCAGATTGCGGGGACCTAGGGTGTGGTCTCAATCCTTTTACTGGAGTCTTATATAAATGGAGACACATAAAAAGACAGCTGTCATTTTGACCCTGCCATGTGAGAGAGAGGACTCCAGGATCACCTACAGCCAGAGAGACTCAGAGAAACCCTGGAAGTCTGGAATCAGCAGAGCAGCTCAAAGCTAAAGAGACAGGCCTGGAAAAGGACAAGCCATATGCCTGATTGCCCACAGCTGAGCTCGGGGAGAAAGCGAGCCTGGAGGAGAAAGCAGAGACAGCCACCGTCTTGCCTTGCCACAAGGCAGGAGTCCAGGATCTCCAAGGCTGACCTTTGGTGAGACAGAACTTCTGATGATGCCTTGATTTGGACATTTTCACAGCCTCGGAACTGTAAACCTTTACCCTAATAAATTTCCTTTATAAAAGCCAACCCAATTCTGGTATTTTGGTCCTGGCCCCTTTCAGCAATCAGGAGGCTTGGCGGTCCCGAGGCTGAGCAGCCCCATTGGAAGCTGTCCCTGGTGGCAGTGGAGGACCCCCTCACCTCCAAACTGCTGGCAGAGTGGGGCACTGGGAGGAGAAAGAGTACTAGAAATGGGGGAGGGCCGAATAACATCCAGAGGTAGGTTCAGGGTTGCTACTTTCCACGTTTTCCCTGACAGCCCTGCTCCAGGCTCCACCCTGCATCCTCCTAGAGGGAAGAAGTGGTCCCCCTTCCTTCCACCTTTACTTCTCACTCCTGGAGGAGAGAAAAGCGCAATGCCGAGCTGTGTGCGTCCTGCCTCCACGAACAGGACAACCTCCCTGTTCAGAGGAAAAGTGAGTTCACTAAACGGGCTCCAAACCCCCCAGCACTTCAGGCTTCCCTGCCCTGCGCTCCAGCGAACAAGCAAGCAAGAGCGTACTGGGGGACCAGTGCTGAACTTCCCTTGAAGCTAATGAAGCCTCTGTTTCAGGGACTCACACAGCGCCGCCTCCAAAGCCCCGCACCTCTGTCACACTTGGAAGTCAGTATTATTTCTCCCAAAGAGCTCCCAAATTGTTTAAAGTTCAGGGTCCACAAAACCCGGATCCACCCTTGGAAGGGACAGGCTGGGAGCGTCCAGCCCGCGGGGAGCCCCAGCGAAGCCAGGAGACTGCTGGCGTCGGACCGGCCTCTCGGCAGCCAGGCAGGCGACAAGGGTGGCCGCCGAGGAGGCCGGCGTGCCCGGGGCGCGCGGGGGCAGGGCTGCCCATTGCGTGCAAAGCCGGCCGCCGCCCCCGCAGCCCCGCCCCGCGCAGGTAAACAGGGCCCCGCCGCCCGCCGAGCCCAGGCCGGGACCCGCCCCCGGCGCCACGCCAAGAGCCTGCGGGAGGCCGAGCCCGGGAGGCTCCGCAGTCACTCCGCGCCGGCCGCGCCCCGGGAAACGTGCGCGGGCTCAGGCAGCGCAGCCTCACCTGGCCCAGGGCGCGCCCGGCTGCCCGGCCCCCTGCACGCCCGCTGGGCGGAGCTGGTCACACCCGAGCCCAGCGAGCCCAGGGCATGTAGCCGAGGGGGGCAGAGCGGTGACCTTGGGAGTTCACGTCTGTGGTTTAGACCCTGCTGCAGGGCTGGGCTAAGGGACGCACACGTGAAAAATCGTGCAGCAGTATGCACTTAAAATCTGGGCACTTTACTCTATGCAAATTTTACCTCAATGTCAAAGGAAAAGGTAGAGAACAGCCCCCAGGGCTCTCATTTGCTCTGGATGTTCACAGATCCAACAACTGTTTTTTTGAGAGCGGAGGTGTGCAGGACGTTTTCCCAAGGAGACTGTGAAGGCTTTAGGTGAGGAGGACCTGGGGGACTCCATTTCCACACCCTGATGTCCATGCTCGCCCCGCACTGGAAGAACTGACCCTGCCACTACCTCCCGCACCTCGGTAAGTAAGGACCTCACCTTCCAGGTCTGCAAAGTGGGGATAATAACGTGGAAATCACTGAGGACTGAAGGAGGTGGAGAGAGCTCCAAGAATCCTGCCTGGCGCAGAGTCCTTACCTACCAAATGCCCTTTTGGTAGGGGGAGATGGGGGAGATGTCATCTGTTAGGACCCCAGACAGAGAAGATCCCAATCCCTGCCTCCACCTCCCCACTTCTCGTTCACAATAGATCAGATTATCCTTTCTCCAAAGAGAACCGAGTCCCTCTTCTGATCAGCAACACTTTATTTCTAAGAGTGGATATACTTAAAACACCTGTACTTCTCACAATTCACCTTGGGGCTAGGAGAGCCCAGGCAGGACAATCCTCATTTTTCCAACCCACCAATCCTGATGCAGAGAGTGGTAGCAGGTGAGAAGCATGGGTTCACTCAGCCATCTCTTTGCCTCCCTCTGGGACAAGGTGGCTGGACTTGCTGTCTGCCAATTCAAGTATGGAAACCCATCCCAGGCCCGCCATCTTTGTCGTGTGGCTGTGGGATTTTTTTTTTTTTTTACCTGTTAATGTTACATTAGAGAATGGAGATAAGAATCTATGCTATTGCCCTGCCACAACCAACTTTCCATTTTAAGTGTGATGACAAAGCCACTTTCCTTTTGGACCACTCATTGCTCCCAAAGTAAATCAGTGAAAGCACTGCCCCTCGTCCATCCCAGATGGCATCTGATTAGATTGCAGGAGTGCAGCGCTCCTCTCAGTCGGCAGCCAGGGTTTCCATGGTTATCTGCAGGCCTGGGGTTTTGGCCAGCGCTCAGTCAGAGGGCAGAGGTGTGTTTGGAGAGGGGGTGCATAGGAGCATGGATGGGGGTGGGAGGTCACCACCAGGATACAAAGAGAAGAACATTTAGCTGTACTTTTGAGAGCCACTCTCCCATCCTCCCACTGATCCACATGCCCAAGTCTTCACAAGACGTAGAGAAGGTACTCAGAGCATCCCCATTATGTCCTGCTCTCAGCTGGCATTGAACGCTCTCTCCTTACAATTAAATAAAGAATTCTGCAGGCATCCCCACCTCACTCCTACCAACTCAGAACCACGTGCCTTAATACAAATAGCTTGTTTTGCTCTTAACAGTGATACTTGCCTCAACTTACTGGTTCCATGGCTCCATGGGTTCTTGTGGTATCTGACAACGGTGTGAACTCTCCATGTTTCCTCTGCAACCTGACTTCCCTGGTCTCCATCACCTGGGCCTATGGCCTGAGTGCCCTGCAGATGTCCAGGGCTTTCAATCACCTTTGCCATTAATTAAGTCAAAGTCCCCTGGGGTGGTCTGAGCAGGGATAATTTGTAAAAGCTACCCCAGGTGTCTCTAACATGCAGCTATGGTTGAGAACTGCTTGGGCTGTGTAAGGGAGGGAGGCACTGGAACACTATGGAAAGCTTGGGAATAAATGCTGCTAACGCTAGATGTGGGTGGGGAGGAGGGACAGAAGCAAGCGACTGTTGTAGCCAATTAAACAAAGAGCTCATAGGTTGAGCTCTGGAGTCGGGCAAAGTTGGGTTCAAAGCTGTGATCTTGAATGAGCTTTTACACCTCTGTTTCCTCATGGTGTTCTCTGATTGCTCAGCTTTTAAATAGCTCATTCTTATCGATGCAGTAGTCTTTTGACTCTTTCTTAAGCTATTAATCAGATTTTTAAAAAGATTTATTTATTTATTTTACTTTTATCCATTTTTAACCTCCTCCCCCATTTTTGCTATTTTTGTGTCCATTCGCTGGGCAATTCTCTGTGTCTATTTCCTGCCGTCTCTTCTTATCCTTCTGTCTTCACCAGGATTCGATCCTGGGAGCTTCCGATGTAGGAGAGAGGCGTCCTACTGCCTGCACCACCTTAGTTCCTGGTGTTTTGGCATGTCTTGGCTTTCCCTTTGTGTCACTTTCCTGTTACGTCATCATCTTGCTGCATGGCTCGGCAGGGCCTGGCAGCCCTTGCACCTTCTATATTTTTCTTTATTTTACCGGGAGGTCCCGGGGATTGAACCCAGATCCTCCATATGGGAGAAAGACGCCCAACCACCTGAGCCACATCTGTCCCCCAACCAGACTTTAAAAAGATGTGTCCTCCAGTTCCCTGAATTGCCTACTCTTCTGCTGGAGTCATTTGTTTTCTTTGTTCACCTTGGGTCTTCTCTGTCATACTGCTGGCTTTCCTCAGAGGATGATTGCTGGGGGTTCCTGTTTGGTTGATAACGATAGGTGGTGTGAGTTTACTCTACGAATGCATAGGTGTACGTCTTCGTTTGCCGAAGGCTGCCGATGCAAAAAATGCCTGAAACAAGTTGGCTTTTATAATGGGGAATTTATTAGAGGAAAATCATATAGTTCCAAGGTTGTGAAAATGTCCAAATCAAGGCATCATTAAAACTGCTTTCTCACCAAAGTCAGCTACTGGTCAATCCCGGCATCCTGCCATGTGGCAAGGGAAGAAGGCGGTGATCTCTGCTGAGGTCCCTGCCTTCCTGTCTAGGCTCCCCATCAGCTGTGGGCAATCAGGTATATAGATTGTCTCTTTCAGGGCCTCCTCCCTCAGCCTTGAGCTGCTCATGGGCCCAGCCTCTTGGGAGGTTCATGGCTCACCTTCAGCAGCTAGCAATCCTCGAGTCCTCTCTCATGGCAGGATCAAAATGACGATTTCTTTTCTCTGTGTCTTCTTTCTCTCTGTACGTTCTCAGTTTATATAAGACCCAGCGAGAGAACAGAGACTCAATCTAAGTCATGCCTCACTGAGGTAGTCCAATCAAAAGCAATCTAATCAAGTCCCTGATCTGAATCTAATCAAAAAGCCCCAACTACACTGTGTTTGCAGGCACAGGAATGGGTTAGCTTAAGAACATATTTTTTCTGTGGTCCACAAAAGACAATCCAGGACAGTATATTTCCTCAGTGCACCTCACTCTCAAAATAGTAAAAATGTTGTGAATTAGTATAACTGCATATGCTGGGTCAGCAAAGTAGGCTTTCCTGCTGGCTCGAAACCTCCACACTTTCCAAGGAAAGGAGGAGCTTACTCTGGGGTAGGAGAGGTTTAAGGTTATTGCTTTACTTGCAGGCCCCAGGAGAGGGAGGAGCCAAAATCAATCTTTACGTTTTTAGCCCAGTAACTAGCAGGGTTAAGAAAAGCAAGAAAGACACACGGCTAGTAAAATAATGCATTTGGGGGATGGTCCTTAGAGTGAGTATTTATCTTTTCTCTCCCTTCCCCTCCCCTGCCTTTCCCTTCCCCTCCCTTCCCCCCCCCTCCCCACCCTTTCCCTTCCCTTTCCTTTTTTACATCTGCCCCAAATCCTGAATAGGGAGCATCTGCTGTGTGTGGATTTTGGGGGGATATAGAGAAGGCTCTTCCCTTCTGTGTGGCAGGAGAAATGCCCAGGATTGTGTGCTGTGGAATCTAGGGCAGACTGCACAATTTAAAATCTGTCAGCCACGTGACCCAGCCCAAGGTTCTGAGTATGGAGCAGGTAATACAAAGTCAGGAGGACAGTGTGAATCCATGCAGGCAGGGGTGGTGATGAAATTTAATGACGCACTCGTGGTGTCCTATACCCAGTGGTGGTGGCACTGGTGGAGCTGAGAAGAATCTGGGGGAAGAAGTTCCCCAGTCAGGCTATTGACCTTGGTTCTGATCCTGGGCTCCTAAGCTCCTGCTCTTTTTCCAACTCTGATTTTCCTACATTTCAGCCAGTTTTGTGAGATTTCTAATATTATTCCAATAAGTTTCATTTCCCTTTAGGTTAACCAGCATTGACTTATTCTGTTGCACACAAAAACCCCGACACGGAGTTGGTAGTAGGTAACAGATCCTTAGACAAATGGGGGGCTGTGGAATTCGTATCTGCCTTGACTGAGGTTAGTGCCTCAATGAAAAATAGATAAAATCAAGTTCAAGTTCACACATGGAGATGGAAACCTGGCTACTTAGGGTAACTTAGGGTGAAATAGCTAATTAAATTGCCTATAGTCATCTGGAATGAAGTGCCTCTTAAAGGCAAAGCTTTGAGGGCATGAGCTGTTTCTGCCAAAAAATGGGGTCAAGATATGAGGACTGAGGAGAAGTGGCCAAGCAACTTCCAAAAAGACATTGGCAATCTCAAGTCCCAGACTTTGTAGCTCAAGGAACAGATTGAAAGCTAGGGCTTTTTATGACCACTCTTAAGGTCATTTTACCTCTTGTATCTATAAGGCTGAGCAAATAGAGCTATATTCAAATTTTGATCCTGAAGACTGGCCGAATTTCTATGTTGGTAAAACCACAGACTTTTCCAAAGGAAATTGGAGCATTGACCAGAAAACGGTAGGACTCGAAAATCCTCCCAGGAAAGGGAGGATTTGAAGAACTGGGAGTTCTCTGAATCTTTAATCCTCAAGGATACATGTGTCTATTGAACATTTTAACTAATTGCCTTTCCTTTCCACTTCTATTATTATCTCTATTGTATATACAGTGCATGATTATGGTTGACTTTACATGTTAGTCCCCAAGTTACAGGAAGATGAGATGTGAGTGTGACCATTGGAAGAGGAGTGGACGTTCTGGAGCCTGGATGCAGAAATTGCCAAAGCGTTGGGGCAGCTCTCTTTGGAAAGGAAGTGAGTTAAGCTTTGGTTGGTTGAGGGATCACTTCATTATCTAAGCAGAAATGGTTTTTTTATAAGTGTAAGTAGGGTAAGTAGAGTATCTATAGGTGCTGAGCTGCAAGAGAGTGAGGTTGTAATAAACATTTCTTTTTTCTTTTCTTGGCTCTCTAGCATCTGAACTTCATCCTAAATTTGGAAAAATCCATTAATATATGAGTCCTGGTTAAGGGGCAAGACCAGCGGTGCCAGCTGGATGCTCCTGCCCAGGACAGGACACAAGAGTCAGTGTTGTGTAGAGGTCATTCTCATGGGGGTGGACGCAGCATGGAGGGGCAGCAGTTTCACTGGTGATGTCCAGTGTCCTGTGAACCACAGTGGTGTCGATGGCACCCAAATGGAGATGTTTTTGAGGCATGATGGGCCATAGTCCCAGACGTCTAGCTTCCTCGGATCTTCCCAATTTTTAAGCCTGATTCTCCTATAGATTCCATGAGCTCCCTGAGAGTCCCCCAGTAAATACCTTTTCTGTTTAAGTAAGGTGGAGTTGGATGCTGGTGTTTGTAAACAAGAATCTGACTAGCCCTTCTCATCTGAGCCCTTTCCTTTGCATTCTGCTGGTGTTGGGTAGAGGTGATGTTAGCACTAACTTTAGTTGGTTCTTGTATTATCACCCCTGGACAGAAGCAGCTTTGAGAAGAACTGGTCATTGCACAGCCCATCCCAAACAATGCCCCCTTTATTAATATTAATCACAGTTAGAAGGTCTTTTCCATCAGGAAGAACAATTTGCATTACATAGAACTACATACAAAGACATCAAAATAAAACATACATGTACACCATGAATGTGCCTTCAATTTTGACCATTAGTGCTTTGGGAGAACATACAGAGACCCAGGCACAAGGCTGGCCTTTAGGGTCTCACACCATCCGCAGAGCAGGAGACTCACCCCTGGAAGCAGCCGAACATGTAAACTTAGAGGGCAGGTGTCGACAGCACAGTGCCTGAGTACCTGGCTCTTGGGTGGCCTACCTTCTCAGTGGGGTCCACTCAAGGCCCCAGATGCTCTTTTGATCAGTGAGGATGATGGATCTTCACTGTGTTTGAAGCAGACAAGTTAGATCATCCTTGTTGGACAAGCTATGTGTATGGAAGGAGTAAGCTGGCTTCTAGTCTAGTACAAGTCATTCTTTAGGGTCATTTCAGAATAACTTGGCTAAAATTACTTTACAAGGGAACTGTAAAAATATCTCTTCTTTTCCTACCTCTTCCTCCGTTCCCAACCTAAGCTCTCTGGCTAAACTCCAGCAGAGACTGCTGCAGCTTAAGAGCTTGAGGACAGGTTAAAAATTGCCAAATCATCAACAGAGAATGGTCCACTGCGGATTCCAAATGTTTTTGAAGTTAGCATAAGTGGCTCCCTCCATTAGTAGGATGAAGGGTTTGAGTTATAGCAGTTTGCTGGTTTCCCCAAGTCTCTTATAGGAATGAAGGCTATACAGTTATCAAAATAAATGCCAAAGGGATTTGGAATCTCTGCCAAACCACTTTGCTCTTGGAATCCGTGTTCCCATCATCGACAGCAGAGGCCTCCGGTCTAAGCTACACTCACTCTGTCATCTTTTCACAGGGCTCGCTGTGTGTTCACAGTTGTCCTAATTCCCTTAACTTCAAGAATCTCAATCTCTGCCTTTAAAAAAGAAGATGACTATCCAATTTCCTTCCCTTTGTCGGTGTCCCCTTCCCTTACAGCATCTCCCTTTGGGGAGGTAGAGGAAGGTACATCCCTCCTTGGGCTGGCCGGGCCTTGGAAAGTAGTTTGCTCTGTCCATGATGTTCTAGGTCTGGTCTGGGTGGGCAGAGGATGAAGAATCAGGAGGGGCAGAAAGGAGATGTCCTGGCCATTGCGCTCTGAGTCACTAGGCAAAAAAAGCTCAGGAGACTCCTCTTGGTAGCTTGCCTTTCTCTGTAGGAGATCTTACAGGAGTTGCAATGAGTCTAGCGAGGGAGGTTGAAGGAACCAAAGCAGAGATTTCCCTGATCTGTATGTCCTTGATAATCCCACTGAGAAAAAAAAAATCCCACTCAGTGGCCAAACAAAGATCTGTAGTTCCATGACAACTGTAATTCCAAATAAAACCTATATCTCCCTCAAAAGAAACATAAAAATAGTCAGATTATAATCAGAGTCAATCAGGATAATGAGATGAAAAGGAGAGGAAGGAAAATGTTTTGAAGTGAAGGACGAGGCCCGTGGTTCCATGGAAGCCCACCACTGCCGTTGCCTCCTGCTGCTTTCCTGGGGCCGAAGCGTCTCAGCGCTAGCCCAGGCCAACGTCCAATGACATCATCACCACAAATCCCAGGATGGAGGCCCAGGATGCCAGCTTCCCATTACCACTAGGAGGGAAGGAGAGGAAGAAAAGGAAGATCTTTAATGCCTTCTGACACCATGTCTAGACTGAAAGCATCCCTTACAATGTCTAATCCCCCGAGGAAATATACTACTCCTATCAGTTATGGTAATAAAGACAATTAACATGGATTGGAGCTTACTGTATGCCAGGAAAATCAATGAACTCATGTAATCCAAACAGCATGAGATCATCATTTTACTGGTGGGGCAACTGAGGCAGAGAGAAGCAACGTAGCACAGCTTACATAGCATGGTCACTGAGCATGGCTGTGGAGCCCATGCTTGCATCATAAAGAGGGACAGTTAGTTTTTGAAGATGTCCTTTAATCTGACCTTGTAAGCTAGCCTCAAAATCATTCTGCCATAAAAAAAAGCAAACCAAAACAAGGCAAGCCGGTACGCCCTCGACAGCTGGCCTTTAACTAGGCAAAGGGGACATGCATGTGTCACTCTGGCTAACATTTAACATTTCACCTCTCCCCTCACTCCAGCCCCAGAAAAATCTCAAGTGAGAGAGAAAGAGACAATAAACAAAAATAATCGTTTCATCTGATGGGTGGGGAGACAGGAAATGCCCTGCCTAATATCACCTTGTCTCTTGACCCACCTGCTCATTTCTCCTCTTTCTCTGAGCTTCAGAAAGCACAGTGGAGGACGGGGTGAGGGTGATCTTGGGAAAGGGCAGGAAGGGGGCAGAAATAAAGAAAGGTGAGGCAGAGGAAGAAAGGGCAGATCCTGATGCTGGGGCCCACCTGGGGCGGGGACAGAGGAGGAGGGGCAGCTTCCCAACCTGGTCTGGGCTTCGGGGATGATGTCGTCCATGACGACGTAGACCATGGCTCCAGCTGCGAAGGCCAGCGCGTAGGGCAGGATGGGCTCGGCCAGCACCACGGCAAAGGCACCGAAGACCCCCGCCAGGGGCTCCACCATGCCACTCAGCTGCCCGTACCTGAGAGAGAACAGGGACACGCACCACTGGGGGAGAGCGCAAGCAGGCCCAGGCTGCTGGCTAAACTCTAGGAAAAGGATCCGCTTTTCTCCACTTTCTCTCTGAGCATGGTGGTGCAGAAGCATTTTCTCCTCCTCCTCTTTCGTTTTTTTACCACCTCCTCCTCCTTTGCCAACTCCCTAATGAATAGCTACAGTAGACCTCCCTCCATTTCTTTTAACATTTGAAGTCTCCTACATTGTCTTTTGTTTTAAAAAGTAGCAGCATTATTGAATATAATTCACATACCATACTTACACAATACAACCATTTAAAGTGTACAATTCAGTGGTTTTTAGTATGTTCACAAGGTTGTGTAACCGTCGCCACTATCTAATTCCGGAACATTTCCATCACCCCACAAGAAACCCCATACTCAGCAGTAGCCGCTCCCCATTCCTCCATCCCCCCAGCTTCTGGCAACCACCATCTACCCTGTGTCCCCAGGAACTTGTCTGCTCTGGACACTTGGCATATCAGAACCATTTGCTGTGTGGTCTTTTGTGGCCTGCTCCTTTCACCTAGCACAGTGTCCTCCAGGTCCCCCTGTGTGGCATGGATCAGAACATCATCCTGTTGTGGTGACGACTAGTATCCATTGTGGGGAGAGAATACCACATGTTATTTGTCCACTCACCAGCTGATGCGTACGTCGCCTTTTTAACAACAGGACACTTAGTAGGAGTCCTAGTGGGCATTTTCCAGGGACAGTGGTGCTTGGCATGTTGCGGGGTGCAGAGGGCAGCTATACCCCTTCTGAAGGTACTGCACCCTCCCAGCCTCTGCTGACTAGGGGGCCTCGCTGGCCATGTGTGTCCTGAGGACCTGCCACCACCCCCACCTTAGATTAAGGTGAGATTTTTCCTTTTAACAAATCCCCAGCATGAGTGGGTCTCTGCTGCTAGACCTCAAACGAGTACAGATTAAAACAGCAGCGCACAGGAGCACTGAGAATTTGGCGAGCAGGAGATAAGCCAGTACCTGAACCCCACGGCCTGAGCCCCACAGGCAGAAGACACCTGCTCAGGTTGGACACCAACAGACATCCCCCTGGGCCATCCCCCTGGGCCTTGCAGTGAGCGTTGGCCAAGATATGCTGCCCCCTGAGCCTCAGTTGCTCCATCTGGAAAGTGAGGGTGCAAGACATCTTCTCTGTCTAGCCTCCCCAGGTGACAGGAAGGGAACGAGGGCAACCCGTGGGGACTGTGAGCTCCCACCCGCCCCTGCTGCCCCCTGGCCAGGGACAGGTTGGCAGGGGAGAGGCTGTTTTCACTGCAGGATGCCCTCGGGGGCCGTGGCTGCCTGGCCCCCCACCCGTGCGTTCTCTGCACCGGCCAGCAGACCTTGGAGCTCTTTGTTTTGCACAATTCCTGGCCTTGGCTTTGTGACCTCAGGAAAAAAGTGGGCTTGACGTCAAGCCCAGACTGGAGTAAGAAAAGAAATGGTTACGCTCAGGGCCTGGGCATTGACCACAGCTGCTGCCCTCTCCACCCCCTCGTTGGCTCTCCTGCGTGAAGTGACAGTCATGACTGGCTGAACTTGCTCTCTAAGGCCAGCTTGCCCTGGCCTCGCCAAACCCTCTATTCTGTAGACTCCAAAAATGGAGAGAGAGAGAATACACTGTAGAAATAATTTAAGTACAGGCAAGGGCTTGTAAATCACAGGGCCCAATAAAACGGACAGGACTTTAATTGTTATTATCAGCACTCCTTTTAAGTGCTCTCACTACACATTCGAGAGTGGCGAGTGTTTTAGCAAAGAGGTGTTCTGAAGCCCAGGGTCCTGAGTCGAGGGGCAGAAGATCAGACTTCTAGTCTCAGGGTCACTGCTGATGAGCAAGGACTCAAGCTGGTCATCTAACTCCTCGGGCCGTGTGCTCCCCCATCTGAAAAACGGGGGCTCACCTTTCATGACATCGAAAGGGTCAGAATAGGAAACAGAGTAGAAAATGCTTTGGGAAAATGAAAACACTGCTTTGAGAGCAAAAAGCAGCACCGTCCCAGGCGTCATCGACAAAGTCCTGGCTGGCAGAGGGACGGGATTGTGATGGGAGCGGCTGCCACGCGTCTTAGGGACAGCAGTGGTCAGATTTCATTAGACACCAGGTCAACCCAGGTTCTCCCTACCAGAGGGGCCTGGGTGTGGCTGCCCA